>ML781447.1:1195930-1208236 GCA_009831015.1 Picea engelmannii
AAGAAGCAGCCAATTGTATCCATATCTTCTGCAGAGGCAGAGTATGTAGCTGCTACCTCAGCTTCATGTCAAGCTATATGGCTGCGAAGATTATTGAAAGACATGTCACAAACAGAGAAGGATCCAACTCCTATCTTCTGTGAATACACATCAGCAATTGCATTATCCAAGAACCATGTGTTCCATAAGAAGAGTAAACACATTGACACTCAGTTTCATTTCATACGCGAGTTAGTCACTAATGGTGACATTGCACTACAATTTTGTGGTTCTAGAGATCAGCTTGCTGATATTTTCACCAAGCCACTAGGAAAGTCAGTTTTTGACTTCCAGAGACAGCACTTAGGCATAGTCAGTGCTGCTGATTGTAACTGTTGAGTCTAAGAGGGAGTGTTAAATATATTGTACCCTCAACAGTATAACCGTACACTGCCAGCTGTACTGGACAATTGTACTTTCTATTTCTGTCTTGCTTTGAGCATATATAAGCTCAGCTATTTCCTATTGTTAGGAGGACTTCTGAATCTCTTCAGTTCTTTTCTGTACTTCTTCATACATTTGAATATACTATTCTTTTCTCTCTACATTTCTCTTTGCTCCACAATTTATCACAAGAGAGGGCAACTGCAAGCTTTGAAAGTGTTCAAAATGAGAGAAGAGAAAAGGTACAAAAGCTCTATATGATATCTATCTCTGGACTTGGTAACATCTACGACAGAAGGAATTCCGAGGCATACCACGCAATATGACTTGCAAAACATAAGAATCTTGCAAATATTTGCTTCGATTTAAGCCCATATGGAACTGATTTTTCCTGACCTACAGATCAAAGCATGCACCTCTGCGAGCAAATACTTATTCTCAATTTTTCAGGTAAATAAGTCCCTGTTGACCTCCACGGAATATTTCATAATACCTGTGCGAGGCTCTCCATGTACTCGACCGACATACGGCCCGATCATTACGTTTGGCACGCCTGCACTAAAGGCCGTCAGGGATATGAGTGCCATCAGGGGAATAAAAGGTGCCACATGCAAACTTATCATGATGCCTCTTAAACACCGAATTTGAAGATTATGGCATCCGCAAAAGTTAGGACGCCGTCACTAATTCCACTCGATCGCTTAGGGCTGTTAGGGTTCGATGACCAGTAACGCCGACAGATTTGATGTTGTATCACGAGGATGCGATCCGATCCAATGTCATGGATCAAATTATGACTTACTTGGTGCTTTGAGCTCGAACCCTCTGTTAAGCCTCATATAAAAGGAATGCCATGCTTTTCTGCAGCTTTCTTGAAGGAATAGAGAGGTGGCAGCTTGAGGATCAATGAAGAAGGTGAAGTGATAGGAGCAGCTGGAGGAGAAGATGGTCAGTAGCGAAGAGACAATAATGAGGAGCCGAAAGGACGTTATGCCATTACAGTCAGGGCTGTCAGGGCGAACTCTCCTTAGGTCATACGATGGACAAATGAGGTGGGAATCGAGAAGGATGCTTAGGGTTGAGGCGAGGCATGAGGGTATGTTTGCACAGGGATGCAAAGAGAGAAGAAATTAGAATGGATAACTGAAGAAGAATTAGGGTTTTGGAGGAATTCAAGGACTCCACCAAGACCTGCCGGGTCCGTAGCGACACAAAAGCTGTGCAAAAGGAGGCATGGATGCTGGGCGGCGGGCCCATTGATGCTTGGTCAGCCATCTTATTCTATACTTTTCAATGCCAATAGTCAGCCATCTTTCATTAAGATTCCAATTCGTCTTTGGGAGCAAAACTGAATGATAAACAAACAGAACGAACAGTGCGTGATCGACAAACTGAAGGATGGAAAACGCACCCATGACTTCTATTTAAACAACAGTTCGTATTAAAATGGGGTTGTCTAATTGTTCTGAGAAATAGTTTTTTAGTATCAAATTATTATTTTTTGTTATTTAAAATCTATTTTTGAATGCAAAAATCTATTCAGCATGGTGAAAAATCAATGAATAACTTTAATCATAAATTTTTATCAAATCACTATTTTTTGTTGTTTAAAATTTATTTTTAAATGCAGAAATGGATTCAGCATGCTGAAAAACTCTAGAGACACTCACATTATACAAAAATAATTTGCAAATCTAACAATTTCTCACAGATTTTGGACAACTGTCCACTAGAAAATAATTATTTAGTAGAACATTGATGATCAAAATTCACCTTTCCAACTTCTTTCAAAAGCTATTAAACATGTTTTAGTAGGGCAATTAGGGAAATTAAAAAAATAATTAGTAAACAAATTTTGTGAAATTTCACCAAAAAAATTACCATTAGGAAGAGATATCAAGCTATTGTAAAATGTTTATTAGTTGGAGAATAATAACTCTAAAGATTAGGCCCAAAGGGGTTGGATCCAATGGTGAAAAGCTAGGAGTTTTTCATGGTTGGCCTAACCTAAAGCCCCTGAAGTAATGGGGACATCTATACAAATGTCGTAAAATAAAAATAAAAATTTAAAGATTAGGATGAATAATAACTTTAAAGATTAAGATGTTTATCTATGGGAGAATAATAACTTTTAAGTATTGTACTTTTTTATATTTATTTATTGGATAATGTATGGGAGAATAATAACTTTTAAGTATTGTACTTTTTAATGTTTATTTGTTGGTTAATGTATGTAATTAAGAAAAATTATTTGTAGTCAATGTCACATGTCACACATTATTTACAAATATAAATTATTTTCTCTTCTCATTCTTACTAGAAATCTTAGTTTATCCATCTTGTAATTTAAATATTAGCTACAAATATAAATTATTTTGTCTTCTCATTCTTATTATAAATCTTAGTTTATCCATCTCCTAATTTAAATAGGGCTAAATTTGTGTATTATTTTGTTTTCTTTCTCTTCCTCTATGTTTTTGGTATGAGAAAACTCTCTATGTTACTCACATTTTATTTCATGGGATAATTAGCATTTGCATATTGTTTTGTGACTTTGTATTGTTCTTTGAAGTGGTGTTTCTACTACAAGGAATATATTTTTGAACAAATGCAAGCAATCGGTGTGGTCTTGTATCCAACTGAGTGTTCGTAAGATCAATGGTAGATTATGTATAATCCCTTGATAAGCCTTGTCGATTTTTTCTACCTTAGAATGGACGGGTCAAATATGGGGTTGCCATTGTTGCTCCTTTATTATCATTTCTTCCTACGAGTGGTCAAGTCAAATCTAGAGCCACCAAGGTTAGGGCCTTTGCGCCACAAGTGATTGTGGAGGCCAATCATCCTATAATAGTGCCAAAGGTGTGCCACCCACCAAGCTCATAGAGTTTACCTTTAGTTCCTAGGATTTCTATGCCCTCATCCTCATGGATGGATACAATCTTTTCAACACCATATCTCCTTGCAAAGGCTCAAAAAAACATGGCACATATGTCAATTTCATCAATGATTTGAACTTGATTTATTAGCCTTCTTTTAATTAGAACCGACTATGCCATGGTTAGTAAGAGTGAATGATTTTTCTTTAGCGTTCCCTAATATCAGTGTATAGGATCTTATGACAATCACTAGATGGGCTATTCCATTACTTTTTCCAGCCTCTCTAAATGACGATCCTACCAACCTCATTATGTTCTCTAGAGTTGACTATCCCATCAACATTTCCCCTCATTAACATCAATGGAGAATCATTATATTGTACACCTTCTAGGTTTAAATACCCCTAGTTGCTACACTCATGTACATTTATGATCATGTAGAAACTCATGAAAGTCTAGTTCTAACTTGCATACCATAGGTTTTATGCATGTATATGCATTGCTTGTAGTGATATTATCAAATATACTAAAATATTTGATATGATTTTTAATGATGTTTAAAAGTAGCGGATGTTAATATGAATTAAGGTGTTTTGCAAGTTATACTCAACTACATTCTTGTTATTTATTTTGGTTGATCTAGGCCTTTAAATTCTTTATTATTTCATGTTAGATATGTGATTTTGCATGGTAAAATAATGTTTGTGCAATGATTAATTTTGTATTTTATAGTATCTCGCTACCACAAGAATGTATAATATTTTAAGAGTGTGGATACCACTAGGAAGGACAATATCTTGATAGTGATTATTAGTCAGAGACTAATAGAGGAGTCACTAGCCCTTGAAAGAGTTCAATTTCATCTTATGATTTTTAATGATTAAATTGTTTCGGTATTATACTTTAAATATTTTATTTTTTGAATGGGATAGTATAATCCCAACAATAATCTAAACTTATTTTGAATGGTGGGAAATGAGAATAGTGCCTCTGCAAATACATGTGCCACATCAAATCTCATATATAATGGAAAAAAAAATATTTTTTATGTCAAAATCCATTTTAAAAAAGAATTATTTTTCTTATCATACTTTATTTGATAAATCCTCTCAAGAGGTGCAAATGTTTCCTTTAAGTTGAAGTCTATAAAAATTGAAAGATTGATATTCTATTTTGTATATTTTTATTGAAATATGTACTTAGTTTACCCTTATGAATTGAAGAAGAATTATTTCTTACATCTTTTCAACATAGAAATTTTGGATAAATATATACCTTTAAAATTGAAATTAAGACTAATCCTTCAAATTTGAACTTGTATCATTTGAATATATACCCACTTTAGATTGAACTTTGGTTGTTTGCATGGTAGTTCCCCATCCCAACCATTAAGCCACAACTTGATAGGTAAATGAGGCGTTATGTCCACTTAAGCCAATTTATTTTGTTAAACATGTGTTTAGTCCCTTTCTTCACAAAAGGAAACCAAATTTGAGAGGTCAAACGCCCTTTGTCAATACAAAAATAGACACATGGATCTACAATTGTTAGGGTTTGAACCTAACAATTGTAGATCCATGTGGCCGAGATCAAAGACAAGGAGCCGAACCCTGATTTAGAATCTGATTCTAAAAATACTGGTAAAGGACAGATCATTGACGCAGACCCCACTACTATTATCACGACTGCAATAATTCAACTAGAAGAACCAACAGATCCTTAAGAAGGGGAGTGCATTTTTCATTCACAGATGTGGGTGAAGGGGACCCCGCTGCATTTTATTGTTGATAGAGGAAGCAAGAATAACCTCATCTCAGCAGAGGTCGTCAAACAGCTGGGATTGTTAACCACACCACACCCACAGCCATACAACATTGGGTGGCTTTTCCAAGGACGAGATCTCTATGTCAGCCAACACTATCGATTATCATATGGCATCCAACCCTTCAAGGATTAGGTATTATGTGATGTTTCCCCATTGGATGTCTGTGATGTCCTCTTGGGCCAACCATATATGTGGAGACGCCATGTTGTTTATGAGACTCGACCCCGTAGTGTCATTGTTGCTTTGGGGGGTCATCTCTATAGAATACCAAAGGTAGTTCCAACTATTGTTTCACCTAAACAGTACCGCAAGGTAGTATCTCATACTGCAAAATTCAACTTCTTCACAATCTTTTCAAAAGGGGAACAAAAGGACACTGCAACCACTACAACCTCACCCCAAGAACCTTTTATCCAATAGAAGCAGGTCAACAAGGTTGTAGCAAATCACAAAGATTCCTTCTACACACAGACATCTCATGTAGCCAAACTGGCTAAAAATTTCCAACCCTTCGAGTCACATGTTCATGACAACCTTCAACAAGCTAAGCATCACAACTTCTCCAATAAGGCAAGAAGCTCATCAAGATGCAGATTCAACAAACACTTTTCCCTCTCCCCTGGGAATTCAACGCAATGGAGACCATTGCTTCCTAAAGATGGAGGATTGATCCAGGTGGATATTGGTGGCCACCCACCTTTTCCAACTGGCTCAAAATAGTTTTCTGGCAATTTTGGTAATTTACTAATTTTAGCAGTTTTTAACTTCCAGGACCATTTTGAGGGCCTAAATTAAGGTTTTTCAGGATCAAGCTTCTCAACGATAGCCGAAGGAATGAGTGAGCCCCCAAAATTAATCTCTTCGATGATACCTTTCCAACTGTTTATCATGCGCCTAAAACGAAGATCAAATGCAAAAGTTACGACCCCGGGAAGTTGATGTCCTAACTTACCCAAACAGGGCGCACATGAGTTTTGGTGCTTCATCTCCTAGGGTTAGGTTTTTGGATGTCTAGGGTTTTTTTCGTTCTTATTTATTGTAAAAATTCCTTTAGAGCCTCATGGTAATAATATTCTTGCGAATGCAAGTAGCCGTCACATCTCTTCTCATAGATAAGCTGCCACCATTCTAACGAGTCTTTCACTCTATATTTTTACAGTCTCTGAACATTTATTTCATTAATAGAAATCATGTATTATTGTATATCTGTGTTTATGGATGCATCTCTAATACATTTATGTTATATTATTAGATATTCGCAATATCTCTATGCATTTCTTCCGCTCTCATTTCGTGTCGAAAATAATCTGGATCAATGGTATCAAAGCAGGCTGCTCTTAATCATTTTTAAGTGCATGTCCTCAAGGAGGTCCGAGTATAGAAAGTTGGTTCTCAATCTTTTCTCTCTTGAGGAAAATCGTTCTCGTACACCCAAGAAACCCTCAATGGTGGAAGAAAAGAAAAAGAATGGAGCAGGCGATCCTATCAGTATGTTTCTTGAGCAAGCTCTCACATGATAGAGGGACGAAATGATGGAGAAATTTTCCCACATCCTTCAACGCCTGTCGATAGCAACAGGCAAATATTATTCAAGTAACCACTTTGGAATCACCTCTCCTTTCAAGGTAAAAGTTAATTTTTATATTCTTGTATTTGAAGGACAGATAGATGCAGAAGCCTTAGACAAATGGTTAAACCTGCTAGAAGGTTATTTCTCTGTTCACAATTTTTTTGACAGACAAAAGATCACCTTCACAGTCCTTAAATCTCTCCCTCATGTCAAGCATTGGTGGGACACTTACTGGGATAAAAGTTCCACAGAGGAGTCTGCAATATATTGGGCCGAGCCCACTTGGGATTTTTTTGTGGATGCAGTAAAGGAACAATATTACCCTGTTGCCAACTATGAGGACCAGTACATGAGATGGACCACACTGCAGCAAGAGAGGGGCCAAGAAGTTCCAGATTTCACCAATACCTTCCATACCTTGCGCACCAAGCTGGGTATCAAAGAATATGAATGACATTTGGTTATGAAATACCATGGGGCTTTACATAGATACATCCAAACTGAAATGTATTTTCTGGACATCTAATCACTCGGTGTTTCTTATCAATGTGTTATTAAAATCGAGCAGAAATTTAAGCACCAAAACAAATGAGAGTTTGGGTCTACAAATCCGCAACAACTAAATTATAGAAAAGACGACCCTAACAAATAGTCTCCCAAAAACAGTCCAAGCCATAGGAAAGAAAGGGTCATCGGAAGACAAATAAGGACACCAGAAAATGGTTTGATTTCTACAAAAGACCCTGGCACAACACTGATGAATGTCTCTCAAAACAATCATTGGTGGCGGAGATCAAAGCCAAGGAGTCGAACAATGATTTAGAATATGATTCTGAAAATACCGGTAAACGAAAGATCATTGAAGCAGACCCCACTACTATTGTCACGACTGCAACAATTCATCCAGAAGAACCAATAGATCCTAAAGAGGGGAAGTGCCTTTTTCATTCATAGATGTGGTTGAAGGGGACCTCGCTGCATTTTATTGTTTATAGCGGAAGCCAGAAGAACCTCATCTCAGAAAAGGTCGTCAAATATTTGGGATTGTCGACAAAACCACACCCGCAGCCATACAACATCTGGTGGCTTCACCAAGGATGAGATCTCAGTGTCAACCAACAGTGTCGATTATCATATGGCATCCAACCCTTCAAGGATGAGGTTATATGTGATGTTTCCCCACTGGATGTCTATGACATCCTCTTTGGCCAACCATATTTGTAGAGACGCCATGTTGTTTATGAGTCTTGACCACGTAGTGTCATTGTTACTTTGGGGATCATCTCTATAGAATACCAAAGCTATTTCCAACTATTGTTCCACCTAAATAGTTCTGCAAGGTAGTATCTCATACTGCAAAATTCATCTTCTTCACAATCTGTTCAAAAGGGGAACAAAAGGACACTGCAACCACTACAACCTCACCCCAAGCACCTTCTATCCAACATAAGAAGGTCGACAAGGTTGCAAAAAAGAGCAAATATTCCTTCTGCACATAGACACCTCATGTAGCCAGACTGGCTGAAAATTTCCAACACTTCCAGCCACATGTTCATGACAACCTTCAACAAGCTAAGCATCACAACTTCTCCAACAAGGCAAGCAACTCATCAAGATGCAGATTCAGCAAATGCTTTTCCCTCTCCCCCGGGCACTCAACACAATGGAGACCATTTATTCCTAAGGAGGGAGGATTGATCCAGGTGGATATCAGTGGTCAACCACCTTTTCCAACTGGCTCAAAACAGTTTTCTGGCAATTTTGGTAATTTACTATTTTTAGCAGTTTTTAACATCCGAGACCATTTTGAGGGCCTACATGAAGGTTTTTCGGGATTGATATTCTCAATGATAGAAAAAAAAATTATTGAGCCCCCAAAATGAATCTCCTAGATGATACCTTTCCAATAGGCTATCATGCAACTGAAACGAAAATCGTATGCAAAAGTTACAACCCCTGGAAGTTGATGTACTAACTTACCCAAATGGGGCCCACATGACTTTTGGCGCTCCATCTCCTAGGGTTAAGTTTTTGGATGTCTAGGGTTTTTGGAATTCCTGTTTATTGTAAAAAGGCGTTCAGATCCAAATGGTAATCATCTTCTTGCGAATGCGAGTAGCTATCAAATCTCTTCTCGGATATAAGCTACCACCATTCTAGCGAGTCTTTCACTCTATATTTTTACAGTCTCTGTACATTTCTTTCATCAATAGAAATCATGAATTACTGTATCTATGTGTTTATCTGGATCAGTGGTATCAGGGAAGGTTTCTTTTGATCGTTTTTCAGTGCATGTCCCCGACGTGGTCCGAGTATAGAAAGTTGGGTCTCGATCTTGTCTCTCTTGAGGAAAATCTCTCTCGCACACCCAAGAAACCCTCAATGGCGGAAGAAAATAAAAATGATGGAGAAGACGATCCTATCAATATGTTTCTTGAGAAATCTCTCACGTGACAAAGGGATGAAATGATGGAAAAAAAATTCCCACATCCTTCAATGCCTACTGATAGCAACAGGTGCATATTCATAAAGTGGCCACTTTGGAAGCACCTCGCCTTTCAAGGTACAAGTTAATTTTGATATTCTTGTATTTGAAATCACCTCCCTAGACAAATGGTTAAACCTACTAGAAGGTGATTTCTCTATTCACAATTTTTTTGACAGATAAAATACCACCTTCTCACTCCTTAAATCTCTACCTCATGTCAAACACTGGTGGGAAACTTACTGGGAGAAAATTTCCACAAAGGAGTCTGGAATATATGGGGTCGAGCCCACTTGGGATTTTTTTGTGGATGTAGTAAAGGAACAATATTACCCTGTTGGAAATTATGAGGTCCAATACATGATATGGACCACACTGCAGCAAGAGAGGGGCCAAGCATTTCCGGAGTTCACCAATACCTTCGATACCTTGCACACCAAGATGGGTATCAAAGACTCAGAATGAAATTTGGTTCTGAAATACCATGGGGATATACATGGATACATCCAAACTAAAATGAATTTTCTAGACATCTCATCACTCAGTGCTTCTTATTGATATGTTGTTAAAATCGATCAAAAATTGAAGCACTAGAACAAACGAGAGTTTGGGTCTGCAAATCTGCAACAACCAAAGTTTGACAAAGACGACCCTAAGAAACAGTCTCCTGAAAACCATTCCAAGACAAAGGAAAAGAGGGGTCACAGGAAGACAAAGAAGGACATCAAAAAATGGTGTGATTTCCATAAAATCCCCTGGCACAACACCGATGAATGTTGTTCAAAACAATCATTGGTAACCAATATCAAAGACAAGGAGCCGAACCCTAATTCAAAATCTGATTATGAAAATACTAGTAAAGGATAGATCATTGACGCAGACCCCACTATTATTGTCGTGACCACAACAATTTAACCAGAAGAACAAACTAATCCTAAAGAGGGGGAGCACCTTTTTCATCCACAGATGTGGGTGAAGGGGACCCCACTGCATTTTATTGTTGATAGCGAAAGCCAAAAGAATCTCATCTCATTAGAGGTCATCAAACAGTTGGGATTGTCGACAACACCACACCCGCAACCATACAACATCGAGTGGATTCACCAAGGACGATATCTCCATGTCAACCAACAATTTTTATTATCATATGGTATCTAACCCTTCAAGGATGAGGTATTATGTGATGTTGCCCCACTGGATGTCTGTCATGTCCTCTTGGGCCAACCATATATGTGGAGACACCATGTCGTTTATGAGTCTCGACCCCGTAGTGGTATTGTTACTTTGGGGGGTCATCTCTACATAATACCAGAGGTAGTTCCAACTATTATTCCACCTAAATAGTGCCACAAGGTAGTATCTCATACTGAAAAATTCATCTTCTTCACAATCTGCTCAAAAGGGGAACAAAAGGACACTGCAACCACTACAGCCTCGCCCCAAGCACCTTTTATCCAATAGAAGAAGGTAAACAAATTTGCAGCAAAGCGCAAAGATTCCTTCTGCACAAAGACATCTCATGTAGCCAGACTGGCTAAAAATTTCAAGCCCTTCTGGCCACATGTTCGTGACAACTTTCAACAAGCAAAACATCGCAACTTCTCCAACAAGGCAAGTAGCTCATCAAGATGCAGATTCAGCAAACACTTTTCCCTCTCCTCCGGGCACTCAACTCAATGGATACCATTTCTTCTTAAGGAGGGAGGATATATCTAGATGGATATCTATGGCCACTCGCCTTTTCCAGCTAGCTCAAAACAGTTTTATGGCAATTTAGGTAATTTACTATTTTTAGCAGTTTTTAACTTCCATGACCATTTTGAGGGCCTAAATGAAGGTTTTTCAGGATCAAGATTCTCAATGATAGATGAAGGCATGATTGAGCCCCAAACATGAATATCTTGGATGATACCTTTCCAACGAGCTATCATGCGCCTAAAACGAAGATCGTGTGCAAAAGTTATGACCCTGGGAAGTTGATGTACTAACTTACCCAAACGGGGCCCACATGAGTTTTGGTGCTTCATCTCCTAGGGTTAGGTTTTTGGATATCTAGGTTTTTTGGCATTCCTGTTTATTGTAAAAATGCCTTCAGAGCCTCATGCTAATCATCTTCTTGTGAATGCGAGTAGCCATCATATCTCTTTTTAGAGATAAGTTGCCACCATTCTAGCAAGTCTTTCACTCTGTATTTTTACAGTCTCTGTACATTTCTTTCATTAATAGAAATCATGTATTTCTATATATCTATGCTTATGGTTGCATATCTGATACATTTATGTTATATTATTAGATATTCGCGATATCTCTGTGCATTTCTTTATTATATCTCCAATCTCATTTCATGTTGAAAATAATCTGGATCACTGGTATTAGAGAAGGCTGCTCTTGATCATTTTTCAGTGCATGTCCCCGACGAGGTCCGAGTAGAGAAAGTTGGGTCTCGAGCTTGTCTCTCTTGAGGAAAATCGCTCTCGCACACCTAAGAAACCCTCAATTGTGGAAGAAAATAAAAACTATGGAGCAGACGATCCTATCAGTATGCTTCTTGAGTAAGCTCTCACACAACAAAGGGACAAAATGATGGAGATTTTTTCCCACATCCTTCAATGTTTGTCGATAGCAACAGATGCATATTCATCAAGCAACCACTTTGGAAGCACCTCGAATTTCAAGGTACAAGTTAACTTTGATATTCCTGTACTTGAAGGACAAATAGATGCAAAATCCCTAAACAAATGGTTAAACCTGCTAGAAGGTTATTTCTCTGTTCAAAAAAATTTTGGCAGAGAAAAGACCACCTTTGTTGAACAACTGAGAGGAGGGGTGAATCAGTTGTTCCCGTGATTAAACAATTATGCTTCTTTTAAAATATTTACAAGGAACTCTGCAACTTGCTGCAACTTGCTGAGAGCACCAACTCTCTATTTTTCTCTAGCACCCACTAGAAGGAAGCACCAACTCCCTGGTTTCTCTAGCACTGTTAAGAACCAAACATCAATATAGCATAGAAAAACTTCAGGAAAGGTACTCAACGCCTTGAAAAAGAGATAATTTCATATAATAAGCCTCTTCGAGGGGGCAACCTCCTTTTACCCCACTTAAATGTTCAAGTACAAGATGA
>ML781447.1:1218800-1237483 GCA_009831015.1 Picea engelmannii
AGATGTCCAAGTCTCCTATGCCATAACCAGCTTTCATCATGTTTTCTTAGATGACATTCTTCTCTATTTTCTTTCAGCACATATACATTATTTTCTGTCCTTATGCCTTTGGCCACTACTTGTCCTGAGTTTACAGACTTTATTTTTTGTCCTGAGTTTACCTGTCCTGAACAACACTTCACATCCTCTGTCACACATTTGACTTACACTGAGCAGATTATGTTTCATCCCATCCACAAGTAGAACATCTTAGGCTTTTCCTTTTCCATTACTTAAGCTCACCATCCCTTTTCCCTTTATCTTCCCTGGAGCATCATTTCCAAAGGTTACATTTCCTGATTTGATTTCACTTAGAGATAGAAACTTGCCTTTGTCTCCCATCATGTGTTTGGAGCATCCACTGTCTATATACCAAGGGTTCATTTTTCTTTGAGTGGACAATACTAATCTACACTTGCCACTTTCCTTCTTCTTCCAAAACTTGACATTTTCAGCAGGAGATTTCAAATCTGGTTCATATTCCCTTAAACGATAGTCAATAGATTTGTGTCCATAGTTATGACAGATGTAGCATTCAATCTCATTGTTCAACAAGTCAAACTTATTGGTGCAACATTGTCTACTCATTGACTGTTGATTATTTCTTGACCTCTTTAGTTGCATGTCCCTGGACTTAATTTGGCAGTTGGCAATCAGTGAGGGTATGTTACTTGGATGCATCATTCTTTGTTGTGGCAAGTATTTATTCCTTTGAAATATTAATTGCTCATGTCTAAGTCTTAAGGAACAATTTATAGCTTTGTGACCAAAGTTAGCACAGTAGAAACAATAGCCATAGAAGAATTCTTTTTACTTGGAAAATGGTTGTCTTCTTTGAGAAAATTGATTTCTTCCAGACTGATGACGTCGTTCAATAGTGAGCACATTACTTCTTTGTTCTACAAATTCAGATCTGGCATCTTTTTCCTTACTCGACCTGGGCGGCTAATTGTCTTCCTTTGTTTCTACAGGATTGTTATTGTCATTAGTTGTACTTTTGACAAACTTTATGGTTTCTTCATTTCTTGGCTTACCATTACTTGATCCTTCTTCATACCCCAAGGAAGTTTTCAGCTTTGGATTCCTTTGCTGATTTAGAATGGTGGCCAATCCTTTTGACGCTTTGATACTTGACAGATTTTGTTTATACAGGGATTGAAACTTCTCCATTTCTTTCCTCGTTTTCACTACTTCTTGTTCTAATGCTTCACATCTTTCCTTCTTTTCTGATAACTGTTGTTTCAGAATCTCTTCGTTTTTCTTTGCCTCTTCCAATTCTACTTTTAGTAGGACAAGGTCTTCATCAGGTTCTTCACTGTCTTTCTCGAACTGTATCAACAATTGTCTTTGCTTTCTGTTCTTGATTCTTAGTCTGTCAATCTCTTCCAGTGCACTGATCAGTTCTCCTTCCATGTCAACCACAACTTCTTCTTCATCACTTCCTGTGCTTTGATTATCATAATCCTCTTTGGCCATAAGTATGAAGTCATTTAGTTTATATTCAATAGAGGAGTCATTTTCTTCATCATCTGAAGGATCATCATCATTGTTTACGCACAGACTTTTCTTCTTAAAGTTTTTCTCTTTAAAGTAATTTTTGTGTTTGTACTTCTCCTCATCATCACATGTCTGATCCTTTCCTTTGTGAGGACATTTATTTGCAAATATGACCTATACTACCACATTTGAAACATTTGAAAGGCAATTTACCTTTGTATTTTCCTGATCCCTTCTTCGGTCTCTTCACAAATTTTGCTTCAATTTCATTGGGCTCAGAATCCTCATTCTTGTCTGCTTTAAATGATGCTTCTCTAGAGGTGGGTTTATCTTTAACTATTCTCATTTCATATGCAATGTTCCTAGAAGTTGATCAAACCCCAATGTTTTTATATCATTAAGTTCTTCTATAGTAGAGACCTTCAGTTTGAACCTATCTAGGAGAGATCTCAAGATTTTCTGAACTAAAGAAGGTTCATCAATTGTTTCAACAAGTGCCTTCATTGCATTTGCCATTTCTTCTACTCTTAGAAAGTATTTTCCAACAGTTTCATCTTCCTTCATCTTCAACTGTTCAAACTGTATTCTGTAGGTTTGAAGCTTTGCATCCTTTACTTTCTCATTACCCTCATAGCTACTAATGAGTTTGTCCCACATTTCTTTGGCAGTTCCTAGGTGCATAACTTTTACGAATTCTGCTTCTGCAAGCCCACTCAGGATAGCATTCATAGCCTTAGCGTTGAAGCTAAATTCTAGTTTGTAATCCTTATTAGCTAGCACAACTAGCTTTACATAACCAATATCTACCACATCCAAGACATCTGCACCTAACGACATTATGTAGCTTCTCATTCTAACTTTCTAGAAGGCAAAGTTTGTTCCATTGAATAGAGGGGCCTTATTGGTTGAATTTCCTTCATGGCTTGACATGTTTAAGCTCTAGGATCTACCCTTAGATAAAAGGGGCTGGCTCTAATACCAAATGTTAAACAACTAAGAAGGGGGGTGAATTAGTTGTTCCCATGCTTAAACAATTATGCTTATTTTAAAATATTTACAAGGCACTCAATGATGATCACAATAATGTAGGGAAATGAACAATGGCACATTTAGCATCAGTCACATATATGAGAAACATAGAGACAGATATTTCCCAAGGAAACCCATACAGGGTAAAAACCTCTTCTTCTTTATATGATAAGTATTATTTACATTCTCTACATAATCATACATTTGAGCACCAACTCATTGTGAGGCTACAACCTCTATTATGCAAGCTGCAACTTCCTGAGAGCACCAACTCTCTGTTTTCTCTAGCACCCACTAGAAGGAAGCACCAACTCCCTGTGTTCAAGCCCCCACTTGAACCTCTGAGGACACCATTCCACCCTAGAACCTCCCAACCTCCCTGGATTACAAATATGAAATACTGAATCCTATTACAATGATATAGTGTTCAATAACATCTTACCACCCTCATCATTGTTCTGGAAGATTTTTCTACTCAGACTTCCTCGCTTTCTTCCAACATGCATCCGTTGCCCATTTTGTTCTTCTACTTTTATGTTTTGTGCGCCATGTCCATTCGCTACATAGTTCTTCTTCTGTTCTTTTTAGTTGTCTCCCTCTGATCCTTCTTCATGCATGAATCACCTTCAACAACATCCACAACAATCCTAGCAACAACAAAAACCACATCTCTTCTCTGTACTGTGTATTTATATCTTTTGTGCACCTTGTACATGCAATGTGTGCAATCCCTCTACATACTCACACCGTGTCGATATCTTCCATAACTCGAGTTCTCTGTCTGATCATAATAATGACTCTTCAGCTTCTCTGGCTATTTGTTTCACTCGTTCAGAAGCACTGTATGTCATGCTAAGATTCCTTAGCCTCTCTGGTAGTTGAGACTCTTCCTCTTCTCTGTGACAGTCGAGATCACCTTCTCTGTTCCAGTTACAAGTTTCAATACTCATCCAGTTGTCAATCGTCTCCACGAGCATATTCATCCCTTCTGAATATTCCCAAAGACTCTTCATCTCCTCTGTCAATCACCCCGAAGTGTCTTCGAGTCCTCTGGCAGAAACCATCAGTGGTTTTTGGCAGTTACACTGTGACGTGCAACAATAGCCCTCCGATTATACTTAGATTCACTTGCGTCATTGGATTAACTCTAATGGGTTCTTGTGTTATTTACCCATTTCGCACTTTCACAATTCAGAGATTCTGTGATGTGACATCTTGAGTCTCCATGTCATGAGTTTTGAAACTCTGAAACAGAGCTTTTCTACACTAGCTCCTTCCTTTATATGACCATGGCTATGACCAAGCGCTTATTCAAAAATTTCTTTTCACGAATTCGCATTTCATGAGTCTGGAGATGAGGCATATCGACTCTCCAAGTCGTGATCCCTGAAACCTCGAAATGGAGCTTATTTGAACTGACTCCATCCCTTATCATGACCACCGATGATGACCATAGGCTGTGTTGAAGAGGCACTTTATATTTCAAAAGTTTATAAACGTCATTGAGTCTAATCGACGGTTGAAATATCCATAGATCCGATGGTCTATATCTTATCGCAATCTCGCATCTCGCGAGTTCAG
Organism: Picea engelmannii; assembly: GCA_009831015.1. Classification (NCBI taxonomy): domain Eukaryota; kingdom Viridiplantae; phylum Streptophyta; class Pinopsida; order Pinales; family Pinaceae; genus Picea; species Picea engelmannii. The sequence continues at coordinate 1,222,947 of ML781447.1, forward strand.
TGGTTATGTTTCTTGCCTCTCCAAGTTGCGATAAGCGAAGCTCCGGGATAGAGCCGAATCAACGGTTCAGATGACACCTTGATCTGAGAGTTGCGATTAAATCGCAATTTCACATCTCGTGAGTTTGATAGTTATGTTTCTTGCCTCTCCATGTTGTGAGTTGTGAAACTCCGAGATGAAGCTGGATCTATGGTCCAGAACAAAACTTTGATTTGATGACTGCAATTAAATCATGATTTTGCATCTCGCAAGTTTGATAGTTATGTTTCTTGCCTCTCCATGTCGCGAGTCGCGAAACTTGAGGATGAAGCTGGATCAATGGTCCAGAACAAAACTTTGATCTGACGGCTACGATTAAATCGCGATTTCGCTTCTCGCAAGTTTGATAGTTATGTTTCTTGCCTCTCCATGTCACGAGTCATGAAACTCCGAGATGAAGCTGGATCAACGGTCCAGAACAAAACTTTGATCTGATGGCTGCGATTAAATCATGATTTTGCATGTTGCGATTTTGATAGTTATGTTTCTTGCCTCTCCACGTCACGAGTCACGAAACTCCGAAATGGAGTCTCGGATCAACAGTCTCGATCAACACTTGATCTGACAGTCATCGGGAATTGTCAATGGGATCCAGCGATCAGAAATGTTGTTTCTCCTCCCGAGCTTACTTTGTTCTGCTTACTCTGATCTTTCCATCGCTTCTGAGCTTAATCAAATATTCTCTGCAGCATCTTCTCATAATGCCCACCTTCATTGTTGTACTTGCCATCAATGACAAGCATTCGTTGTCTATTAAATATTTTCCAACAACCTTCTCACTCTTTAAATCTCTCCCTCTTGTCAAACATTTTTGGGAAACTTACTGGGAGAAAATTTCCATAGAGGAGTCTGGAATATATGGGGCCAAGCCCACTTGGGATTTTTTTGTGGATGTGGTAAAGGAACAATATTACCCTATTGGAAACTATGAGGACCAGTACATGAGATGGACCACACTACGACAAGAGAGGGGCCAAGCAGTTCCAGATTTCACCAATAGCTTCCATACCTTGCGCACCAAGCTAGGTATCAAAGACTCCGAACAACATTTGGTTCTGAAATACTATGGGGCTCTACACAGATACATCCAAACTGAAATGGATTTTCTAGAAATCTCATCACTCGATGTTGCTTATTGATATGTTGTTAAAATAGAGCAGAAATTTAAGCACCAAAACAAACAAGAGTTTAGGTCTACAAATCCGCAAAAATCAAAGTATGACAAAGACAGTACTAACAAACAGTCTCCCAAAAACCAGTCCAAGCAACAGGAAAAGAAGGGTCATGGGAAGACAAAGAAGGACACCAGAAAATGGTCTAATTTCCACAAAATCCCCTGGCACAACATCGATAAATGTCACTCAAAACAATCATTGGTGGCTGAGATCAAAGACAAAAAGTTGAACCTTGATTCAGAATCTGATTATGAAAATACTGGTAAAGGATAGATCATTGAGACAGACCCCACTACTATTGTCGCGACCGCAACAATTCAACCAGAAGAACCAACAGATCCTGAAGAGGGGGAGCGCCTTTGTCATTCACAGATGTGAGTGAAGGGGACCCCGTTGCATTTTATTATTGATAGAGGAAGACAAAAGAACCGCATCTCAACAGAGGTTGTCAAACAGTTGGGATTGTTGACAACACAACACCCACAGCCATACAACATTGGGCGGCTTTGCCAAAGATGATATCTCAATGTCAGCCAACAGTGTCGAGTATCATACGTCATCCAAACTTTCAAGGATGAGGTATTATGTGATGTTGCCCCACTGGATGTCTGTGATGTTCTCTTGGGCCAACCATATATGTGGAAACACCATGTTGTTTATGAGTCTTGACCCCATAGTGTCATTGTTACTTTAGGGGGTCATATCTACAGAATAACAGAGGTAGTTCCAACTATTGTTCCACCTAAAAAGTGCCGCAAGGTAGTATCTCATACTAAAAAAATCAGGTTCTTCACAATCTGTTCAAAAGGACACTACAACCACTATAGCCTTGCCCCAAGAACCTTCTATCCAATAGAAGCAGGTCGACAAGGTTGAAGAAAAGCTCAAATAGTCCTTCTACACAAAACATCTCATGTATCTAGACTGGCTAAAAATGTCCAACCCTTCCAGCTACACATTCGTGACAACCTTCAATCTTCTCCAACAAGGAAAGCAACTCATGAAGATGCAGATTCAACAAACGTTTTTCCATCTACCCCGGGAATTCAATGAAATGGATACCATTTCTTCCTAAGGATGAATTATTGATCCAGGTGGATATTGGTGGCCACCCACCTTTTCCAACTGGCTCAAAACAGTTTTCTGGCAATTTTGGTAATTTACTATTTTTAGCAGTTTTTAACTTCCAGGACCATTTTGAGGGCCTAAATGAAGGATTTTTTGGATCGATCTTCTCAGTGATATCCAAAGGCATTATTAAGCCCCCAAAATTTATCTCCTCGACGATAAATTTCCAACAGGCTATCATGCACCTAAAACGGAGATCGTATGCAAAAGTTACGACCCCGGGAAGTTGATGTACTAACTTACCCAAACGGGGCCCACGTGACTTTTGGTGCTTCATCTCCTAGGGTTAGGTTTTTGGATGTCTATGGTTTTTGGCATTCATATTTATTGAAAAAGGCCTTTAGAGCCTCATGTTAATCATCTTCTTGCGAATGTGAGTATCTATCACATCTCTTCTCAGAGATAAGCTTCCACCATTCTGGCAAGTCTTTCACTCTGTATTTTTATAGTCTCTGTACATTTCTTTCATTAATAGAAATCGTGTATTACTATATCTCTGTGTTTATGGTTGCATCTTTGATACATTTATGTTATATTATTGGATATCTTCGATATCTCTGTGCATTTCTTTATTATATCTCCGCTCTCATTTCGTGCCGAAAATAATCCAAATCAGACCTTTGATGAAGACATAGCACTCAAGAAATCTAGAAGATGCCAGCTTGAAGAAGTTTATGAAGAGGAACCTTTAGTTCCCAGATTTGCAGTGAGGGAAGTTCCCAGAATTGCAGAACCAATAAGGGAAGTCATAACTTCCCCTAATGAGGAAATTCTAGAACATGATGACATAGCATAATTTCAAGAACCCCCTTAGATGACGATCTCCCATAAGAGAAATATTTCTTGGGCTAGGGGGATTATTCAAGATGGAGAGAAGTATGGTGTTCCCGAAGGAACCACAATACAAGTGAAGAGACCTAATATATTCTCCAGTTATATGGCCTTGATGTGTGATCTCTTAGAGAAGGAGCCTACCTTCTTTGAAGAATCCATTCAGAAGAAATAATGGTCAGATGCCATGACATAAGAATACCAATCCATAATAAAGAATGATTTATGGGAAATAGTTCCCAGAATGAAGAGAAAGGATGTGGTATCTTCCAAATGGATTTTCAAAATAAAACATGTTGTTGATGGAAGTATTGAGAAGTACAAAGAAATGTTTGTCGCTCATGAATTTTCTCAAAAGGAAGGCATTGACTATGAAGAGACATTCACTCCTATAGCCAGCTACACTTCGATTAGAACCATCATAGCCCTTGCAGTTAAGATGAAGTCGAATTTACACTAGATGGACATAAAGATAACTTTCCTAAATGGTGTCATTGAAGAAGAAGTGTATATAGAACAACCTCAATGATTTGAAGTTGAATACAGGAAGACTCATGTCTGCAAGTTGAAGAAGGCTTTGTACGGGTTGAAGTAAGCTCCTAGAGCTTGGTATGGAAGGATATATAGTTTTCTAGAAGGATTCAGATTTACCAAGAGTAAAGAAGATTCTAACCTTTAATTCAAGGTTATGAATGATGAGCATGTTATATTGTTGTTGTATGTGGATGACTTATTATTAACTGGAGAAGAAAATATCGTCACCAAATGTAAGAAGAAGATCGCTTCAAAATTTGAGATGAAATACCTTGGCCTAATGCATTATTTCTTAGGTCTTTAGGTATGGCAGAGCCTAGAGAGAATATTCCTTAACCAAGGGAAGTATGCAGTTGAAATCCTGAAGAGATTTGATATGTTGGAGTGCAAGTCCATGAATATACCCATGGAAACGAAGTTGAAGCTTCTGTTCGACACTTCATCAGAATTGATTGATGCCATGCTGTATAGATAGATCATTGGATTGCTGATGTATCTGAAAAACACCAGAACATATATTTGTTTCTCCATGAACACTTTGAGTCAATTTCTGGTAGAACCCAAACATGTTCACCTAGTTGTTGCAAAACATGTGATGAGGTCTATCAAGGTTACATTCGATTATGGTCTCAGTTATGATGGAGATCATAATTTCACACTAAGTGGGTACACTGATTTAGATTGTGATGGAAGTGTCTCTAATAGGAAGAGCACTTCAAGATGTTGTTTTAGTTTGGGATCAACCACAATATCATGGAAGAGTAGGAAGCAATTGAGCATTGCTCTCGGTACAACGGAAGCAGAATAAATTGTTGCGTGTTCTACCAGCTGTGAAGCCATATGGCTTCAGAAGTTGTTGACAGGTCTATTCGACCTAGAGATGGAAGAAACCATGATCCTATGTGATAAACAGAGCTGCATTAAGATGACATAGAATTATGTATTTTATGAAAAGTCAAAACACATATAGATCTGATACCACTACATCCGTGACATGGTGCAGAGAGGAGCCATAAATCTCCAATATGTTAGCATGGATGAACAGGTTGTTGATGTGTTGACCAAGCCTCTATCTCGTGTAAAGTTTGAGCACTTTTGAGATATGCTTGGTATAGTCCGAAAGGACCTCCCTTGATAGGGGGAGTAGTGTTGTGTTGATATGTCAGCCTAGTGTTGTGCTTCCATCTTAATTGTTGTGTGGTGATGCCAGCCTAGTGTTGTTCTTCCATCTTAATTTTTGTGTGGTGATGCCAGCCTAGTGCTATGCTTCCAACTTAATTATTGTGTGGTGATGGCATCCTAGTGTTGTGCTTCCAACTTAATTGTTGTGTGGTGATGCCAGCCTAGTGCTGTGCTTCCAGCTTAAATGTTGTGTTGAGATTCCAGCTTAATTGTTGTGTTGAAATTCCATTTGAATTGATGTGTTGATATTCCAACTTAATTGTTGTGTTGAGATTCCAACTTAATTGTTGTGTTGATATTCCAACTTAATTGTTGTGTTTATATTCCATCTTAATTGTTGTGTTGTGATTCCATCTTAATTGTTGTGCTGATATTCCAGCTTAATTGTTTTGTTGTGATTCCAACTTAATTGTTGTGTAGTGTACCAACCTCGTGTTGTGATGATGTGGCAGCCTAGTGATGTGATGATGTGACTAGCCTCGTGCTGTGATGATGATGTATTAGTATTATACTAATCCATATTGATGCAGATTATTATTTCATTCCACTGTGAATGACGATGTTGTTGATGAGAAAAAATTCTGATGATTTATAGATACACCAGTCAGTGTTCCAAGATGTTGTTGATGATGTTGTCCTCTCTCTCACCTGATGATGTTGTAGAATACCCTTCTTGTTAAGGGGGAGTGTTGAAATAATGTAACTGCAAATATTATTATATTTATTATTGATATATTATTCATTAGATCAATCCCCTTTTGCGAATTGATCATGTCGGTTATTGTAAATAACCAAATCCCCTTTTGCAGATTGGTAAAAAATCTAATTTTAATATGTATAATGGGAAGTCGGCCCCCAGATTAATTAAAGGTGTTTATAACCACCCGGATTGAGAAGTCGACCCTACCAGTGAAAAGTCACCTACCAGATTGTATAAATAAAGAGGCTAGCGCCTCATTTTCACACACACTCACTTGTTCATCAGAGCGCAAGTTTGGAGCTGTAGTTGGAGAAGAAGAGAGAGAGAGAGAGAGAGAGAGGCACATTATTGGGAGAGGACTTTCTGTATTTTTTTTAGTTATCTCTTGGCATTGTATTGGATATCTATATTAAGGAAGTTTTTGCTAGGTTTTCTCCCCCATGAGGGTTTCCCAGGATAAATGATGTGTCTCTTGTGATTGTGTATTTCAAAGTGATCTTATCTATGCTATTGTTATCTAGTGAAATGAAAATAAAATCAATAATAGCTTAAACCTTAACAAAACCAAGCACGTGTGCCATCTCACAAATTTGGAAAAATGTCGCATCTTTAGTGCACTGGCCCCTTTTCCCAGTGGAGGTCCTGGGTGTATGTCCCCGATATGCCCATGTCCTAGGTTCTTAACCCGGAACCCCGTGGCTAACCATTGCAAAAATCCAGCACATGTGGTGGTTGACAAGTGTCCCTGGGTCTGTTGGATCCCATGCCAAGTGGCAAGATGCTGTGAAACCCATGCTAGTGGATGTTTTGGAACTCCGCACTAATTTATTGTTGCCAGGTCTTATGGTACCGAATAGTCCAAGGGTTGGGGCTTAGTCCCGAACAATTTGGCACCCAAATGAACCTTCGTTCAAACTCTTATAAATTGTTTAAGAAATATGGTTAAGAACTACCATGTGGGTGGGTTGGTAGCCCAGCCCCTGCAAAGACTTTTCCACCTATCCCAGGAGGTCATGGGTTTGACCCTCGCGAACATCAACCAACATTTTATGCATTGTAGGGGGTACCAAGTGGAAACCCATGTTTGGGCCATGTGGCACCATTGAATTGGCCCATATAATTTCCACATGTCACCATCTGATATGTCCAACTCACATGTGCCAGTCACCTTCCACATCCATTATGCCATGTTAGCCTATGCCATGTCATCCTATGCCATGTCAACCTATGCCACATGTCAGTATGACTTCCTGCCACGAGTCCTATATGGACATTCCTTGTCATAATTACAACCATTCCACGTCAGTAGTATGAACATGGCACGTTAGCACTATACAGACTGTATGAACTGTCCAGTCAATAAAATTTTACATGTTTTGAAAAGCATACAGGATGTGATATCTCACTCATATGAGGTCTATTTGAACATGTTCAAGTTGCATTGGGATCATGAGAATGAGGCATATGCATAAGTTCGTTTTGAAGCAATTTCTGAGTACTTTGATTTTTGAGCATATTTTGATCCCTTGGATCAATAGCTTATCCCAAATCTATTTGGATGATGATCATTGTCCCACCTTGACCATTACTGAATCATGTAATCCATCCATGATGGCATCCATTGTTATTTTATTCTTCATTTTTAATTCCTTCTTGGTTGCAGTCTTCAGAGGTTACTTTGAAGCGGTGTATCCTACAAACAATGAGTACCAAACATCATACCCTTGTGCCTCTAAAAATAATTTCAATATTTAGCTCCATATCTCATAATTTTGACCATCAAAAACTCACATTATATTATCTTTGTAATCCATGATCTACCTTTCACTAGTTAGACTCTTTCTGAAGGACATGCTCTTATGCCAATTTTTGGAATATTCACCAATACTGAGAAGTGGGGGTGAATAAGTGTTGAGCACTTTTTACCATTTTCAACTATAACATGTAAAGATTAAGTTATCAAAAAATTATCACTTACGATTTCATTCAATATATCATCAACATATAACCACATATACACGACACACAAGAGTTTTACATGGAAACCCAAATTGAAGAAAACCATGGAACTATTTTTAATATATATCTTGAATATTACATCCACAAGAAGCACCAACTTCCAATATTCTCCACCACCAACTAGAAGGAGTCACCAACCCCCTATTTACAGGCTCCAACCTAAAGGAAGCTACAACTCCCTAGATTCTATAGCTCCAACTGAAAGGAGGCTCGAACCCCATAGTTTACATGCTCCAACCTAAAGGAAGATCCAAATCCCTATATTCTCTATCTCCAACTAGAAAGTGGCCCCAAAACCCTTGTTTACAGGCTCCAGCTTGAAGGAAGCTCCAACTCCATGGATTCTCCAACACCAACTATAAGGAGGCTCTAACCCCCTTTTTTATTGGATCCAACTAAAAGTAAGATCCAACTCCCTAGATTCTCTCGCACCAGCTGGAAAAAGGATCCAAACCCTTTCCTTGCCCCTTCCTTCCTCTCGAGAATATAAATGAGAGAGTCAACCTATTATTGTTTTTTTCACTAAAATTGATACATCATCATCAACAACATGTCGTTGTTTTTGTCACTAATACTGATACATCTACTTGTCACTATTATTGTCACTTATATTGATACATCATCTTGTCACGGTTACTATCATTGACATTGATACATCATCATCATCAACAACCTGGCATTGTTACTACCACTGATACTAATACATTATCATCATCAAAATTGGTTCAACCACATAAATATTATGCCAATATCACCAAGAATATCCCCCAATTCATATGCCCAAAATCACCAAGATATACATTAATCCATGTTCCAAAATATTCCTTAAGCATGTGCAAATATATGCATCAAGCATGTGCCAAGATGTACCTCAAAACATGTGCCAAAACATGACTTAAGCATGTACCAAACCATCCAAGATATGTCTCAAATCATATTCCATAACCTCCAAGATATGCCTCAAGAATATACCATAACCTCCAAGCTACAAGCCACAAAACATATAGAAAACATACCTTTCCTTTTGTGAAAACCTCGAGCACTAGATATTATACCATCAAAACTAACTCAACTTAAACATCAAGAGATAAACACATTCTTTAAAAAATTTCACAGATACATGATTCGTCAACTATCAACCTCTAGACACCCATGATTTGCTTCACTACAATCCACGTAAACCGTATACATGATTCGTCCAACCCACGTATATACACGCTTTACCCTTCTGTCGACCATGTATAACGTGAAAAAATGTGTATGGTCACCTCCATACACTTCACTCTTCTCGACCTCCTTTCTCCTAGGCTAGAGTTGCTTTGTTGAGATCACAAATCCTCCTAGGAGAAGCGCAAACCCACTTATGCTAGCTCCATTCCACAAACACACACTTTCTTGGTATAAAATCAAAGGTTCTTGATGTGTAGTTATACCCTTCAAAGTAACTTCCTTACTTGATTTTTGATTCGACCTGTAACTTCTTTTTTGCAATAACGTTTCTCCTTTTCCTGATTTTGGGGCCGACTTATAACTTCTTGTTGTAGTCATTCAGGGGACTTTTAACCATACTTCAGGGCTTCATATTTAAGAGGGTATAACTTCTAAAAAGTAAGGATCAATGTGGTGTACCACCTACCGTTAGAAACATCATGACGAAGACTATCCATCTATGAGAGTTTTACATGTATTTGCAATGTCCTTGTTGTTCCTTTTCTTAATCAACTTTGGGCTTCGTGACCACACCTCCGAGGATTCTTAACTACTTAACCATACTTCCAGGGATTCTTGTAGACTTCTTCAAAGAATCTTCCCATGAGTTCCATGCTTAATGCTATGCCACAAGGGGACCAATTTGGAGGCTTATTCAAATACACCCATCACTTATAGAGGCTTCTAGACTTCTTCTAGGGTTGACATCAATGACAACAAACTTTCCAAAAATTGAAGCATGGGAACGTATGAATGTTGGATGTTGAAAAATAATGATATACACGTTGGAACACATCCTTAATATTATGATATCGTAAAACCTTCCTCATTTTGAACTAGTCAGGGATGATTTTAAGGATGAAAATTTATATTAAAATGTAGAAACATGGGCTAATACTACTAGTAAAAATGTAAAATGTTTGGCGATAGTTCTGTAAAAATATTCAAATCTCTAAGGATTTTATATAGTTTCTATAAAATTTTAGCGACTTGTAAGGTAAAACAATTTTATTCTATGGAATTTGAGTGAATAAGTTTTAGAAAAAATGGAAATTGGCAAACCTTTTTTTGGGAAAAAATGTGGAAAATTAGCCCATTTATGGAATTTAGCCCCTAAAATCATCTATGGAACTAGGGTTGTGAAAGAACATGATTTCCTCATGTACTATATTTTCACCATTATGTTATCGCCACGATATGGTATTTCAAGTTTCCATATTAAGAGATGTTCAGCCAAACAACATAAGAGCATGATTTAATGTGAGGTTCGGGTTTTGGAAGGAAAATTTGAGCAAAATCTAGCCACCAGGCATATATAGATTATCCCAAGAGTTATAATCTATAATCCATCAACCTGTTCGAAGCATGATCAAATACTTTCCTTGGTCATACTATCCCTTTACTATTCTATATTTACATATCATATGCAACATCTAGTGGATTGAGCCTATTTCCAGGAATCCTCCTTTCATTATTGATGTTCATACTCCTCTGAATGTCCCTATGACACTGATGGGTTTCAACATGCCCATTATTTCCATGTTTTACGAATACAAAATGAGTAAAAGGGATAGAGTTGAAGTGACATGCCACAATTGCAGGTTATTACTGCCACGGAAAGAAGGAGGGCTTGAAGGACTAGATCCCATAAGAATTTTTCCTCCTCATTGCTTATCTTTATCACATCAAAACCCATGGATTTTCCAGGCCTTGCATTGTATAATGGCATTTGAGATAATATTTTCATTTGATATCACACTCAAGAATAATTAGAATGCAACTGTTATGAAATTAAATGTTGTTGTAAGATGAAGAGTCACAAAGGAATATTTCACAAGACAATGATGCAAAGCAAGATAGATGAGAAAAAATATCTCATGAAACAAAAATCAAGTGAAGTTGATAATATCAAAATTGAAGAGAATGAATATGAAAAGCAAGGATTGATTTTCATCAATAAGGTTAACCAGACTTGATATTGGGTTTGGTGATGTGAATATTTCAAGTAGAGGTGGCCTTGGAAGAAACCCTAGTTTTGGCCCAAGTTTGAATCCAGATACATTTTCTAGCAAAGCGATAGGTTGGAAATATCCACTTGCCACCATTCCTTCACATAATATAGACACACAAAAAGGGAAAATTCAAGAAATAGACTAGTTCTTAGTGACTCACAAATATGAAGAAGTGTCATCTAGAACCAGAATAGGACCCTACCAGATTGGAATTCGTATACCAACCATAACTTTTGACTCAGACTTCCATTTCATGCATTCTTTAAACCATTGGAAAGGTATTTTTGAGATATACAAGTTCCAAATTATATGATTGAAGAAAATACTAAACAAATATCTATGTTTTTCAAGATGAATATATGGCATCTTGTTAACAACCATGAAGGACACAATGCCTTCATCATAAGTAGAAGAACCAAAGATTGAATTCGGGGAAGCTTATATAATTTTTCAATTAATTAATTCTTAATTTATATGAGTTAGAATGATTAGTATTAAAATTTTATTTGGAGTTACTCTCATCATCACATGTTAAATGGTGTCAAGTACTAATGTCGAGGGGAGGTTATACTCAAAATCCTCGTGATGAAATCTACATCCAAGGACGAGAAAGAAGAAATAACAACAATTATACTAGTGGAAGAGGAGTAGAAAAGGGAATATAATTCAATTGGATAAATAGGAGGTCTAAAACCTATGATGATTAACTGTCAAAATTAAACAACTAAGATGTTCGAATGTCTAAATTATTCATTACGATGGAATATAGTCACTTTAGATGAAATCCACTTCAACCCACCAATGCTAGAAGAAAAATCTGAAATGTAACTGATACCTGTGTTCCCTCATCATTACCAAGAGAATAAAGAAAAATATTTGTAAATAAAGGGTCATGAGGGTAGGCGAAAGTCCAAGGGTCACATTGACCTCCAATAAATACTAGAATTGTATCCAAAAGAGGGGTTTTTGGCTCTACAAACATTGTACATTTTTTAACTATGTTGGGAAGATAGTGTTAACTGAAACTAGGGAGATTTCCTTGTAGCTTTGATGTACTATTGTTGAAATTGTTAATGTTGAGAATCCCTCAGGGACACCTTTTGGATAGAGAGAAGAACTTGCTTGTGTCATTGTTTTGCTGCAAACTATTTCAAGTGGAATGTATGTTGTTCACATGGGTTGTAAGGACATGTTTTCTAATGGACTATTCTAACGCAATCTATGTTACTCTTACAACTTTGTTACCATTTCTTATATTTTATGCCTTGAGTACATGAGTTGTTTATGGATGCATAGATGTGATTTATACTTTTCTGTTCATGTCTGTGTATACATGTGTTTCTAGCTTTGCACCTTCATGATAGCTATCTGAGTGGGGTTTTAAGCAGAGTTTAGTTTCATTACAACTCATTCACCTACATTAATTCACTCCTATATAGGATAGGATAGATTATAAATATATTAGACCCTCACTTACATCTTCTATTTTCATAACCATTCATCATTCATCCTCATCGATGAACCGGGATGCAACCAGTAAAACCAAACCATAAATGGTTGTTGGGACAGATTTTGGATGGGTTCCCTATTCCATATGGTGATATTTATGATTGGGACTTATCATTTGGGGTAACTCCTACTATTGAAAAAGGGTGATTTCGAACCCATCAACAGAAATGGCGTCGAAAGGAGGGCTAGATGACAAGCCGACCCATGTGTAGTCATTTCATTAAATTTTAACCATGCCATGTCTCCTCTCCATACCTTTGTATGATATTATAACCCTTTAAGTCTTCTAATACAAACTAGGGGCATCTTAGTTGAGATAGTCAGTCTCTTGTCAAATCCAAAATTCGATGGTGAAGGACATATCTCTTCATTCACGCACCTTAATCAGTTTGACATTACTCAATGAAATATTAAGATTGTTCAGGAAAATAAATCATGTTGACTATTCATCCTCACATTCAAAGGGTGAATTAAAACCTGGTTTAGTACATTGACAACAAAATTAATTCATAGCTGGAAACAATTTATGGAAATGTTTATCACTGCTCATGAATATTATGTCTATAATGAACACTTTAATGAACTTGCATAAATCCATAGGCTTGGAAACAAATCCGTGGATAATTTTTTTTTAAGAGTTATTCATATTTATTATCTATTTCCCGAAAATGGCTATCCCTCAGACCAACAAATCCTTAATTGGTTTTCATATTGTGTCTCTATTTATTAAGACTATGATCTGGATGATCAAACCATGTCTCATTCACAAGATTCATATCTGAACATGAATTTTACGTGATACACAATATTTAAACAACACTCTCACACAACTACAGAGGAATCCTTATAAAAAATGTTAGACCCCTTAGCCCCGAAATGTGAACCATTTATTGTTTCCCCTTCAGAAAATCATGAATATACTTTGTTTTTTGACGAATCTCTCACCGAAGAAATCCCATCATTTTCATAATCTAAATATTTTCATTCCCTTTATAAAAATATGTTTGACATTGATCACTCACATGAGCACCCACATGTCTATCATGTAGTTTTAATGATGAAACATTGAATGATAAACCAGAAAAACAAGAGTATTCAGGCTTGACAGATAAATCATTTTGTCCTAATGGCATTCCATCCATGACACATAATTTTATCAATCCTTCACAATCTATATTTTCGCAACATGTTAAAACACGATTTGATATTGATAACCATGTTTTCGATCACTACTTTTGTGTTTTGTAATTGAATGTAATTACTCACCTGTCATTCATTGGTCCTACACAATTCAAAATTCCTGACCTTGATGCACCAATGTTAATCACAAAAAATATAAAGTATGAAGAACAAACTGAGTTTGTAGATACTCATGAAGAAATCACAACAAATGAATAGCCCATCACCATGGAAAACACAAGAAATGTTAAGTTGAACTAGGAAATTCCATCATTTCAATATGTTCTAGAATTACTTGTTATTCCTTAGGAGCAGGTGCATCACTCATCCTTGTATGTTATTTCAATGCTCAAACACTCTTCAAGCAATTTCATTGATGTCATCGAAGAATATTTAGAGTCATATTTTTCTCAATGTTTCTCTCGAACGATCAATTATTATCTCTCCTCTCAACATGCAAAGTATGTGAAATTTAGACCTAGGGGGATTTCCATTTATAGTGAGGCATTTCAATTTCAACCAATGGTTATATCAAATGCCCTTATTTTAATCCCTGAAATGAATGATTCCATCCACTTCAAAACTCTCTCCCAAGGTACATTGCACACAAATTTCATTTTTGAATCTCATTAGGTATGTCACTCGCTTTCGATTTCCTTCCAACAGTCTTATAACAATCATTTTAAATTCTATGAAAGAATTGAGTCTTGTTTTGAGGAATCCTACATGTATACATGTACCATGGATCATAATGCCTTTGTTAAGTACCTATACCAGATCTGCAAATATACTTCAATAATACCAAGAATAAACCATAAACCATTCACCATAACATGAACACAAGAAATAGAGAAAAACCTTGAGGTATGGTAACATCATATATTAATCCTTATGGAAGGATAAAACTCCTCAAGCAATCATTGTTTGTACAATCACAATATTCTTCACTATGTTTCATTACATTGCCTAGACTTCTTTATATAGCTCTCTCTATCTCCTAGGAACCTTCTAGAGAGCCTT
>ML781447.1:1238970-1262576 GCA_009831015.1 Picea engelmannii
GAATAAACCATAAACCATTCACCATAACATGAACACAAGAAATAGAGAAAACCCTTGAGGTAGGGTAACACCATATATTAATCCTTATGGAAGGATAAAACTCCTCAAGCAATCCTTGCTTGTACAATCACAGTATTCTTCACTATGTTTCATTACATTACCTAGACTTCTTTGTATAGCTCTCCCTATCTCCTAGGAACCTTCTAGAGAGCCTTCTCACATTTATTATATCCAACTACCATAGTGGGATTTTATTAATATAGTGGACCTAGTCCACCTTACATTGAATGACCACATTCCCATATATTAAATGACTTCTACTAATAACACCTAACTACATTCCCATTGGGTACCTCCCTAGGTACCCCATATTACCTCCCTAGGTATACCACATATTTCAATGCTCAAACACTCTTCAAGCAATTTCATTGATGTCATCGAAGAATATTTAGAGTCACATTTTTCTCAATGTTTCTCTCGAACGATCAATTATTATCTCTCCTCTCAACATGCAAAGTATGTGAAATTTAGACCTAGGGAGATTTCCATTTATAGTGAGGCATTTCAATTTCAACCAATGGTTATATCAAATGCCCTTATTTTAATCCCTGAAATGAATGATTCCATCCACTTCAAAACTCTCTCCCGAGGTACATTGCACACAAATTTCGTTTTTGAATCTCATTAGGTATGTCACTCGCTTTCGATTTCCTTCCAACAGTCTTATAACAATCATTTTAAATTCTATGAAAGAATTGAGTCTTGTTTTGAGGAATCCTACATGTATACATGTACCATGGATCATAATGCCTCCAAATTAAACCTGTTAGAGGATACTTGATTGAATCAATTATTTATATCTTTCATCCATCAATATTTCATTCTTTGCAATTAAATTTCCAAGAACATGTGGTTGTAGGTTTGGGGTTACTTGACTGGATTCATTGGCACTATGCATACACCTAACCTTCTTTCAACTAGTGTAGGATAGGGTAGGAATAGGATTAGCGTGGTTCTAATACTTCCTTTCCACCTGCATTGCTTAGATATTTTCTTTTGTTTTCGTTCAAATAACATAGATTTCAATTTGTTTTGGTTTCTTCAATAAAGACCACGAACTGAAATTAGTCTAGTCTGCAATTAATGAAGAATTTATTTAGTTTAAGTTTCCTTTCATCAATGCTTTCTACTTTTCATTTGATTCTTTTTGTTTTTCTTTGACTAAAATCTTGGATTAATCTTGGTTTTCCTCCATTTTCATGAGTAAACCATGTGTAGAAATTCTTTGAGAAGCTCAATTGCAAAATTCACTTGTTTCAACAATGTTTACTATGAAATTGAGAGTTAGACAGTTAGTTATCCTAAGATGTTGAAAGAATGTTTGTTGAAGAATACTTGATCAATGAAACAAGACATAAACCAAGTTAAGGGAATTACATCGATTGTTCACAACCTTACTCAGGATGGTGTTTATTGAGAAGAATTCACTGAGGTGTTTGTTACTTTATAATAGAGGGTATGTCTGAGACTTTATGGTTCATTTATCAGTTTCCCAATCTTAAAATTTATTTTCAATCATGGGAGGAAGTAAAAATGTACATCGCATCTAGCATACACCTCGAGGAACAGAGTATCGAATTTCAGTCTCTCTTTGCTATACCTCAAATGATATCTAATATTGGGGATGAGTCAAATGGTACTCTAACACACTTCTTTAGGGAAGAACCTGTGATCATCATAGCTATAGTCATTTTCTAACCAAAAGGAAGAATTCCCAAAAATATTTTGATCACAGAAAGATTTATTAATTTGAAATGAAGGACAGTGTTTGAGGAAGACTCAACATAAGTTGTGGAGCTGGAAGAAGTGGGGAGGAAATGAATATTTCACAAGTCAAAAGAAAAGGAATTTGGTGGACAATGAAGTGGAATTGTGGCCAACCCTTGTCCCCTAAAGCACAAGGCTGCACAAAAGTGAACTAGAAACTTTAATAATATCATGATTAAGAATTCAATTCTCATCTAGTGCTAGCACTGAATCCTATCTGAATGAAATGATACATTTAATAACATTCATAGGGAATAGTCTTATCAAAAGACTGCAAACTACTTATTGGTTGGAATAAATAAACCTCCTCAAAGCTGCTGGAAGCACCCACATCTAAGATATTTTTCTCTGTCTATTTTTCTTGATGGATGCATATATTTGATTGTCATTGTTACAATGGTTCATCTGCAACAGGTTTTAGCTTAATTTCATCTCTAAATCCGAAAACGTCTCCTCTTCCCTTTCTTTCTTTCTGCATCATATTTTTCTTAAAGGCGGTTCATCTTCTTCAATGTTGTTTTTATTATGATATCTAATTATATTTGATGACATACAACCCATCACATTTATATATATATATATATATATATATATATATATATTACAGTGATCTAGGTAAATATCGGTGGCCACCCACCTTTTCCAACTGGCTCAAAAAAAAAATTCTAACAATTTTGGTAATTTATTATTTTTAGTAGTTTTTAACTTCTGGGTCCATTTTGAGGGCCTAAATGAAGGTTTTTTGGGATCAAGTTTTTATGATATCGAAAGGCTTCAATTGATCCCCCTAAATGAATCTCCTCAACGATACATTTCCAACGAGATATTGTACACCCCTAACGGAGATTGTATGCCAAAGTTATGCCCCTGGGAAGTTGATACACCAAACTACCCAAAACAGGGTCCACAAAATTGTTGGATTTTCATCTTTTGGGGTTCGGGTTTTGGATTTTATTTATGATAAAAAGGCCTTTGGAGCCTCATTGTAATATCATCTTCTTGCGGATGCAAGTAGTGGACACATCTCTTCTCATAGATAAGATGCCACCATTCTAGCGAGTCTTTCACTCTGTAGTTTTACAGTCTTTGTACATTTTCACTCATTAATAGAAAATTGTTTATTATTGTATCTCTGTGTTTACGGTTGCATATTTGATATATTTCTATTATGTTATTGGATATCCGAGATATCTATGTACATTGATTTATTATATCTCCACTTTCATTTCATGCTGAAAATAATCTAGATCAGTGGTATCAAAGTAGGCTTCTCTTGATCGTTATTTTCAGTGCATGTCCCCGATCAGGTCCGAGTATAGAAACTTGGGTCTTGAGCTTGTCTCTCTTGAAGACAATCGCTCTCGCACACCCAAGAAACCCTCCATGGAAAAAGAAAAGAAAAACAATGGAGCAGGCGATTCTATCAATATGTTACTTGAGCAAGCTCTCACATGACAAAGGGACGAAATGATGAAGATTTTTTCCCACATCCTTCAACGCTTGCCGATAGAAACAGACGCATCTTCATCAAAAATCCACTTTGGAAGAACCTCTCCTTTCAAGGTACAAGTTAATTTTTTTATTCTCGTATTTGAAGGTCAGATAGATGTGGATGCCCTAGACAAATGGTTAAATCTATTAGAAGGTTATTTCTTTGTTCATAATTTTTCCGACAGAAAAAAGATCACCTTCGCACTCCTTAAAGCTCCCCCCCATGTCAAACATTGGTGGGAAACTTATTGGGAGCAAAGTTACACAAAGGAGTCTGGAATATATAGGGTCGATCCGACATGGGATTTTTTTGTGGATGCAGTAAAGGAACAGTATTACCCTATTGGTAACTATGAGGACTAGTACATGAGATGGACCACACTGTAGCCAAAGAAGGGTCAAGTAGTGGCAGAGTTCACCAATACCTTCCATACTTTGCGCACCAAGCTGGGTATCGAAGACTCTAAACAACATTTGGTTCTAAAATATCGCGGGGCTCTACATAGATACATCCAAACCGAAATGGATTTTATGAACATCTCATCACTCGGTGTTGCTTATCCATATGCTATTAAAATTGAGAAAACATTTAAGCAACAGAACAAATGAGAGTTTCGGTCTGCAAATCTGCAACAACCAAAGTATGATAAAGATGACCCTAACAAATAGTCTCCTGAAAAACACTCCAAGCCACTGGAAAACAAGGGTCATGGAAAGACAAAGAAGGAAACTGGAAAATGGTGTGATTTCCACAAAATCCCCTAGAAAAACACCGATGAATCTCGCTCAAAACAGTCATTGGTGACCGAGATAAAAGACAAGGAGACGAACCCTGATTCAGAATATGATTATGAAAATACTATTAAAAGACAAATCATCGACGCAGACCCCACTTCTATTGTCATGACCACAACAATTCAACCAGGAGAACCAATAGATCCTGAAGAGGGGCAACGCCTTTTTCATTCACAAATGTGGGTGAAGGGGACCCTACTGCATTGTATTGTTGATAGTGGAAGCCAAAAGAACCTCATATCAACAAATGTCATCAAACAATTGGGATTGTCGACAAAACCACACCCGCAACCATACAACATTGAGTGGCTTCGCAAGGGATGAGATCTTCGTTTCAGCCAACAGTTTCAATTTTCATACGGCATCCAACCCTTCAAGGATGAGGTATTATGTGATGTTTCCCCACTGGATGTCCGTGATGTTCTCTTGGGCCAACCATATATCTGGAAGTGCCATGTTGTTTATGAATATTGACTGCGCAGTGTCATTGTTTCTCTGGGGGGTCATCTCTATAGAATACCAGAGGTAGTTCTAACTACTATTCCACCTAAACATTGTCGCAATGTAGTATCTCATACTACAAAATTTAGCTTCTTCACAATCTATTCAAAAGGTGAACAAAAGGATATTGCAACCACTACAGCCTCGGCCCAAGCACCTTCTATCCAAAATAAGCAGGTTGACAAGATTGAAATAAAGTGTAAAAATTCCTTCTGAACATAGGCATCTCATGTAGCCAAACTGGTTAAAAAGGTCGAACCCTTCTAGCCACATTTTTGTGACAACCTTCAATAAGCTAAACAGTGCAACTTTTCCAACAAGGCAAGCAGCTCATCAAGATGCAAATTGAACAAACACTTTTTCCTCTCCCCCGGACACTCAACGCAATGGATACCATTGCTTCCTAAGGAGGGAGGATTGATCCAGTTGGATATCGGTGGCCACCCACCTTTTCCAACTAGCTCAAAACAGTTTTCTAGCAATTTTGGTAATTTACTATTTTTAGCATTTTTTAACTTCCAGGGCCATTTTAAGGGCCTATATGAAGGTTATTTTGGATCGATATTGTCAATTATATCCAAAGGATTTATTTTATCCCCTTAAATGAATCTCCTTGATGATACCTTTCCAACGAGCTATTGTGTTCCCCAAACAGAGATCGTATGCCAAATTTACGCCCCCGAGAAGTTGATACACCAAACAGTAACAAGGTCTACAAAAATATTGGTTTTTCATCTTCCGGGGTTAGGGTTTTGGATTTTATTTATGATAAAAAGGCCTTTGGAGCCTCATTGTAAGATCATCTTCTTTTGAATCCAAGTAGCAGACACATCTCTTCTCAGAGATAAGTTGTCACCATTCTAGTGAGTCTTTCACTCTGTATTTTTACAGTCTTTGTACATTTTCTCTCATTAATAAAAAAATTGTGTATTATTGTATATTTGTGTTTATGGTTGCATCTCTGATACATTTATGTTATATTATTGGATATCTGAGATATCTATGTACATTTCTTTATTATATCTCCACTCTCATTTCATGCCGAAAATAATCTGGATCATACCGAAAACACCTTCGCACTGCAAATGGACATTAATCATATTGTTTCCTTTTCCTAAATCATGAACATAATTGGTGGTCTTTGTTTGAATATGAATCAGGACTATTTCAAAATATTGTGATATAAATCTAACCATAACTAAACATAGTGGTTAATCAAAGGTCATTCTTTCATATTAGATGGTGAGAAGATCCTATGTAACGGAGGAACCATCCAGACATTAAGTAGTTTCTCACATGAAGGGTCAAGTGTCAAATTATAAAGGATAAAATAAATAGATATCTTTATGTAGCTAGGTGCAGAAATATTCAAATAAATCTCAATAGATGAAAGTCATCCCCTGTCACGATAAAAGGTCACTTCTTTTCCCATCCACCGAATTCTAAGCATGCACTAAATAAGATGGGAAGGAATGGAAATGAAAGTTTGACCAGACTAGGGGACATGCAGATATCTCCGCCAGAGCTATGGATGCTCACTGGCAGCAGAGCAAGGTATGTGACACCATGGTGACTCCATCAAGGCCATGGACGCTCACAGGTAGTGGAGAAACACATGCAAGATATTTATATACGCACTTGGTGAAACATATTTATTTATCCCAAACCTATATCAACATCATGACAAAGATATCAACCTGAATCGTCGACACGGTTTAAGGAATTAAATATTATTATAATTGATTTCGTATTTACACTAGATGAGATCCAGTAGTTGATATGAAAGCATCTCCAGTGAGCCCACCACGATGGAATATTTCAGGTAATTGTTTTGTATTATTTCCATAATTTTTTAACTTAAAAGTAATTTT
The DNA here is from genome assembly GCA_009831015.1 of Picea engelmannii. Classification (NCBI taxonomy): domain Eukaryota; kingdom Viridiplantae; phylum Streptophyta; class Pinopsida; order Pinales; family Pinaceae; genus Picea; species Picea engelmannii. Next base: position 1,245,456 of record ML781447.1, read on the forward strand.
ATGACCCTCTAAGATTTTTGGTTATCATATAGGAAGGACTAGCACATATTCTTGCTTCGCCCAATGTCTCTTCATTTGTTGCATGTGCACAAAAACCTCCCAATTTTATTTTCTTATCATCTCTCTAAGGAAAAAAATTGGGCCTCCCTCTAAATATTCCTATTGGAACCCTCGTGCTCTTTCTCCTTTGTCTGAATGGCTAGGCCTAAGTTTTCCTCCCACTCTTCGTGCTTTGTCATTTACATCTTCTCTTCTAGTCATTTCAAACCATCAATCCACACGTCCTCGAGTTTCTTCTTCCTACATCGATACATAGCCTACCAGTGAACACATCATTTCTTCCACCTACACATTGGTGCACCATATGTTTCTTCATCAATACATAGGCCCGTTTTCCTGTAAACTTGACTAATGCATTGACGTGCTCTGCCTAAGCCTCACCGACACGCATATTTTTCTCCAACAAAGTTTGAGTGATCAACGCTGACACATCAGTAATGTTCACATGATTACCTTCGTCGTGCACATTCTTTTCATCGAATAACTCCTTTTCACTTTCATCGATGCATCAAATATTGACAATGTGTCTCCCTTTCTCCTCAAGACACTACACATCGGTGAGGTATGTCTCTCCCTAGCCGATGCACTGTTTGTTTTCCTATTCCTTCGTTGATATGCGAGTAGAAGGATGTTGACCCCTCATTGTTTCCAAACACATCAAAAATGATCTTCTTTCTCTTGCCAACTTTGACCAGTCGAGCAAGACACACCTTTGTCCTGAGGCCTATCCCATCCTCCATCTCAGATCCTTCTTGATGCACCCATCAATCAGTCCCCTAACATTTCCAATGACTAATCTCTTCATGCCTAATCAGATAGTTGATCACTAATCTTCTATCTCGCCTGATCAATTTCATAATCACAGTCATAATCGAACATGTTTGTGTCACCAACATCTTTCATCATGCTAGCTTGTTTACTTTGTGTTTCTCAATTTTATGACTAAATCTTGATCGTGAAAGTGTCTTCTAACATCAGACGGGTTCACCATGACACCTAATGGTCTTGCATTGACTCAGAAACGGACTTCCGAAGAAATTCGATCCTCTTGGCTCCTATATATTGTTAAGTGCTATCAACATCAATTGGTTGTTTTGGTGGATTTATAACTCTTTTTTTCTGACACATTACCTTAGTTTCAATGTGACACATTACCTTAGTTTCAATGGGTAAAATAAGAGCCTATATAATTCAGATGGTACAAATATTGAAGGAACTAAATTTGGACGAAGGAGGACCTGAAATTAAATTTCTTTAGAAAATGTGGTTAAACACAATTTTTTAGATATTTGTCGAAGTGAATTTATCATCACCGAAACAAACCAGTTGTATGATGCTCTCCATTAAGATTTCAACGCTACTCACGCAATCAAAATCCGATACAGAAAGTATCGAAACCATCACCAAGGGATTTGTTGGCCCGTTACACTAGCGAGTTTCTTGAATAGCATAGTTAGTTAGCTCGCGGGAAGCATCTGACGTCATGTGAGCAAGTTAGGAGTATTCAAAATTTCCTCCATAGTTAGCATAAGGTCTAACGCAAATGTTTAAAGTGATTGGTCAATATCCTTTGTCCGCCATATGGGCAAAGCTATTTTGGTAAAGTGTAATTCTACCAAAAGGATTTCAAGATATGACATTTTTTAGTTTAAATGATTCTTAACTTTAATCTGAATTTAAATGGAGATCATTTAACTCTAAAGTTTATTTAACATATTGTTAAATGTTTTGGCCACAATTTAATTATTCAAATTTAAATATTATCCAAAACTCACATTAATTAAATTAAGGTTTTGAAGGATGCCAAAATGCATATTAAGTGGACACAAGAATGGATGCTTTCTAATTGGTGAAATAAGGAGTAGTATAAACGTTTTTTTTGGATGTTTTCATGTAATTTTTTTTGTTTGATTGTTTGAAATCGAGTGATGAATGGTTGGATATGGTTGGATATGCAGATTTTAGTGGCTAAGTTTGTATAATTCGATTGTTTTAGAAGTTTTTCAGCACCCTGAATCTATTTATGCATTCAAAAATATAATTTAAACAACAAAAAAATAGCTATTCATCCGTGAACAAGAAAACAATATCTCCAAAGTGACCGACTAAGTTAGGTTGATGGCATCGAAACAATTTCTACCAACTTCATCGACAGATCCCAAACCCATGAAAATAATGACACTGGTTATAGGTCTAAAGCCATCTAAGCCATCTCTATTGGAATTGTGAGTCGATTCAGTCGCCCAGACTGGAGGAGGTGTTCATATGATGACTACGAACTGAAACATTTCATGGTTCATACGCATGCCCTAGATATGGAACACTGCATCGGTTTCTTCATTATATTTCACTATAAAAGAAAAAAAATTGCAGTGGGAATTTGTGAGTAGTTTCTTCCATACGAAATCATTTTTGAAATTTCAGGTAGGGAATAAATGCATAACACACATTGAACAGAATCAGATTACTAACCCCCCACGGAACTACCAAGATCAAGGTCAAAGATCAATAGAGTTATATAGGCGACCTTGGACAGATTAGAAATCCCACGCGACTTACATAGAGGACGTGAATTTTTAGGGTTCCTTTTAACCTGCGTGGAGGGTACAGCCAAAATCCATTAGCCTTGCCTCCTTCAAATGCCGACGGAATTTGAGAAGACGCCCAGAAGATGGTAGATAAATCCCATGAAATATTTAAAACATCCACGAACGTGAAAGGAATTAATATTATTCATAACGTAAGCAGCCATGGTGAGAAACATCTACTTATGGAGGGTGAGTTTTTGCAATCTCATCATACCGTAGGCTGGAATGTTAGAGCTGGAAGCAGTGCAATATCTATTTTTGACACATTGGCATATTTTCTACTTGCATTTAACAAATGATGATAGTAATGGCAGAATTGTAGTTTCAAAGAGAACCACTGCTGAAGGGGATGCAGGGGACTGCTTCAAAAAACAATGAATATCTATTACACCAGTTTCAGCACTGTGTAACAACACTTGTAAGATACAACGAGGTGTTTCAACAACATATTTCAATGTGTTTTAGCAGCACAAGCTACAACCAGGTGTTTCAACAACATGTTTCAACACGTGTTTCAACAAAGAGTAAAGAGCAATTAAAACAAAAACTTAAGTGAATCACTCCTGCATCATATACTAAGATCAATACATTGTTCTACAGTAACTTTTTCAAGAAGTGTTTCAAGAGAGAGTAAAACAACTTTACAACAAAAACAGAGTTATAACAGCAGACTAAAAACTCATGTTTCTGTAATAAATATGAACAACATCATGAGTTTACAAACTCATATTCAAACAGAAGTATAAAATCCCTTGATAACACTCTAAGAAACTCTCTATCTATTTTTTCTCTGTATATCTGTGCATATCAAAATCTGAGTTACATAGATGTACATATACTGATTCAATAAGTCAGTTAGCTTGCCCCTTCATTGTACGTAAGTTGAATTTGGATTTTCCAGAACTTTAATGATTCATTGCCCCTTTGAAATTCGATTAGTCAGAAATGAAACTGTGGCGATGATGATCATTAAATGATTAAGGTAGTGATAATAAATTTATGGGTGGTGGTATTTCTTCAAAATTCGATCGGATGAGATAAGTCGTCTTTTTGGCAGTGGAATGATTAATTTTCTGACATTCTCCCCCTTAATCATTTCACCCAAAAACAAAAACACTGCAATATTACAGTTCACAAAACCTAATGTTCTTTCTGTGAATTTCAATTAATTCCTTTGCTAAGGACTTTGTGAAGATGTCTGCAAACTGATCTTCATATTTGCAAAACTCTACAAAAATTTCACCATTTTTTATCAGCTCTCGAATAAAATGATATTTTGTATCAATATGCTTAGTTTTCTTGTGGAAAACATGATTACGTGACAGAGCAATGGTTGATTTATCGTCAAAAAAAACTTGAGTTGGTTCTTGTTGTTCATAAAAGAACTCAGGCACAATCCTTCTCATCCACATAGTCTGACCTGCAGTTGATGTTGCTGCAACATACTTTGCCTCAGCATATGATAAAGTCATAGTGAGTTGCTTCTTTGAACCCCAAGCTAGAGCTCTTGATCCAAAGTTGAACATATATCCTGATGTGTTCTTCATGTCATCTATACTACCTTCAAAATCACTATCAGTATATCCAATCAACTTAAAATTTGAATTTGATGTGTATAGAACACCATAATTTGTTGTTTCAACAACATAGCTTATGTTCATTTCTCCTTCTTGCCAATGGGTACTCTTCAGAGTCTCTGTAAATCTAGAAGTCAAACTTATAGCAAACATAATATCGGACCTCGTTGTTGTCAAATACATAAGATTTCCAACAAGTCTTTTATACAGATTTAGATCAACACATGACCCCTCATCCTTCTTACTGAGTTTTGTTCCAGTTGCAATTGGTGTTACAACTAGTTTACAGTTCACCATTCTAAACCTTTTCAATATGTTCTTTGCATATTTATTTTGACAAATAAAAATACCATCTTGAGATTGATTTACTTCAATGGCTAGAAAATACTTTATCATTCCTAAATCAGTCATTTCAAACTCAGTTTTCATGGTTGTCTTAAACTCATCTACTGAAAGATTTCTAGTGAAAATCAAATCATCAACATATAAGCATACAATCAAGAGTTTACCTTCTTGATTTACCTTTGTATAAAAAGTTGGCTCACTTGGACTCTTTTTTAATCATTCACTATTCAAGTATTCATCAATTATGTTGTACCATACTATGGGTGCTTATTTTAATCCATACAACGCTTTCTTTAACATGTAGACTTTACCTTCTTATCCATCAATATCATATCCTGGAGGTTGTTTCACATAAACATCTTCTTCCATAAAACCATTTAAAAATGCATATTTTACATCCATCTAGTACATGCACCATTTATTGTCAACAGTAATGGCTAACAACATTCTTACTGTATCAAGCCTCGCTACAGGTGAAAACGTTTCATTATAATCAATACCAGGTTGTTGACTAAACCCCTGAACTACAAGCCTTGCCTTGTGCTTCTCAACTTCACCTTCAAGATTTAACTTAGTCTTGTAAATCCATTTAACACCAATACTATTTTTATCTTCAGGAAAATCTACAAGTTTCCAAGTGTTATTCCTTTCTATAGCATCAATTTCTTCATTCATGGCTTCTACCCAAACTTGTTTCTTAACAACATCATCAAAATTTACAAAATCATATGCAATTAATGAAAAATTTGAAGCTTGATCTACTTCATCATTTTTCCCATAAAATTATCTTAAACTTCTAGTTTTCTGACCTCTAATTATGTTTCTTAATGAAGATAAAGTAGGATTTGATTCATTACTTACCTCTGATCTTTTTTACTGTCCACCATGACCTGATGGCTCACCACGCTCATATGTTCTGGGTGTTCTTAGTTGTGATGGACTGACTCATGGTGATTGTCTTACATGAGTTCTTGTTGTAGGTACACGTGACTGTGGATTCAACTTTCCACCTTGTACGGCCTGCTCATCTCCATCATTATCTTCATGATATATTTCAGCTCCCCTGAAACAATTTTATCAATGCTACCATCCCAAGCTTCTTCTTCCTTGAACTCAACATTTTTGTTGATAACATAGTTCTTGGTGATGGGATTATAGAGTCTATATGCCTTATAATCCTCATTGTATCCAACAAATACACATTTATCACTTATGTCATCCAATTTTCTCCTTGTTTCTTTAGGTACATGTGCATAAGCTACACACCATAAAATCCTCAAATGGGATACGTTGGTATTCTCACCACTCCAAGCTTCCTAGGGAACTTGGTTGTTCACACTCTTAGTTAGACTCATGTTCAAAATATATACTAAGCAAACAATTGCATCGCCCCAATATTCATTTGGAATATACTTCTCCTTCAACATACTTCGATCCATATTCATAATGGTTCGATTCTTTCTTGCAACTACTCCATTTTGTTGTGGAGTATAACGAGTAGTAAACTATCTCTTGATTCTATGATACTGAAAAAAACTCCATGAAATCAGTTAACATATACTCACCTCCTCTATCTTATCTCAATACTTTAATATATTTTCCACTCTCATTTTCAACCATAACCTTAAACCTCTTAAATATATCAAAAGCTTCAAACTTCTGCTTCAACAAATAAACCCAAGTTTTTCGACTAAAATCATCAATAAAAGTCATAAAATAGACATTTCCAGTCAATGAAGATGTTTTCATCAGTCCACATAAATCTGTGTGAACAAGTTCCAATGGAGTTTTAGCCCTGTACAAAACTCCAGAAATAAATTTATCCCTGTGATGCTTTGCAAGTATGCAACTTTCACACCAGCTTGCTAGTTGTTGAATACTCGGAAACCCCTTCACCATTTGCTTCTTCTGTAGCAAATCTAAACCTCCAAAATGTAAATGGCCATATCTCAAATTCCATAACCATGACTCATCCAAACCTTTAGCTTTATTATCATTCAAAGAGTCAATCAGATCATTTCTCATAATAAGTGGAAACATTATATTCTTTGTCATCTCTACTCCGACAATCAACTGCTTACTTGGATACTTATCATAAATTGTACATATCTTGTTCTTGAATAACACTCTGTACTTTTTCTCTATCATCTATCCAACACTTAACAGATTACATTTCATACCAGGTACATAATAAACATCATCTATTTTCCCTCTTTCATCATTCTTAGTATAAACAAGAATCACACCTTTACCATTAACTGTGTAACACACCCACGGTGGGGCGTAAAACTTTCATTATCCTTGCAGGAACAAATACTCTCTCCAAGGTCTCTAATTTGAAATGTCAGGGGAAATGGCCCCCCTTTTCTTTGATGACCATCGTATATGACCGCGGGTTACGGCCAAACATCAATCACGTGATTGCAGGGATGGACAAGGGTAGTTTGAGTCCAACTGATTTTCTCCCCGCAATTCACCACGACCCACCACGTGTCCCTTTCTCAATACCGTGGTTTCAATTGCGGCCCGCTCTCTAACTTTTAATGTCCGAGAAATTTCTATCCCCGCAATTCTATGTGACCTTTGATCCCATGATCTGGATGGTACTGCTGAACTGGCGGCTCAGATCTGCCCCCTTTTTAAATCAATGGACGTGATTTTCTTTGGGACTTTGGCATTCAGAGTTTTCAACTCTCAAACCTTGTTTTCTCTGCAGTGGCTATCTCCCAGAGTGGAAGATCTGTTGACACATGTCCCTCGTAAATGGATGGTTTAGAGGAACTTTGGCTCTCTGGACTTCGGGAGTTCCATTTCATTACCTTCTCTTTTTTCCGGAGTGGTAGATCGTTTTCCACGTGTCCTCTCCAAATCAACGGCCCTGGTCCTCTTCGGGACTTCACCACTTTTCAACCAAGACTATAAAAACAGCCTTCAGATTCCTTCGCAATCAACGGTCGATATCCTACTTAGGTACTTCGACGTTCAGTAGTCCCAGACGTTCACTCAACCTTTCTTCATGAAGTACTCCGTACCCAGATATTCTAGATCAAGTGCCATGCATCCACTGTAAATCAATGACTTAGTTTCATTTCGAGACTTCGACGTTCGGGTGATCCGAATGTTCCAGCAACCCGTTCTCCCAGAGTAATTTCTTCCTTCTCGATCCATAGTTCTGACCCGTTTCAAGATTTCGTATTTCAAATATCTCAAATATCAGTTTTCCTCACACTCTGTTTCTCCTGGAATGTTTTACCTAGAGTCCGCGATCTGATGACATGTGTCCTCCCACAGATCGACGAATTCTTGTTGCTTCGGTTGTTCGAGATTCGAGAACTAGTTTTACTCCTCACCTGGAAACCTCCGGAGTGATTTCCCCCGAAGTCTTTGATCTATTGACACATATCTCCGGTCAGCCAACATACAAGATCTACTTCAGGTCTTTACCAGGAGTCCACAGAATTATGCCACCTGTCCTCTAGATCCGACGACTAACGTTTACTTCGGACGATCTAACAATTGACGTTTACTTCGGTTCCTTACCCGGAGTCCATAGATTCACGCCACCTATCCTCTAGATTTGACGGTTGAGGTCTACTTTGGATATTCATATTTTGTGAGTCTCAAATCTCAATTGAAACTCTAGAACCGATTATTTGAAGTTCACAATCTGTCACCACGTGTCCATCGGGATCTGATGGTCCTGATTTTCTTCTGACTTCATAACTTTGGTAAGATCACTCTCATGTGAATGCAAAGCGCTAAGGCTTGTGCACCTTGATTAGATCGGATGACTGTTGGTCCTCAGTGCTGCAATATAACGACTACTGATGCTTTTCCTCTCTAGCGTCTGATTTATCTGACTTAGAAACTTTTTTGAATATCCAAAGGCCTCGACTTTTGTTCCTCCTATGAGTCTATCTCTTGGACCTCATATTTACTTCTGAAAAGTGTTATCACTTCTGATCTTGATCTCCTCGAATATTTCAATTTCCCAGGCAATCCTTGCGTTCCAGGGATCTTGTCAAATTCAGGTCAAAGGTCAACGACAATCGATGGTTCACAGTAATTGTGGGGCCCCAACATGTGTGCTCTTTATCAGAGAGTTCAACCCCCACAATCTGGAAAGTACTCGCTTAACTTGGTCTAACCAGAATCATTGATATTCCAGTCTGATGAGATCAACGACATTGGCGAATTGCGGGCCACAAACTAGTGCATTTTCTACTTTCACCCTCGTGCTTCGCAATGATTCCCCACCCTCGATCTTCATTAATAGATCAACGGTTCACCGTGATTGCGAGGTCCAACCTCCGCATTCTAGGAAGTGCTCACTCGACTCTAGCCTAATCCTAGTCGTTGATCTCCCATTCCCGATGAGATTGACGACGTGGGTTGATTGTGGGTCATGAACTAACATGTTTGCTAATTCCACCTTCGCACTCTGCGATGATTCCCAACCATCGATTTAATCGAATGGCTGGTGTTTGATTTGTTAACCCCAGTGAGCGTTTGAATCTATCTGACAACCGGGATGGCCTCTCCTCCCATTAAATGGCTCACTCCCATCTATGTTGTCATATTTTTAATTCTTCAGCGGTTTGGGTAACTTGACTATTGTACAATTTGACATCTCAGAGCTTCAACCTCCAAGGTTATGAAACCTTCATGAGCTAACTCTTGGGATATAATCCCCGCTCTTAGTTGGGTTTTTGGTTAAGGACTTAGGAGCGAGTTCAAATTCTCCTAGACTACCGATCTAAAGGGAAATCCTTCCTAACTCACAGAGCTTTAAGCTCTAAGTGAGGGAAAGGTAAACTCATGAGGTTACCAAACGATAGTTATGCCAAGAGGTATTCTCTGACTCTGGAATGGTGATGTAACTCCCTGGAGGAAGTGCCTTCGAGGATTGAAAGAGAGCATATGGAAAATCAAATAGAAGTGTATGTTCTCGATGGAACGAATGTATACTTATAAATTAATCATTTAATATGTAAAACCATTTATAGACATATAAATACACACATGCATCCATTATTCCCAATTCAAAGCATAAGGCATGAAAACACTTATCAGAACCATGAGGTGTGATGCGACTATTGATAGGGGTGCTAATTTCCACCCAACCATAGGCTCAATCACTCCCAATGGATTTATCACTGGCCACCCCCGAGCTTATACCATGATGCTTTGAGATTCAATCTCTTTCTTCCAGCTCAACGAAAGTTAGGGATGAAGGTTACTCTCCTTCTCCCAATGCAAAAATAGATAGGGATGAAGGTTACTGTCCTTCTCCCGATACAATAATAGACAAGGACGAAGGTTACTCTCCTTCTCTCGGCTCAGTCTCTATTTTATGCGATCATAACTCACTTCCCTTGTTCTCAGTCCTTCCTCGGGCCCAAGAGTTTAGGCTCTTGTCTCTGCACTCTTCACAGATCTCTCTCTGCACACCACACTTCCTTTCTTTCCTTCCTCAGCAAGATTGTGTGTGGCTCGAATTCTCAGTCTATGGTCAGGTCTGGAGGCCTTACCGATGGGCATTCTTCTCCATCCCCTCATTAACTCTTGAGGAGGTCTTCCCACCTACCATCCCGACTGTAATTCATTCCTGGTTCAGAGGGTTGTTCTGATACTGAGCAATTAAATTCAACAAAGTACTGGTTCAATGGAGGTTAATGCAACCGTTCCTGGTCCCCTCCACCACCTTTTTATATCATTTGTGGTCTCTTCTTAGCACATCCCCTTTCTAGCATTCATGCAACACATATTCATTTTCTATTAAAATAACATAACTTACATTCATCGATCATTTATACAAAGGTCCATTAAATCAAACATTCACACCTTTGAGTTTTCCATAGTTCCTTGGCCAATATAGTTATAATTACAAAATGGGGGAAATAGGGTGTTACAATTCCCTCCCCCTTAAAGTAACATCATCATCGATGCTCTATATGTCAACATGATATGTATATACAGGACTAAACAAAATCAGATATGCCTATCTCATGGCATCCTCCATTTCCCACATAGCCTCATTTGGGCCAAAGTGTTTCCACTGCACCTTGACCTTTTCAATGGTTCGGTTCCTGAGTGGGGTTTCCTTCCTATCTAGTATGCATTGGGGTTCTGGCAGGAATTCTCTCTCCCTCTCCACTTGGATCACATACCAATCAATTATATGATTAGAATCATGTACATATTTCTTTAATAATGAAACATGGAAAACATTATGTGTCTTTACTATGGGAGGAAGTGCTAGCCTATATGCTACAAGTCCCACTCTATCTAAGACTTCAAAGGGTCCACAATACTGAGGTGCTAGCTTGGCACATGCTCCCATTCTCAAGGAAATCTTCCTAGGTCTAACTCTGAGATAGACATGGTCTCCTATCTTGAACTCTCGGGGAGTTCTCTTTCTGTCGGTGTAGCTTTTCTGTCTATCCTGCACAATATTCAGATTTTGCTTTATCTGAATCACTTATTGTTCCATTTCATTCAACATGTTGGGTCTGATTGTAATTTTGTCGACTAGATTAATCCATCTGATTGGAATCTTGCATTGTCTACCATAGAGGGCTTCAAAAGGGCTCAACTTCAAGGATTCTTGATAACTGTTGTTGTAGGCAAACTCTACCAATGGTAAGTAGTCTTCCCACTTCTTGGGCTGATGCATTACATGCATCCTTAACATGTCTTCTAATATTTGGTTTACTCTTTCTGTCTATCCATCATTTTGAGGGTGATAGGCTATGTTGAGCAAAAATTTACTCTCCAAACCATCCATCAAGGATTTCCAAAAGCTTGAAGTAAATTTGGTGTCTCTGTCAGACACAATTTCCCTAGGCATTCCATGTAGTATGAATATATCCTTCATGAATATGCTGGAAATATATATCGCCTTGCAAGTTGACTTGATAGGAATGAAGTGAGCAGACTTACTCAGTTTGTCCACCACGACCATGATGGCATCATTTTGTTTGGTCGATTTTGGTAATTCGGTGATGAAATCCATGGAGATGGTTTCCCATTTCCATTCTAGGATCGGTAAGGGATGTAACAATACTGTTGGATGTTTATGCTCTACCTTAACTTGCTGACATTCTAGGAACTTAGCTAGATAGTCAGCTATGTCTTTCTTAAATCTATGCCAATAGAATTGTTTCCTAGTGGCCATGATCATTTTCTGATATCCTGGGTGACGAGTATATGGTCTCTTGTGTAGTTCATCCATTATGAACCTCTTCAAGTCGTCACAGTTTGGAATATACAATTTGTTTCTGTAGGTTAGTAGGCATTCATCGAGCACCTGGTATCCTTCATACGTTAGCCCCATCAGCTCTTGCCTTAGGTATGAGGTTATGGTCTTGAAGAATGCATATGTTTCTTGTGCATTCCTGACTCTTTCCCTAACATGCATTTCACAGGTGCTCACTACTACCAGGTGAATTGTTTTTATACTTATGCTAAGGGAATCAACCACCCTATTTTCCTTTCCTTTGATCTGTTGATTTCGAAATCAAACTCACTAAGGAGAGCCATCCACCTAGCTTTCCTGGCATTGATTTTTCGTTGATCAAATAGGTGCCTCAACACATACTGGTCTGTCATAAGCACAAATCTCCTACCCATGAGATAATGCCTCCACATTTTCAAATCATGTACTATAGCAGCCAACTCTAGTTCATGGGTTACATATTGATCTCATGCTCATTCAATTTCCTAGATGCATAGAAAATACACGTCCCTCTTGCATAAGGAATCCTCTGAGTCCTTACTTGCAGGCATCTATACAGACGAGGAAATCATTATCAGGGTCTGCAATCTTCAACACTGGTGCATGGGTCAGGAGGTATTTCAGTTCTTGAAATTATTCTTCACATTTTGATGTCTAAATGAATCTAACCCCCTTTTTATGAAGGGCATTGATTGGACAACCAATCTTGGAAAACCCTTTTATGAACCTTTTATAGTGTCTTGCTAAGCCCATGAAGTATCTGATATCGGATACATCCTTTGGGGTAGGCCATTCCATAATAGATATGATCTTGTTTGGGTCCACTACCACCCCTTATTTAGAAATAACATGTCCTAAGTAATGGACTTGCTTATGAAAGAAGTCACACTTGTTAAACTTAGCATAGAGATGATGCTCTCTTAGTACTTGAAGTACGAGTCTAAGATTTTCTTCGTGATATTCTCTATTCTTGGAGTAGATTAGGATATCATCAATGAAAACCAATACAAATTTTTCCATAGATTTGTTGAGTACATTATTCATTAAGAACATAAAAGTGGCAGGGGCATTGGTTAACCCAAATGGCACCACCACAAATTCGTAGTGACCATACCTCATCCTGAAGGTTGTTTTTTGGATGTCTTCATCCTTAATTCGGACTTGATGGTATCCAGACCTTAAATCAATCTTCGAGAAAAGGGAATCACCTCCCAATTGGTCGAACAAGTCATCGATACTTGGTAAGGGATATTGTTCTTTATGGTTGTCTTATTGAGTTTTCTATAATCTATGCACAGTCGAAGTGTGCCATATTTCTTTTTCACAAACAAGACAGGTGCTCCCCAAAAATATACATTGGGTCAAATGTAGCCTTTTTCCATCATATCCTTTAGTTATAGCTTGAGCTCAACTAGCTATGGCATACTCATCCTATACGACGTTCTAGATGTTGTCACCGCTTCTGGTGTAAGTTGTATCGAGTAGTCAATATCCCTTCTCAGAGGTAGACCCGATACCTCTTCTGGGAACACATCCTTGATTTCTCTTAATATGGGGTGGTCCTCTAGGTTTGGTTTGTCATACTCAACAGATACCAACACCTATATTGCATATAAGGGACACCCCTTTCTGCAATATTTTTTCATTTGAAGGGCCAATATTTGTCTCACTGAGCAAGGCTTTTGAATCCCTTGGAGGGTTATCTTTATCCCTTCCTCATTTACACATTCTAAAGTTTTATGGTAACATTCCAACTTAGTTTTATAAGCATCCAACCAAACCATACCAATAAACAAGTCATAAGACCCTAGGGGAAGTATGTTAAGGGTCGCTCGGGTGGGCAATCCAGCCATGATGAATTGATAGGATGGTATGACATCTGCCACTTTCCTTTTGATTCCAGTGGCTAGTCGTGCCAACCATGGCTCAACATGTATAATTGGTTGCAGTTTATACTTATCAACAGTTTGAGGGGACACATAACTCAAATTAGAACTAGGGTCAATTAAAATAGAAACTAGATGGTTGGCGATCATACCTTCTAGTTCTACTACTGAAGCTTGGTGGTCGACTTGATTATTGTCCAAGGCTACATAGATTCGTGGCATGCTCCTAGATAGATCATTGATGGTGGTAGCTTCTTGGATATTGTATACTCTCTTACTGTTCTATTGTCTGTGTGGACAGTCCCTCAACCGATGATCTTCTCCACAACCCCATCATTTTAAGGGTTCCTTCTTTAAGTTATGAATATTTCCCGGGACTATCTTAAAAGGTTTATTTCCACTTTGAGAGGGGAAATTTTGTTGATACACACTTCTAGTAGGAAGTCTCATCCTAGAACCCTTTCTATAATTATTAAATCTTTAGGATTTAAATCCCTTCTTCTTGAATCCTGAACTACTCTTCTTCTTCCAATATTCATGCGGCCATGTCTTATTCCCGAACTGTTCATAACAATACCTTTCCTTTTGAATGGTTTCTTCTAAGGTCCTTGGTTCATCAAACTCAATCTTGTCTCGGTAGGTCTGAGGTAACCCACTAATAGAGGTAACCCACTAATAAATCGCTGCATTTTTACCTTTTCATCATTTATGTAGGGTACATACCTCGGTAGCTCAAGGAATGTATTGACATATTCATCTATAGTGAGTTTCCCCAGCCTGATTTCATATAAATCCTTAGTCTTGTCATTCATGTATTTCCTTAACAGATATTACTTTCTGAAGTATTTCTCAAACTGCTTCCATGACTCCCTTCACATTCCTAAGGTCTTCCCACCAAATGGAAGCCTTTCCATTCAAGTTGAAGATGGCTATTCGATCCTTCAATTTTTCAGAGTAATCATGGACTCTAAAGTACTTCTTTAGACCAAGCAACCAAGATTCAACCTCTTCAACCTTCTTAATATATCCATTGAAAGAGGGTGGTTTGGCTTTCTTAAACTCTTCGGGATCATGATTCTTGGAATGCTTTTGCTTCTTTCCTTCCCTTTGAGAATGTGAGATAGATCTGCTACTAGAAGATCCTTCAGAGTTGTCAGCTTCCCTTCCAGAGGACTCTATCGATGAGTGTCCCCTACCTCCACATTAGGCCTTCTTCGAGGTACTTCTCCTAGTCTAGTCATGTTTTTGGATCTCAAGTGGAATTTGACTTCTCTTCTCATGTCGTCGGTCCACATGACTGGTTGCGGGTTTATGTTGCAGTTTCCTTTGTATGTCGGATAAGCTCTGTAGCAAGACTGCGTTAATTTTTGTTTGTTTTAATTTCTCCTTTATCAATCTCTCATTGTGAGCCTTGCAACTCTGTAATTCATCCCTAAGGCTCCTTATAGTTTCATCCATATCTAGAGGGGTTTCCACCGCCCTCCTTTTGTCAGATTCTTCATCTCTATTGTGGGAGCCATCCCCCACTTCATGACACATCACCATCCTTTAATCTTGAAATTTTCCCGATATTTACTGACTGGTCCAGTGCTAAAAAAAACACTTATTGTTAGCTAACCATCTATTAGCTTATGAAAAATACATGGTTCAAATTCCTTAAATGCACACACACAGTAGAAAGTTTCATTCTTTTCCTAAAAAAAAATTTTAACCAGACTCTCTAAGAAGGAGGAAATATAGGGCATCACTCTTAAAAGTATTATAAATATGGTTTTTGAGGGACTCGTCCATGAGACCAAGCAGGCCAAGTGTTGTAACCATGCTCTGATACCATTTTCTACCACACCCACGATGGGGCATACAAATTTCGTTCTCCTTACAGGAACAAATCCTTTCTCTAGCGTCTCTAATTTTGAAAGTCAGGGGAACTGCCCCCCCCTTTTATTTTTATTTTCTTTAACGACCATCATATATGACCGTGGGTTATGGCCAAACACCAATCACGTGATTGTAGGTGCAGACAAGGGTAGTTTGATTCCAACTACTTTTCTCCCCGCAATTCACCACGACCCACCACATGTCCCTTTCTCAATACCGTGGTTCCGATTGCGACCCGCTCTCTAATTGTTAAAGTCTGATAACTTTATGTCCTCACAATTCTACGTGACCTTTTATCTCATGATATGGATGGTACTTCTAAACTCATGGCTCAGATCTGCCCCATTTTTAAATCAACGAACGTGATTTGCTTCAGGACTTCGACGTTCAAAGTTTTCAACTCTCAAACCTTGTTTTCTTTGCAGTGGCTATCTACCAGAGTGGAGAATATGCTGACACATGTCCCTCGTAAATGGACGGTTCAGAGGAACTCTGAATCTCTGGCCTTCGATATTTCTGATTCATTACCTTCTTTTTCTTCCAAAGTGATTTCTCCCAGAGTGGCATATCATTTGCCACATGTCCTCTCCAAATCAATGGCCCTGGTCCTCTTCGGGACTTCGACACTTTACAACCAAGACCAGATCAACAACCTTCAGCTTCCTTCACAATCAACGATCAATATTCTACTTCAGGACTTCGACGTTCGGGAGTCCCATACATTCACTCAACCTTTCCTATCGAGGTACTCTGTACCCGAAGATTCTAGATCAAGTGCCACGTGTACACTGTAAATCAAAGACTTAGTTTCATTTCGGGACTTCAACATTTGGATGATTCGAATGTTCCAACAACCCATTATCCAATATTACTTTCTTCCAGAGTCAAGGATCATGTGCCACGCATCCTTCCAGATCTGACCCTTTTTAGGAGTTCGGGTTTCGGAGATCCACAAGAGACACAACATTTATCCTGGGAAACCCTCTAGTGGAAGAAAACCCAGCAAAAACTTCCTTATCATAAATAGCTTATACAATGTTCAAGAGATAACTCAAACCAATACAGAAAAGTCCTCCTCAAGAGATGCGCCACCATTCTTCTCCTCTCTCCAACTTGAAATTGCATCTTGCCTCATAAGAGAATGAGCAAGTGAAGTGTGTCTAAGAAGTGAGGCGCTAGCCTCTTATTTATATCAATCTGGCACATGTGAAGAGTCACCATCTGGCAGGGCCGACCTCTCACTCTAGGTGGGTAA
The DNA here is from genome assembly GCA_009831015.1 of Picea engelmannii. Taxonomy (NCBI): domain Eukaryota; kingdom Viridiplantae; phylum Streptophyta; class Pinopsida; order Pinales; family Pinaceae; genus Picea; species Picea engelmannii. The sequence continues at coordinate 1,262,282 of ML781447.1, forward strand.
ACCCACCTTTAATTAATTCTGGGCCTTCCATTATAACTGCTGGGGCCGACTTCTTATTTAGCACTTTGTAATTGTCCAATGACCAATCCGCAAAAGGGGATTTGATCCTTATTAAATTACCGACATGATTAATCCTCAATGGGGATTAATCTAATAACAATAATAATAATAATGACATGATTAATCCACAATGGGGATTTAATCCAGTAATAATAATGACATGATTAATCCACAATGGGGATTTAATCCAATAACAAAATAATAATAAGAATGTTCTTCGCAGTTACATTATTTC
>ML781447.1:1281946-1303392 GCA_009831015.1 Picea engelmannii
CTTCCATAAGGATTAATATATGGTGTTACCCTACCTCAAGGGTTTTGGATATTTCTTGTGTTCATTGTTATGGTGAATGGTTTATGGTTTATTCTTGGTTATTTCTGAAGTATATTTGCAGATCTGGTATAGGTACTTAACAAAATGACTGCTTTGTAATTTGGAGTCAGTTGTTCCCAAGGGGATTGTTGTATTCTTTGCGTATTTGGATTATGAGAGAAAAAATTATGCTACATGGAAAAAAATCTAGGATCCTGTCCACCCTTCAAAAGAAAAGAAACAAAGGAAAAAAAACCGCAAGGATGAAATCACAAACTTTTAAGGTAGAGGAAACAATGAAAAGAAGTAGGTTGATGTAATCGGCAGAGTAAAGTCGAACTTTGTCAACTTACATCGGTGTATTTTGTATCAAGTGCTTTGATGCCACTCGGAGAGGTTGAAAAGAAAAGGGTTGAATCGCTCATAACTTCTCGTCAGCTAGAAACCCTTATTATTTTGACAAGAAGGGGCAAGGTGAGACACGAATTGGGGAGATGCATTGATGCTAGAAACACCATGATCGAATCCTGGGAAGGTATGAATGTTGGATGCTAAAAAATAATGGGATATGCCTTGGAATATGTCCTCAAGATTATGATATCGCAGAACCGTCCTCATTTTCAACCATGGTTGTGAAAGCACATGCTTTCCTCGCGGACTATATTTTCACCATTCTGTTATTGCCACGATATGGTATTTCAAGTTTTCATCTTAAAATATCTTCATCCAAACAACATCAGAGAATTATTTAATGTGAGGTTTAGGTTTTGGAAGGAAAAGTCGAACAAAAGCTAGTTGTCGGGCGTATATCGATTATCCCAACAGTTATAATGTGTGTATCATCTATCAACCTCTTCGAAGCATGCTCAACCACCTTTCGGGGTCATACTATCTGATCCAGGTGGATCATCTCAAAATTCGATGGAGTTAAAGTATTCAAATGGAAAATTAAATCTTACAAAGTGGAAGAGCTTGTCAGTAGATTTTCGTGACGTTCGTTTCAGGAAAAACGGTCTCCAGGTGACAAAGATATGAGCAATTGAAGTTTCCTCAAAATTGGTGGAATATGATTAGAAATGAGTTAAACATTGGTTAAATATGTTTTGGTTTGAGAAAAAAAATGGTGGTCAAGGACCTAGCCAACACCCAGGCCCCCTTGGTATTAAAAACATGTCATATAGTCAAATATTTTATATGTTTAAAAACCCAAAGCACATGTTATAAACCATATGGAAAAACCCATGTTATAATGTTAAGAACCAAATGTAATACTATGGCAAAGCGCATATATATATAATCCAAAAATCGCGCACCAACTATAAAGCATATAGTATAACAAATCACGTGAATATATAACAAATATATGTGTATGGAAGAGAAGCCCGCGGGTTTGACCCCGGGACTTCCGCACCCATAACAACCACAAACTACCAATGCGCCACAGCCATGGCAGGTGGAAGGGGATGGTGCAAAATCTTTAAAAGTTGTCGAGATTTAGGTGATTTTGGAGGGCGCGTGGCCGATATCTCGCGCCCCCAAAAACCATTATTTTTTTATTATTTAAATGAAGTAATGGCACGAATCCCAAGAAGGAAGAATGAGATTTGATGTAGGCAAAGACAAGGATGCAGATCGAGGTGATGTTTCACAGTGACCGAAGTTAATTTGCATGCAGACCGAGGTGGTATTTGCACGTAGTTCGAGGTAGTACAGAATTGGCACGCATATCGAGACCATACGGACTGTACAATTAGGGGAAGATTGGGAATAATGTCAAAAATGGCATTCGGAGTCCAGTTTAAAAAATATATCGAGTTTATACTCAAAAGTCTCTATTTTTCTCAAGGATTCCAGATCCAGCTTCAGTTTTTTCATTCAGGCATCCAGACAGAAAAATACTCATAGAATCTTCCAGATACACGGAAAGGTATCCATGTTCATACTTAAAAGTCTTAGAATTTCATCTTCCAGCTATTGTTGAAGTCTGTTACTATATATGATAGACAGAAATCAAAAGTCACTTTGTAAGCATTTGAATACTTAATCTATTGGCCTTCCCATTTGGAAAGTGGCTCAAAGAGGTAGCCAGGAAGTCTGGTGAACTCCGTTACCAATTTTGTTCTTAGATAGTATGCTTACATGTTTATGTGTTAATGAATGTTCTTTAATTTTTCATTCATAAAGATGGTTAACAATTAAGAAATTCACATACAAGTAATGTTTAAAGATCAAGTAAAAATTTCAGATCAAGTTGGTATTAGAGCGAGGTTAACCATTTGCTTTGTGAGTTTATGTTAACAAGATCCAAGCTTCAGCGTGGTGAAGGAGAACTTGAAGATTTTGATCCAGAGATTGGTTCAAGAAGAGGAAGGATGTCTTCACCAAAAGGAGAAGCAGCAGCTTCTTCTATCCCTTCTGAAGAGGAATTTCTGAAAGCTTTCATGAGAATGCAAACAATGGTAGAGGAGCTCTATCAAGATCGAAAGAAAGGTGAACAAGGTGGACCATCTAATACAAAAGGTAAAAAAGAAGAAGGTGGTGAGGAACCTCCTAAAACTCCACCAACTTCTCCATCTCTTCTTGATGGTTCTATTCCTTCTCCATTTGAAAATCACAAAACAAAAGTTGATCCTAATATACCTCATTTAAAGCTTGATATTAAGTTTGATTTACCTATGTATAATGGAGAACTTAATGCTGAAAAATTGGACAATTGGATCCGTCAAATTGAAGTTTATTGTAGGATTCAAAAGTTTACTGAAGATGCTGTTAAAATTTAGTTGGCTTCTCTCCAACTTGGAGGGACTACTCTCATTTGGTGGGAGAGCAGATCGCAAGAGGATTTTTCCACGAAAGGAAAAATCGTTTCCTCTTGGTATGAATTCACTTCAACACCTAAATTTTTTTTTTATCCATTAGGGTATATGCAACAAGCTATGATGGATTGGAAGAATTTGAGACAAAGTAAGGGACAAAGTGTGCAAGAATACACACAAGAATTTCGAAAAAGAGCATTGATACTTGGTATAACTCTCTACACTCAAGAAACTCTTCTCAAATATATAGGAGGATTGCATACTTATTTACTTCATATGATATTGATGTTTAATCCGACTAATCTCGACAAGCTGTGTGTTCAAGCAACTCACATTGAGTCAAAAGGAAAGAGTGTTCATGATGTTTCTTCAGCTGAATCCATCCAGGCAAAAGAAGGCAAGGAAAAGCGGAAAATTAAACATGCAACTACAATGAAGAAGGGTGATGAGAGACCTACATGCTCGCATTGTCAAAAGCAAGGGCATGAAGAGACAAAGTGTTGGAAGCTACATCCTGAAATGAAAACAAAGTGGTTTAAGGATCGGAAGGGGAAGCAGACAACCACGGTTATCGTTGAGGACCTTGGATCAGATTCCAAGGACGAAACAAAGGTAACAATCGTAGGTGTGAAAAGTAAATCTATTGTTGATAATGATTCAAAAATTGGTTCTTCATGTGCTTCTACTTCTAAATATGATGACAATTCTGAGGATAGAAAGAGGAATGCATTGTTTCATATAAGAGTGATTACAAAACAAACAAATATCGACACACTCATATATAGTGGATCTCAAACTAATCTTATTTCAGAAGAACTAGTTAAGCAATTGGGATTAACAACAAAACCACACAAGAAACCTTATCCATTAGGTTGGGTATGCAAAGATAAAAGATTACAAGTAAAACAACAATGTGATCTAAAGTTTGCAATTACATCTAAGTTTGTAGATGAGGTTGAATTTGATGTGGTCTCTCTAGATATCTATGGAATTGTGTTGGGTAGTCCGTACTTATATGATCAAAAAGTGATCTTCTATCGAGAACATAATCAGTATCACTTGTTTAAAGAAGGAATTGAGTACATCATTCACATTCATTCAAAAATGACAAATCATTGGGCACTACACAACAATTAAAAAGGGTTGTTAATGCAAGTCGGAATTTAGCACTTATGTCTATACAATGTAAGGAAGAAAAGGATCATAAACATGAAAAGGAAGTGTCAAATCACTACGATGCACCTATTTTGGTTGATAGTGTTTTGGATAAAAGTAGGCATGGTATGGGTACAATATCTTTCACATGTTCAATGTTTATATTTGGCTTATACTCATTAGCAGTATATGGTTGGGTCCGACAATGTTGAATGAAGATGTGATTAAGAATGTGATTGATGTACTTAACAATGTCAGCGCAGTGTTGATTTTTGTATTGCTGAGTCAGATGTACAGGTTCCAGGAAGAATGGATAGGTGATACAGGACAAGTGGAGAGATCATTCCCTCACTTCATGTCTAAATGATTTCATACTTTTTGTGGTCAAAAAGCTTTCCAGTGGGAAGGCTTGATCCAGATGGATCATCTCAAAATTCTATAGAGTTAAAGTATTCAAATGGAAAAGTAAATCTTACAAAGTGGTGTTAGGACCACACAATGTACCTTTTTGCCTATACTTTTTGCCACTATTATACTCTTGATCACCCACATTTAAACTCATACTATCACTTTATCTAATCATTCCAAAGGTATACAAACGCTCCTTCTCATTACTATACGTTTAATCTATTTTGCATAATATTTTACATCATTCTCGTACTTAACCATTGATTAGAAATGTATAAGTGCAGAAACAGTTCAAACTGCAGATTAGCATTTGAGGCTTGATGCTGAAACACAGAGCTGTTACACAGTCCACAGTCGTTGATGCTAAAACACAGAGTTGTTATACAGTCCACAGTCGTTGATGCTGAAACACAGAGTTGTTACATAGTCCGCAGTCACTGATGCTGAAACAAAAAGTTGTTATACAGTCCACAGTCATTGATGTTGAAACACAGAGCTGTTACACAGTCCGCAGTCGCTGATGCTGAAACATAGAGCTGTTACACAATCCACAGTCGCTGATCCTGAAACACAGAGCTGTTATACAGTCCACAATCATTGATGCTGAAACACAGAGTTGTTACACAGTTCACAGTTGTTGACGCTAGAACACAGAGATGTTACACAGTCTAGAGTCACAGATGCTGAAACACAGAGGAAACCATTACACATCCCAGGACTGATGACGCTGAAACACAAAGGAAGCCGTTTACACAGTCAGCGGTCAAACAACAACCTTGCAACAAAGCGTGAATCACGTGGTTGAAACAACCCGCGATTTGCGATGCTGAAATGGCATCACCAGCAATGAGAAAAAACTGTTACTCCAGCCATAACAACAACATCACATTCAGTACTTGCAATAGCATTCTGTTGCGCGAGACTAGGACATCCTGTTTTGGTTTGGAAAGTCGATCTGACTAAGAATAGGACTCAGATACACATTGTAATTTTTGATCAATTGTATCAAAGGGATTCCCTCTTTAAATAAGAGGAAATCACCATTCGAAAGAACCAAGTTTTATGTATTGAGAAAGCTTCATAGAGAGGGACGTACTTCATTTTCAGATTGTAATATGATACATTGATAGATGAATAGAAGACTGTTTTGAGCATCCTTCTCTAGCTTTTTCGTCTCAGGGGAATCTTGTGAGAAGGGAGGTCCCACCTTCTTCACAAGATTCACCCGTTAGTTTTAGAGTGTGTTAGTACAATTTATGTTTATGCTTTGATTAAATTTTGTTTGCTGAAACACTACTTTTAATGAATTTTGCCTTGCTGAAACACTACTGACTCTGTCTTGTTAAAGAACTTTAGTTTATTTTCACGAAGTTTCTAATCCTTTTAGCAGCAATCTTGTGTGATGATTCTCTGCAAGTGTGTTAGCCAGAGACTGGGTTAAGGGTTCCTGCTCAGAAAGGAAGGGATCAAATGATCATGTTCTCTGTAGATTTCAATTACTTTTGCAAGTGTGTTAGCCAAAGACTGGTTTAAGGGTTCCTTCTCAGAAAGGAAGGAATCAACATATCCTATTCTCTGTAGATTTCAATCATTTCTGCAAGTGTGTTAGCCAGAGACTGGGTTAAGGGTTCCTGCTTAGAAAGGAAGGGATCAGCATATCATGTTCTCTGTAGATTTCAATTACTTTTGTAAGTGTGTTAGCCAGAGACTGGGTTAAGGGTTCCTTCTCAGAAAGGAAGGGATCAACATATCCTGTTCTCTGTAGATTTCAATCATTTCTGCAAGTGTGTTAGCTAAAGACTGGTTTAAGGGTTCCTGCTCAGAAAGGAAGGGATCAACATATCCTATTCTCTGTAGATTTCAATCATTTCTACAAGTGTGTTAGCTAGAGACTGGGTTAAGGGTTCCTACTCAGAAAGGAAGGGATCAACATATCTTGTTCTCTGTAGATTTCAATTACTTTTGCAAGTGTGTTAGCCAGAGACTGGATTAAGGGTTCCTGCTCAGAAAGGAAGGGATCAACATATCCCGTTCTCTGTAGATTTCAGTTACTTTTCACAAGTATGCTAATCAGAAATAAGGCTTAAGGTTCCTACTTAGAAAGGAAGGAATTAGATGGTCTTGTTCTCTGGTAGATAGAGTTATCTTTCTCCACATTGCTGTTTCCATGAAAGTGTGTTAATCAGAAATAAGATACTGAAGTTTATGTTTGAGAGTAAGGGTCCTGTTCTCTGGTTACAGAACAATTATTCTTTCCTGTTGCAGTTGTTATTTTAATGTAATCCAGGATTCTTTAGATTAGTTCTTAAAGATCTGCAATAGGTAGGTTTCTTTCCTGTAATTCAAGTCAGAACTTCAGTTCATTCAAGGCAAGCATGATTAGTATAGTTCCTTTAAATACAACTCTAAGTTGCTTTTGGAATTGAGCATATATAGTGCGTGGTTATCTTTGAAATAACAGACTTCCCTGGGTTGATAATTTATGTAGCACTTGATTGTTTGAGTTAATTAAGCAATTATAGTGACCAACAAGTGGAAGAGCTTGTCAACAGCTTTTCGGTGACATTCGTTTCAAGAAAAATGGCCTCCAGGTGACAAATATATGAGCAGTTGAAGTTTCGTCAAAGTTGATGGAATATGGTTAGAAATGGGTTAAAAATGGGTTAAATATGTTTTGGTATGAAAAAAAAAGGGGGTGGTCAAGGGCCTAGCCCTTGACATTGCCAACACCGAGGCCCCCTTGGTATTAAAAACATGTCATATAGTCAAATATTATATGTTTAAAAACCCAAAGCACGTGTTATAAACCATATGGAAAAACCCATGTTATAAACCATATGGAAAAGCCCATGTTATAATGTTAAGAACCAAATGTAATACTATGGCAAAGCGCATATATATATAATCCAAAAATTGCGCCAACCATATAGCATTAAATCCCACACCAACTATAAACCATATAGTATAACAAATCGCGCGCATATATAACAAATATATGTGTATGGAGGAGAAGCCCGCGAGTTTGACCCCGGGACTTCCGCCCCCATAACAACCACAAACTACCAATGTGCCACCGCCATGGGACATGGCAGGGAATGGCACAGAATCTTTAAAAGTTGACGAGATTCGGGCGATTTTGGAGGGCGCGTGGCTCATAGCTTTCACCCCCGAAAAACCATTATTTTTTTATTATTTAAATGAAGTAATGGAACGAATCCCGAGAAGGAAGAATGAGTTTTGATGCAAGCAGAGACAAGCATGCAGATCGAGGTGATGTTGCACAGTGACTGAAGTGAATTTGCACACAAACCGAGGTGGTATTTACATGCAGTTCGAGGTGGTACAAAATTGGCACGCATCTCGAGACCATACGGACTGTACAATCAGGGGCAGATTGGGAATAGTACCAAAAAGGGCATTCAGAGTCCAGTTTCAAAAATATATCGAGTTTATACTCAAAAGTCTCAATTTTTTGCAAGGATTCTAGATCCAGCTTCAGTTTTTTTATTCAGGCATCCAGACAAAAAAGTTCTCACAAAATATTCCAGATACACGGAAAGGTATCCATGTTCATACTTAAAAGTCTTACAATTTCATCTTCCAGCTGTTGTTGAAGTTTGTTACTGTATATGACAGACAGAAATCTAAAGTCACTTTGTAAGCATTTGAATACTTAATCTATCAGCCTTCCCATTTGGAAAGTGGCCCAGAGAGGTAGCCAGGAAGTCTGGTGAACTCTGTTACCAATCTTGTTCTTAGATAGTATGCTTACATGTTTATGTGTTGATGAATGTTCTTTAATTTTACATTCATAAAAATGGTCTACAATTAAGAAATTCACATACAAGTAATGGTTAAAGATCAAGTACAAATTTCAGATCACCATCTCCCTTTACCGTTCTAGATTTGCATATCATATGCATCATCCAACAGATGGAGCCTATTTCCAGGAATTCTCCCTTCACAATTGATGTTCATATTCCTCTTAATGTCCCACTGATACTATTGGGTTTCAACATGCCCATTGTTTCCAGGTTTTACGAATACAAAAGGATTAAAAGGGCCATATTTGAACTGAGATTCCATAATTCCAGTTGGAAATAGTAATTACAAGTAGGTGAGATCTTCAAGTCTAGTTTAAAAGTTTTGTAAGTCAGCGGAATTGTCACAAGTTTTGTAAGTCATTGGAATTGTCACTCAGTCTATATGTCAGTATGCAAATGCAAAGTCACACTTTTACTCAAACTCAGTCTAAGTGAGCCATATAAGTCTGAGTCTTTAGTTAGTAAAAAAAAAAGATGCAGAAACAAAGATGTAGAGAGAACAAAGTCATAAAGGAGAAACAACATCAGTTGATGAGTCCAAGAAATTTGAGATCACAAACTTGAAGTCAGTAAAAGAAGTCATTGGAGCCCAAGCTCATCTTAGTTACTGTATTCACCCACTACATCGAAGTTATTAATATCAAGTATGTTGTGTGTTGTCAAATTTCATGTGTATTTACGATTTTATGTGCTAAGCATAGAATTGTGTTATTTTGCATTCAAAAATTATTCTATTAAGTGTTTTATCAGAGCGCACAGTAAATATAGTATGTTGTCCTTTGCACGAAAAAGTCTTGATTGTTCAACAACGAATTTTATGGCCCGCAGTATTTTGTAACTGCACTGCTCAAAATAGTCTTCCCACATCGAATCAAAGATCCAGTATCATAGAAGGTTGATCAAAAGCAAGTTTGATGAAGAGAAGGTTCTATCAGAACAAGTGTATCAAAGCAATAACTTTGTTGAAAAGTGAAATATCACTTCTACCTCAATTCTGCAACCTCCCGCTTTTACAGGCAAGAATTATGAGATGTGGTCCTTCACCAAGAAAGGGTTGTTCCGAGATCAATATGTATGGGAGATAGTCAAGAATGGATATGTGGAACTAGTAGATCAGGAAGCATACAATGTCTTCACACAAGCTAAGAAGGATGTCTTGAAAGATCAAAGAAAAAACGATGGAAAGATGATGTTTTACATACATCAAGCCATGCATGAGAGAATACTCCCAAAAGTTTCATCAACAAAGGAGGCATGAGACATATTGCAAACCTTTTATCAAGGTATGGACAAATTAAAGACTTCAAAACTACAAATTCTTAGAAGATATTTTGAAACTATGTCGATGAAAGACTCAGATTGAGTAGATTCCTTTTACACCCATGTCATTAGCCTGATAAGTCAGATTAAGTCTCATGTGAAAAAAGAGAAGACAAAAAATCTATTGTGAAGCTACTTAGGAGTCTTCCTCCTAAATTTCACACCTTAGTTGTGACTCTAGAAGAGAGCAAATACTTGAGCCAGTTTAGTCTAGATGAACTGCAAGCTTCCCTCATTAATCATGAACACAGATTAAGTACGTCAAGTATGTCATTAGAGAATGCATTTTCTGCGTAGTCGTCTATAAGTTGTGGAAGAAGAACGTGGAGAGCTAACTCTAGAGGCAAAGGAAAAAGTTATGTCAGAAGTGGATGCAATAGAAGTCCTGGAAATACTAGTGAAAGAAGTCAAAACCCAAATACCAGTGAGTCAATTTGTCAAAGAATTGACAAATAAAATATCTAGTGCCATTATTGTAAAAAGTATGGGCATTGTGCATATGAGTGAAGAAAGAGACGGTATAATCAGAACAAGCAAGGTCAGGATCAGTCAAACAACACAAATAATGAAACTAATCATATGTTTATGGCACACACTGAGGAAATTCCTATAGTTTCACCAGTTGAATGCAATGTTTCTCAAGCAAGCCCATGTGACATATGCTATTTAGATTCAGGATGCAGTAACCACATGATATGAAACATAGAATTGTTTTCTAGTTTGGATAAGTCAGTCCAAACCAAAGTTGCACTTGGAACAAATATCTAAGTCATTGTCTTAAAAAAAGGCAGTATACACATCCTAACCAAGCAAGAAGAACAAAAGGTCATGCCTGATGTATATTATGTTTCTGGACTGAAACATAATTTGATGAGCACAGGACAATTGTTATAGAAAGGATACATAATCTACATGGAGGATAATCATTGTGTGATTAGGGATAAATTCCCAAGAAATCAATTTATTGCAAAAATCAAGATGACAGGCAAAAGAATGTTCCCATTGACATTGAATCCAGCCAAGAAGAAGAATAAAACGCTAGTTGTTGGTAAAGACAAAGATGCACAATTAGATACTGCATTTACAACAAAAAGTGTGCACAGTTCCAATGAAGAAAATAGTGTGTGCGGTATCAAGAAGGAGAAAATGGTGCTGAAATGAAGAAAGCATTACAATTTGAAGTACATGATGATTCCTGGCTATGGCATTTCAGATTTGGACATTTGAACTTTGGAGGTCTGAAGCTACTACACACAAAGGATATGGTAAAAGGTTTTCCATTGATTGAAAAAACAAAGAGGATATGTGAAGGCTGCATAGTTGGAAAGCAACATAGAGAATCATTTCTAGTTAGCAAGTCTTACAGAGCAAAAGATGCATTGAAAATCGTACTTTCAGAAATTTGTGGACCAATGCAAACTCTATCTATAGGAGGAAGTACTTATTTTCTAACATTTATTGATGATTTCTCAAGAAAGACATGGATTTATTTCCTAAAGCATAAATCTGACACATTGGGTTGTTTTTAGCAGTTTAAATCTCTTGTGGAGAACTAGAGTGGTTATTACATCAAATGTCTAAGAACTGACAGAGGAGGAGAATACATTTGAAGAGAATTTTAGATTTTTTGTAAGGATCATGGAATCTACAAGCAATTCACCATGCAGTATACACCACCACAAAATGGTATCATAGAAAGAAAGAACAAAACCATTATGAAAATGGCGTGTAGTATGTTGGAAGCCAAACATTTGTCAAATGAGTATTGGGCGAAGGCAGTAGCAACTGTAGTATACATATTGAATAGATGTTCGACAAAGAGTGTGAAGGACAAAGTTCCTCAAGAAGCTTGGACATGATTAAATCATAATGTGGCACACTTAAAATTTTCTGGTTGTGTCACATACGCACGTGTTCCAAATGAGTTGTGGACAACAAAAGGAAAAAATTTATATTTGTTGGGTATTTTGAAGACACAAAAGAATACAAGTTGTATGGCCCTGTCACAAGAAAAGTCATAATCAGCCATGGTGTTCAGTTCGTGGAGATTGAAGCATCGGATGGGAGTGTAGAGAAGACACTTAAGATCATTAATACTATTTCACATGATGATACAAAACAAGAGGTGGTTCAAACATCATGTACAAGTCAGTGTGTAGTCCCTTCTATATCTAGCACTGTGACACAAATCACAACATAGAATACTCCAGTAAGAACATCAAGTGTGCAGTCTACACCTAGAGCACAACACACATTAGCAAGCAGTCTGAGTAGTTCTACATCCCGAGATCCAACATTAGCAAGTTGGTTACCAAGGAAGACAAGAAGTTTGTGTGACATCTATAATGAGGATGCAACAAATTGATTTTCATTTTTTTCCTTGTTCTTATAAATAGATGACCCATTAAATTTTGAAGAAGTTGTCAAAGATGATGTATGGGCACAAACCATGGATGAAGAAATCAGATGCATAGAGAAAAATCAGGCATGGAAGTTGGTTGATGTACTTGAAGACAAGGATGTTATAAGTGTCAAGTGGATTTATAAGACCAAGAAAGATGAAGAAGGAAATGTGCAGAAGCATAAGGCAAGGTTAGTTGCAAGAGGTTTTACATAGCAACCTGGAATTGATTTCAATGAAATATTTTCATTAGTTGCACGCATGGACATAGTCAAAACTGTGTTAGCAATTTCCACAGAATACAAGTGGAAAGTCTATCAGATGGATGTAAAGTCAAAATTTTTGAATGGACATTTAGAAGAATAAGTGTGTGTGGAACAACCACAAGGATATGAGGTTCCAAGACAAGAAGAAAAGGTGTACATATTGAAGAAATATTTGTATGGATTAAAAAAAGCTCCCAGAGCTTGGTACAGTCGGATAGATTCCTATCTCACACAGAATGAATTTTAGAGAAGTGTAAGTGAGCCAACATTGTACATCAAACAAAATTAGCAAGGTAATATGTTAATTGTTTGATTATATGTAGATGATTTTATTTTTATAGGTGATTTTGGTATAGAAGAATTCAAGTCAATCATGAAGGATGAATTTGAAATGACTGATTTGGGGCTTATGAGATATTTTTTGGAAATATAAATTCATCAATCCAAAATTGATATATTTATCTCACAGTCTAAGTATGCGCATGAAATATTGAAAAGATTTAATATGAAAAATTCCAAAGCATCCCTAATACCTGTCATAATAGGACTGAAGTTAAGCAAGGAGGATAAATGACCCAAGGTGGATCTCACACTGTTTAAAATATGGGTAGGAAGTCTTATGTATCTCACAGTGACAAGACCTGATATTATGTATTGAGTGAGCCTAATTTCAAGGTTCGTGGAAACTCCAAAAGAATCACATTGGAAAGCAGGAAAGAGATTCCTGATATATGTGAATGGAACAAAAGATTTTGGCATTAATTGCTCCACTTCAGAAGATTTCAGACTCATTGGATACACTGACAGTGATTGTGGAGGTAGCATAGATGATAGGAAAAGTACCCATGGGTACACATTTCATTTTGGAATAGGTATGGTATCATGGGAATCAAGGAAGCATACCATAATGACTCTTTCTTCAGTAGAAGAAAAGTATGTCGCAACTACAACGCAACTTGTCAAGTAGTTTGGATGAGAAGAATGTTAAAATATTTGTTGCAAGAACAATAAGAACCAATAACAATATTTTGTGACAACAATTCAGCTATCATGTTATCAAAAAATCACGTGTTTCACAAGAAAACTAAGCACATTGATACAATGTATCATTTTATCAGAGAATTGGTGAATAACAAAGAGACATGTTTAGAGTTTTGCATGTCAAAAGAACATGTCACAGACATTTTCACAAATTCTTTAGAAAGTGATGCATTTTAGCATTTGTGCAGTATTCTAGGAGTCTGTGCAGTAACATATGAGTGACAATAAAATTGTAAACTCAATTTTGATGTAAATTTTTGTAATCCTACCTACTTATAATTAAGGGGGAGTGTTGGAAATAGTAATTAAAATTCGATGAGACCTTCATGTCTCTATCGATTTGTCAGTCAGTCAATTTGTCAGAATTTTTGTCAGTTAGCCGAATTGTGAGTCAGTATGTCTGTATGTCAGTCTGAAAATGCAAAGTCACACGTTTACTCAAACTCAATCTAAGTCATTCGACAAGAAGGGGAGTTATAAATGGAGTCAATGTTTATCTTCTCGAGTTTTGTTAAGTAGTTGAAGAGTCAGTAATATTAATGGTCATCTTTAATGTTGAGTCAGTATTAATTCTACAAGGAAAAGCAAGGCAAGAAAAGGAAAGGCATGGAATGAAAAGTCAAGGAAAGGAGAGGCTAGAAATGACAAGGAACTGTAAGTAAAGGCAAGGCATGGAAAGTCAAGGTCTAGGTCTAGGTATGGAAAGGAAAGGTCTAGGTATATGTCTAGGTCTAGGTATGGCAAGGAAAGGAAAGGCAATGCAAGGCATGGAAAGGAAAGGAAAGACATGGAAAGGAAAGGAATTTCATGGAAAGGAAAGAAAATGCATGGAACGTTAAGGCATGGCATGGAAGGTCAAGGAAAGGTAAGGAAATGCAAGGCAAGGATAGACATGGTAAGGCAAGGAAAGGCAAGGCATGGCAAGGAAATGCAAGGAAAGGAAAGGAAAGACAATGAAAGGAAATGAATGCTGATGAAAGACATGGAAATGAAAGAAAATGAAAGGCAAGGTATGGCTAGACATGGCAAGGCAAGGGAAAAAATTTCATGTAAAGGAAAATTATAGGTCTAGGTCTTGGTATAGGTATGGAAAGGAAATGAAAGGCATGGAAAGACAAGGAAAGGAATGGAAAGGTAAGGCATGACAAGGAAAGGCAAGGAAATACATGGAAATTAAATGCATGGAAAGAAAAGGAAAGACAATGCATGGAAAGGAAAGGAAAGGAAAGGGGATGACATACAAGCAATGGAAAGGAAAGGAAAGGCATGGTAAGGCAAGGAATGGGATGGCAAGTCAAGGAAAGGAAAGAGAATGAAAGACAAGGAAAGGATAGACATGGAAATGCAAGGCAAGAAAAGGCATGGCAAGGAAAGGCGTAGGTCTAAGTATGGAAAGGTAAGGAAAGGAAAGGCACGGGATGGAAAGGAAAGGAAATACATGATAGGCATGGAAACTCAAGCCAATGCAAGGCAGGGAATGACAAAAGAAGGCATGGAAAAAGAATGCAACAACAGGTAAGGAAATATAAGGCATGTCAAGACAAGGTAAGGAAATGCAAGAAAAGACAATGCAAGGCAAAGAAAGGAAATATGATGCATGTAAAGGAAAGGAAAGGCATGGCATGGAAATTCAAGGCAATACAAGACAATGTGAGGCAAGGAAAGGCTAGACATGGCAAGGTCTAGGTCTAGAACTAGGTATGGCAAGGAAAGGTAAGGAAATGCAAGGCAAGGAAATGATATACATGGTAAGGACTAGGTCTAGGTATAGGTATAGAACTAGGTATGGAAAGGAAAGGCAAGGAAATGCAAGGAATGGAAAGGCAAGGTAAGGATAGACATGAAAATTCAGGGCATGGAAAGGAACAACAAAGAAAGGAAAGACAATCCAAGGAAACGCAAGGCAAGAAAAGGAAATGAAAGGCATGACAAGAAAATGCAAGGCATAGAAAGGAAAGGGAATGCATGGAAAGGAAAATCATGTGATGGAAAGTCAAGGTAAGGAAAGGCAATTAAAGGTAAGGAAATGCTAGGCATGGGAAGGAAAGGCAAGTAAAGACACAATAAGGAAAGGTATAGATCGGGTTCTAGGTCTAGGTCTAGATATGGAATGGAAAGGCAAAGCATTGCAAGGGAAGGCAAGACATGTAAAGGGAAGACAATGCATGGGAAGGAAAGGCATGGAAAGGAAAGGTAAGGCAAGCAATGTCAAGACAAGGAAACACAAGGAAAGGAAAGAAAAGGCATGACAAGGCCAGGAAAGGCAAGGCAAGGAAAGGCATGGAAAGGAAAGGTAAAGCATGGTAGGGAAAGGCATGGAATGGAAATTCAAGGTAAGGCAAGGAAAGGAAAGACCATACATGGAAATATAAGGAAAGGTCTAGGTCTAGGTATGGAAAGGAATGGAAAGTCAAGAGAAGGAAAGGAAAGGGAAGGTATGGAAAGGAAAAGAATGGCATGGAAAGTCAGGGAAAGGAAAGGAAATGTAAGGCTAGACATAACAAGGCAAGGAAAGGTAAGGTATGGAAAGGAAAGGCATGGTAAGGAAAGGAAATAAAAGGAATGGAAAGGAAATACATTCCATGGAAAGACATGGCAAGGAAAAAAATGGCAAGGTAAGGCAAGGAAAGACAGGGAAGGTTAGGGTAGGGAAAGGAAAGGCAAGGCATGACAAGACAAGGCATGGAAATAAAAGGCAACATAAGGAAGACAAGGAAATGAAAGGCATGGAAATATATGGTAAGATAAGGCATGACAAGACATGGCATGGAAATATATGGAAGGCAAGGAAATGGAAGGAAAGACAAGGCAAGGAAAAACATTATAGGGAAAGGTAAGGCATCATAAGAAAATGAAAGGCATGGAAACCCGAGGAATAGCATGGAAATTTGAGGAAAGGCAAGGCAATGCAAGGCTAGACATGGCAAGGAAAGGCAAGGCATGTAATGGTAAGGTAAGGCATGGTAAGAGAAGGTAAGTAAAGGAAAGGAAACACAAGACAAGGTCAATTAGGTGTCACAAGACCCAATGTAGTGTGGTTTCGAAACATCACATGATTAAAAGGAAAAATATATCATTTTCTTATAAAATTTATAATAAAGTTATTTATATGTACTTTTCATCATTATTATGACCATATTAAGATGCAAATTCATCGAAATAGGTTTCAATTACTACCTTATGGTTGAAATGGTTTATTGGAATTAAAACTTTTGGAGGAAATGGAAATTGGTGAATAGTTTTTTTTTCTTTAATACATTAAGTGGAAGAATAGTCAAATGGAAATATTTATCCCTTAAATTTTTCTTTGAAATATTTACAAGTTCATTGATTTCTCCCATAACCCTCATATTAAGTCTCAGTTATATCTATGTTTCATTTATATCATCTGATTTTAATAATTTGGGCACGTTCATATAACTAAGTTTTATATATTTAACCTTTGATTTTAAAGGATATTGATTAGAGTGGTTTGAGTTATTTAATAAGGGAGCAAGACAGATTGATAATATCAATGGTTTGTATGCCTTACATTTCACATGATTGTAACTAGAAAAAAAAGAGCCACATGTTTACTCAAATCTAGTTAAGGACCATACATTCATCAACACCAAATAAAAAAACAATGGAATTTATAAATGTTCAAGTATCTGACTTGGTTTTTGTCGAGTCTACTCCTATAATAGTCGAACATCCTAGCCCTATATTCATAAATAGTGTTTAATTTCCCTTGGTAACTTGTAATGGATGATACAATGGCATCCAATGAAGTGTACAATTACAATTGTCTAGGCTCTCGTGTACCCCTTAAGTTATGGACAATTGATATCAAAGTGGTCAACCCTTCATCAATTTGTGTGTTTTTGTTTGCTGGTTGTGGTGGATTGGAGTTTTCTGTGCCTTTGTGTAGGGTTGTGTGGGGTTTTGATTGTCTCCATGTTCCATATTAATTAGTATGTTTCAATTTAATAAGGGATTTAATATAAATTAGGTTAGTTTTTTAATTAAATTAAAAATTTACAAAAAACATGCAAATAAATAGTTTAAGAAATTACAAAAACAAGAAAATAATCACAAATACATACCTGGCTTGTCTCTGAGATGATGTTAGGATCTTATACCAATTACACAAGTTTATTCTTCTTCAAAGTTGAGTGGAAAAAACCTACAAACAACATCATTGTGAACAATCTTAAGTAATTGTAACTTGTATTCATAATTTAAAATATGTTCATATGTTAAGTAACAAAGATCTGAATACAAAATACACAAGAATAGATCCAAGAAGAATATATGAAAACCACACTTTATTATAGAAAAACCTTGAGGTAGGGAAACATCATACAATGGATCCTATTGTTGAAGGGATCCTCTCCTATTCACATCCCTCTTCGAGGGGGCATCCTCCTATTGAGCTACCTCTATAAATACAATACTTGTCTTCATATCCCATTACATTGTTTGAACCCTTTTATATAGAGCTACCAACCACCTAAGAACATTCTAGAGGAGGAACCTTCTAGAAGTATAACCTTCTAAGAAGTCCTCTTACATTTATTATATCTAACTACTATAGTGGGACTTATTTAATACTATAGTGGACCTATTCCACGTTACATTGAATGGCCTCTACTATTATAACTATGGGCCCTCTGTGCCCCCCACTACCTCTCTAGCTACCTAAAATTCCATCCCCCTTATGAAATCATTGTCCTCAACGCTTGATGTACAACCATTTACCAAGGTCCCATGGATAAGTGTGGACCATAGTGTTGAATTAGACTAGAGAACCAGGGTGCCATGGAGAAATGAAAACCATCATGCTTAAGTAATCCAACTTACATTGTGAACCGGGGTACCATGTCTAAGTTCTTATGTGAACACCATCCGAAAGATATCTGAACTCAATAACCAACTGAAAATGATGCTCCAAAGATTTACATTGATCAGGGGGGTCCAAATATGTAGATCCCTCCATATCCAAAAAATCATCTGAATAACACACTAGTACTGGAGAATACTAAAAAATAGTGTTCATAGAAGATGTTGGAATTCTCTCCATAATTTTCTCTACATAAGGTGAAGGAGAGTCATCAAATAGAAGATGAAAGTGGTTGTCATCCCAAAAATGACAACTACCATATAACAATCATCACAAGCATATTCAAAATAATAACATGCATAAAATTATTGATTATATTCATCCCTGATATGTGCCATAAGATATCTCTCCTACATGCAATCCAAATTCCTTTGAATATTGTGACAACTTTCATTGACAGCTTATAGACCCTTTTGGAGATGGTGCTCAAGGGTTTCAATCTTTCGTCCAATTTCCATGAGAAGTTGAATATCCATTTGAAATACCACATATAATATACCAAAAGAAATATATTAAAACTACCTATCCAATGGCACTGATCTAGTAGAAATATGAGCACCCTATGAAAAGTTATGAACTCTGCAGTTCTCCTGCCATCATGAAAACCCCCCAAAAAGCATTGATTTTAACTCAGCAATACCTTCACTTCCAGAGCTCCAATTGAGATGATTTTTTTTTTTAAATTGGGTAAAATTTTGAGAGGAAATCAAATATGAAATTTGTTTTGGAAAATTCATCCCAATATTCTACATAAATTATAAAAATAAATCGGTCGTTCACTGAAAAAATCCTGAAAATAACATATTTTAAAACTTCAATAACTTTACTTCCCAGACTTTGTTTCAGATGATTTTTTTCTTGATTGGGTATTTTTCTGAGAGGAACTCATATATACAACCCATTTCTACAATTTTTTCTCATAAATTCACATAAATCATCCATAATGTCGCGGCCCTCTTTGGCTTCTTCGAAAAAAAAAAACTACAAAAATAGAAAAAACAATTGCCCACAATTCTTGTCAAGGAAAGTGTTATGATACCACTTGTTAAGTACCAAATATATGAATACAAAATACACCAGAATAGATCCAATAATAATATATGAAAAACAAACTTAAGTATAGAAAACCCTTGAGGTAGGGCAACACCATACAATGGATCATATTCTGGAATGTATCCTCTCTTGTTCACTTGCCTCTTCGAGGGGGTATCCTCCTATTGATATAATGCTCCAAATACAATACTTATATTCATATCCCATTACATTGTTTGAACCCCTTTATATAGTTCTACCAATCACCTAATAACATTCTATAGGAGGAACCTTCTATAAGTAAAACCTTCTAAGAAGTCCTCTTACATTTATTATATCTAACTACCATAGTGGGCCTTATTTAATATTATAATGGACCTATTCCACCTTACATTGAATGGCCTCTACTATTATAACTATGGGAACTATGGGCCCCCCAATACCTATCTAGCTACTTAAGGGGGTAATATGGGGTACCTAGGTAGGTACCCAATGGGAATGTGGTTATGTATTATTAGTGGAAGTCATTCAATGTAAGGTGCACTAGGTCCACTATATTAAATAATTTCCACTATGGTAGTTAGATACAATAAATGTCAGAAGGCTTTCTAGAATGTTCCTAGGAGATAGAGAGTTCTATATAAAGAAGTGTAAGCAATGTATTGAAGCATAGTGAAAAATATTGTGAATGTATCAAGCATGGCTTGAGGAGTGTTATCTTTCCATAGGATTAATATATGGTGTTACCCTACCTTAAGGGTTTTCACTATTTCTTGTGTTCAGTATTTTGGTGAATGGTTTGGTTTTTTCTTGTTGATATTGTGGGTTTATTTTGAGATTTTTCTTCAGATCTATTCAGGTAATTAGAAATTGGTATTAGACCACTTTCCTTGGCCAAATAAGGCAATAATTTTTGGCTATTTTTGCAAATTGTTTTCTAGGAAACAAATAGGGTGGCATACTTCAAGTTCTAATCTAAATCTTTCTGAGATGAATTTGGAAAAACAAATTGGATATTTAAATTCCTATCGTAAAAATACTCAATTTCAAAAAACAAATTGGTCGAAACAGAGTCTGGGAAGTAAAGTTATGAGCATTTTAAATTCGACAATTTTTTCAGGGTTTTTTTGAAAAAAGTAGCGCCTTTGCACAATAAGTTATTTTTAAACCATGGTTTTTTGTTGAACATTGCTTCCATTAAATATGTATTTCATAGGAAAAGATCATGGTATTAGTATTGAAGAATTCATAAAATTTGTAAAATCAAAGAATAACTTGGAGAATAAGGCTATCCACTATCTTAATGGATTATGCTAAGATATGGTGGCGATCATCGGACTCTACCAATATGATGACACTTTCCGATGTAGCATTTGAAAAATTGTTTTTAGACAAGTGGTATCAAGCCAAGAGTAAGAATAAAGAAAGCACCATGGGTTTATTTTCATGTGGCAACTCTATATTACAGGTTCGAGGATGTATTCAAAAAGAAAATATCATTGTTTCTATTAACCCTAGTTGCATGCATAATTTTATCAATGTTCAATTGGTTAATAGATTGCAAGTTCTTGGAAAGAATATTCAAAGCACACAGGTTGAAGGTGAAAATATTCAAATTTTTTAATATTTGAAGCTCACTATGGATACATATGTGTTGCATTCTGATTTTCATGCTATATATATAGCTAATGTGGATACAGTTTTGGGATATCCTTGGATGGACTCAGTGGGTACAATTAATATTATTGTGAAAAAGAAGTTTCTAAAGATTTGGTACAAGAAAAATAAACTTACATTGCAATATGTGTCTCTTAGTAAGAAACAAGGGCCTATGGGGGAAAACAAAAAAGTTATTGTTGATTCTGAAGTTGAATCAGAGGCGGAGTCTACGGAAGGAGATGAAGCAAATCCACAAGAAGGACACAATAAATAAGCTAAGGAGGTCATTGAATCAAAGGAATAATGTGTTGCATATTTGAAGAAAGAAGAAAATATTTGTTAAGGTCCTAACCCGCACATAGGTAGATCAATGTATTTGGATGTAATAAAGGCCAATATTAATAAGACCTTTTAATAAAATAGAATAAGGCGGATGTGAGAAGACCTAATAGAAGCTTCCTCTTCTAGAAGGATCTTCCTCTAGATGCTTCTTTTTAGTATAAATAAGAGTCGAGGGTATGAGAACCCTAGCTTGGATATTATTGTAACAGAGCGTTGCTCGATTGGAGGTTGCCCCCTCGAAGAGGCCTGTGAACATTGCTA
>ML781447.1:1308430-1327871 GCA_009831015.1 Picea engelmannii
AAGATATGACTCCAGCAGATGCCACTTGGGAACCAGCTACCATTCTGCAGCAGTTTCCACATCTCAAGCCTTGAGGACAAGGCTGTTTTTAAGGGGCCGGACATGTTAAGGTCCTAACCCGCACATAGGTAGATCAATGTATTTGGATGTAATAAAGGCCAATATTAATAAGACCTTTCAATAAAATAGAATAAGGCGGATGTAAGAAGACCTAATAGAAGCTTCCACTTCTAGAAGGATCTTCCTCTAGATGCTTCTTTTTAGTATAAATAAGAGTCGAGGGTATGAGAACCCTAGCTTGGATATTATTGTAACAGAGCATTGCTCGATTAGAGGTTGCCCCCTCGAAGAGACCTTTGAACATTGCTATCTGATTCAAAGTGTTATTTCTGTTGCTATTTCGTATATCATTTCTGTGTATTGTGAAGATTATGCTGGATATTTTACTGTTATTCTGTCATTCCTAGCATTTCGTTTCTATTCTGCATATTTTATATATCTGGTATCTTGCAATATTCCTATAGTTGTTTTATATTTACATCCACGTCATATAGAGAAACAACAATCCTCAAGTCAATGGTGTGATAATCAACACACTTATGCACCAACATGGCACCAAAAAGAAAACCAATATGGAGGTACATGGATGCCTACCAACACTACATGAAGACATCAATCTAGAGAACCGATCCCATGGAAACATTGGGCACAACGTAGAGAAAGATCAAGGTGGAAAGGAAACAGTTGGACATCATGTTCATCTTCCATTAGGATGGATGGATGGTCGTACTTGGTACCAGTTGGCTACATTGTTTAGTCGATCATATTGTATGGTTTCTTCTCATGTTTCGAGGATGAAACTTGTGAAGGGGGATGGACTGTAGCATACCTAAGGGGGTAATATGGGGTAGCTAGGGAGTTACCCGATGGGAATGTGGATATGTATTATTAGTAGAATTCATTCAATGTAAGGTGGACTAGGTCCACTATATTAAATAATTTCCACTAAGGTAGTTAGATATAATAAATGGTAGAAGGAATTCTAGAATGTTCCTAGGAGATAGAGAGTGTTATATAAATAAATGTAAGCAATGTATTGATGCATAGTGAAGAATATTGTGAATGTATCAAGCATTGATTGAGTGTTATCCTTCCTTAAGGATTAATATATGGTGTTACCCTACCCCAAGGTTTTTGACTATTTCTTGTGTTCAGTATTTCTGTGAATGGTTTTGTTTTTTTCTTGTTGACATTGCGGGTTTATTTTGAGATTTATCTTCAGATCTATTCAGGTACTTAACATCATATGCAATTGTATTTCCTTAACTATTAAACTTTACTAATAAATATACTACATTTCCTAGAAGGTCATGAAAAGGCCCTTGTAAGACCATTGAGGTATTGGAATCCCATGAAAGGATAGGGGGTAGGGATTAAATATGATATGCGCTTAAATAATAGATGTGCTTAATATTAATATACTTTATTCATACTTCATTTGTGCATGGTTGCATGCATATTTTTTTATCAAATGTTTAGTAAGATAGTGTTGGATCTTCCATTCACTCCTCACCCCAACCATTACCACTTAATATAGGTAAACGATGGTGGTCAATCTTATTTATTTCTTAGAAATTTGAAGTTATACTTTTCTATCAATCCCCAACTCCATGAACACTATTCTCTACAATGCCACCCCTCTAGATTGTGAAAAATTGATATTGCATAAGACATACTAGTTTTATCTACATTATCCAATATGTCTCTCTCATGAAATATAACACCCTCACTAAATATAGCCACAAATATCACTTCCATTCCTTAGTCACACCTAAAATAGAACCTCTCTTTGAAAATGGCATTGTCGGACAACTGGCACTCCATAAATTCTTACATGTTTATGTCACCCGTGAGGCCAAACTTGGTCAAACTACTCAATATCCAGACTCCCTTACACCTCTCTCATATATTGTAATGATATTTTTACTAAACCCCAAGGATTCCCCCCTCCACAACATATCTAACATGAAATTAATTTAGTCTATGATGCCTCCCTTCCCAACACACCCACTTACTTATCAACATACATATTCAAGTACTTATTACCACAAGTAACGTCAATCCTAGCACCTCACCATGTGAGTCACTAGCATTTATAATTACAAATAAGGAGTCACACGAATGGTGGTTGGTTACTTACTAACAGGGACTAAATAAGATCACTATAAAAGTAGATATCCATTGCCTCATATTGAAAATTTCGTAGGGAACCTACAATTTTACCAATATAGAATTAACCTCAAGTTACCACTAGGTGTGAATGAAGGAATATAACTCCTATAAAACAACATTCAGGGCCATTTTTTACCTCTTTGAGTGGTCGTTAATTATTCCCTTTTGGCTCACCAATTCTCCAACTAATTTTATGACACTCATCAATGATCTATTTCACCCCCATTTAGGGTTCCTTACCATTATCTATCTTGATGATATTATTATCTTCATTAAGACATGGGATGATCTTTTCCAACATGTTCACCAAGTCTTGGACATATTACACACCATTAAAATCCAAGGAAATCTTAAAAGTATATTTTTGGGCACCCATCTATTTCTTATTTGGGTTTCTTATTTTTAGTAGGGTGTCAAGCCCGATCCTCAAAATGTAGATTCCCTCTAGAAGTGGCCTTACTGCACTATATGATTGAACTAAAAATATTGCTAGGTAGTGTGAAATTCTATCACAAGTTCATTTTTTAGTTCTCTTAGTTGAGATTGATATTGAATATGATTATTTTTAATATGCCATTGGATCTATACATAAACAATATGCTTAAGCATACCTGGCTTATGTTGTAGATGGTGTTCAATCCCCTAGATTATTTCCAACCTCTTCCCCTTCTTTGATTTTCTCAAGCACTCTAAAAACGTGAGGCATGGTGTGCTCCAAATGACCACAAATTGTGCCCGCGGTCCATTAAAAGGGCATGACAGGAATGTGCACATGTTCCTCTTAGGAATGTGAACGTTTTCCTAGAAATGCACATGTATTCCTAAGAACATGCACAGATTCTTGGGAATGTGCATGCATTCCTGGGAACATGCCTATGTGTCATGTTGAGTAGAGGTTCAAGCTTTGTTGAACCTGTCACATCAAGAAAACATGCACGCTCCTAGAAATGTGTAAGTGTTCCTGTGGGTGTGCTATCCCCATTTTTTGGGATAAGTAAGGAGATGATGTCTCGAGGCCCTCAGGTTACAGATATGGAGTGATGAGAGACCACATTACTAGAACTGTACACTTTCACATACAGAATATCGCTCTATCACCATTTTTTGATACATCATCAACGCATCCACCACACTAGCTAGCTTCTCAAAGGAAAATGGGCCTTGCTCCTATTGGAAATACTAAGAAGGGGCTGAATAAATATTTAGAGAAATTAGTATTTTTGAACTTGTACTTCAATAATATCATGTATTCAATTTATATCCAATTATCAATGAAGACTATCCAATGAACAATGAAGAATAGTATAAGAGATACACCAATACACCATGCACAGTATATAAGAAGTGATCATGTATTATTGTTCAAAGGAAGTAATGAATTCCAAAGGTAGCTACAACTTTCAAATATAAAGGGAGGGATAAACCTCCAAAGGGAAGATACAATCCTCCAATATCAAGAGAGGGTTTACCTCTCCATCCTTTCCCCTTCCTTCCACCCAATAATATATGAGAGATAATAAAAATTTACATTAAATTATCACCATCAACCAACCATCGCATAGAACCTGATAATGCTTCCTGAGACTTATTCAACTTATGCAATTATTCACTTCTTGGAATAGTATGATCCTATAGATAATATTACTCAATGTATTCTTTGAATCTCATCCAAGTTTCAGTCCTTGAATCCTCCCAAAAAAGGATTTATAGAGAAAATGGTAGACCTTATTCAATTCTGGTTTATTCAGGAGAGCGAACTTGTACAGAATTACACGTGCTCAATATTTAACATCAGATTCTAAAATTCGTACACAGGAAACTAGAGCCTATACTATTTCCAATGCAATTGGTCTTACTTCATTTGGGTTCTCTATGAATATGTTATGACTATTTTACCTGGAATACATGTTTATGACTAGCTTCAGGACTAGTCAAAAACCCTATCTTCTAGAGAGTGTATCTCTAAAATTATAGAGAATAAAGAGCTGAAATTTATACCATATGTACCTAGATATGTAGTCTCAATAACGTCCAAATTTCACCATCTTAATCGTTCTAGAAACAAATTTATAGCGGAAATGGTAATATGACATGTAAATAACATACCTTAGAACACATCGCCAAAAGACTTCATTCTCCCTTGAAATTCAACAATCTTTACTTCAGATTTCCTCAAAGATTTGACTTATATCTCCTTGTTCATTAATAATCTTGTGTGTGTTGAAAAATTAATGTATAATGAGATGTATTTATACCCTTTATGTCACTTCCTTTTAACATTAGGGCCGACATGTAGTTTCTTTTTCGATTCACATTGTCATCTTCAACAATTAATTTCTCTTCAATCGGGAGGATCCACATGGCGTTCCACATACCACCGGAAGTGGCATGAATTATAATATCCATCAATAGGTGTTGTATATTCATGTGTAATTTCCTTCATGTCTATCTACTTCAATCAACTATGGGCTCCAAAAGTGAATGGCTAGGGTCGACATCAATGACAACAACCAATCTTCCAACAATCTCTCCTTTTGTCATTGATGACAACACTCATGCTCCCCCTGTCATCATGATCCCAATTTCTCTCCCCATTTGAAATCAATGGCAAAGGGTGGGGATGCTCTCCCTGAGTTCAATGGCATAAGGTGACCTTCTTATTTGGGGATTCTACCCCTGAACATGTGCCACTCAATAATACTTCATCCTTATTTTTGGTCTTTGGGACTTTTTATTCCTTGGAATCCTTTTGTGTGGCTTATGTCTTCTCTCTCTTCTTAATGTATAGATTGCATATGTTGTTCATTCTTCTTATTACAGTTGCAACCAATCTTCCTAAGTTCTTTTCTCTGATTTTACATTTTCGGGAGTCAAACGTAAGAGTGTATCATTTATCACATATTTTGTTGACACTGAGGAGATTATGCTTCAGATCTTCAACCAATAGGACTTTTCCTACTTTTACATTTTCAATTCCAAGATTTACAGTTCCTTTTCCAAGTATTTGGGTAGATGAGTCATCTCCAAATGCAACATTTCCACCCTTTTTCTTCAAGCTGACAAATTTGCTTTGATCTCCAGTCATATGATATGAGCACCCACTGTCTATGAACCATTCATATTATTCTTTTCATTCTTTAGAGACTAATTCTATTTGGCAGTTTTCATTGTGTGGAATTTCTTTCCTTTTTCATGTTGTAGTTGGTATAGGGACGTTTGGCATAGCATTATCTTCCTTCATCTCTCTGCAATCTCGTGCTTTATGACCAATATTATTGCACTTGTAGCATACAATATTTTGATCAATTAATGGGTCAAATGGATTATAATTTTTGTTGATAGGTCTACAAACATTTCCATATCTACTATTTACACCACTCATGTAGCTTGCGTAGTTATTCCTTTCATTGATTCTACAATTGATTGCCTTGTGTCCAAAATTTCCACAAGTATAACAATGCCCATCTTCTTTGTGTGTGGTCCATTTGGGTTCATGATCTATTCTTCTATAGTTTCCTTCACAATGATTTCTTTCATACCTAATGGGAGAGGATATTCTTGATGTCTCATTCTTTCTGAATTCTAGTCCTTTATCTCATTGTTCAACTTGCTCTGGAGTATTCGTTTCATAATTTTCATCTTCCTTCTCTTGTTTTGTTGTCTTAAAATTGTCATTGTATCCTAGTCATGTCTTTTTGTTTGGAGATCTTTGACTTCTAAGGATATCATCTAATTTTTTTAGTTATTTTTTCGAACTTCTTCAACTTTTCTATTATCAATAGTAGCTCCCCTTTTGTGTGATCCAATTCTTCTTTAAATTTATCATAATCTTCTAATTGTTCCTTCAAGCTATCAATGGTATTTTCAAGATTCTAATTCTCTTGTTCACAAATACTCAATTCACCTTTTAGTATTATTTTTGTGTTTCTAAGCTTATTATTTTCAATTTCAACATGCTTCAACTTTTCAAGATTCTCATCTTCTTGTTCACTCTCTACATTGTCTTTGTATCCCCAAAAGAAATCAAGGTTGGTTTCTTCATCCGAATCTTCTTCAAAAATGATTTCTTCTTCTTTAGAACTCTTGTGATCATCATCCTGGGTTTCTTGGGTTATGAAGATGACTTCTCCTCCATCATTATCTTCTTCATCGCTCTCAACTGAGGAGATGTCATCATCATTGGAGTAGAAGCTCTTTTTATTGTTGAGGCTTCTCTTTTTATAGTAGCATTTTTCAGAAATATGTCCTATTCTACCACAGTTAAATCATTTGAGAGGAGATGTACCTTTGTATTTACCAGTTCCCTTCTGGAGCCTTCTTACGAAATTTTCTATTTCTTCATCAAGGTAATTATCCTTGTCTTTTGTCTTATTTATGGCTTTAAAGGCTGCTTCATTGTTTGGCTGGTCACTTTCTGTACCTGTTCTAATTTCATATGCTATAAGAGACCCATGCAATTCATCCATTGTTATTTTGGTCCCTAGTGATCTCAAGTCCCTAGTTTATTCAATAGCAGATACCTTAGCATCATACTTCAAGAGAAGTGATCTCAACACTTTTTGTACAACCAAGGATTCATTGATATCTTCAAATAATCCTCTGATAACATTAACAACTTCATCAAATCTAATAAAATAGGTTGCAATATCTTCCTTTTCATCCATCTTCAAATTTTCAAATTCTTCTCTATGTCGTTGAATCTTGACCTGCTTAACTTTTGGATCACCTTCATAGATACTCTTTATTTTGTCCCATACCTCTTTAGTAGTGTTGCAACCCATCACTTTGCTAGAAATGGTTGGTGGCAATGCTCCTTGAATAACATTTTTGGATTTTTAATTACAACTCATAAGATTCTTCTCATATGGATTGGTTGGAGCATTCTTTGGGATTACATAGCCATTTACATCGGAGTATCAAATTTCTACTCCCAAAGATGTTAGGTAAGTTTTCACTCTATCACTCCACTATGCATAATTTCTTCCATGAAATCGTTGAATCCCATTTGGAATGTGCTCATGGTCATCCATCTCTCCTCAATATTTTCCTTCCAATGGTTAAACTGTTCTGAAGGCAACCTGATTTGATAGAAATTGTTGGAAATACTGAGAGGGGGGTGAATCAGTATTTAGAGAAATTAGTATTTTTGAACTTGTACTTCAATCATATCATGTATTCAATTTGTATCCAATCAGAAATGAAAACTATTCAATGAACAATGAAGAATAGTATAAGAGATACACCAATACACCATGCACAATATATAAGAAGTAATCACGTATTATTGTTCAATAGAAGTAATGATTTCCAAAGGTAGCTACATCTTCCAAATATAAAGGGAGGGATAAAATTCCAAAAGGAATATAAAATCCTCCAATATCAAGAGAGGTTTGGACTCTCCATCCTCTCCCCTTCCTTCCACCCAAGAATATTTGAGAGATAATAAAACTTTACATTAAATTATCACCATCAACCAACCATCACATAGAACCTGATAATGCTTCCTGAGACTTCTTCAACTTCTACAATTCTTCACTTCTTGGAATAATTTGTTCCTGTAGATAATACTACTCAATGTATTCTTTGAAACTCCTCCAAGTTTCACTCCTTGAATTCTCCCATAAAAGGAGTTATAGAGAAAATAGTAGACCTTATTTAGTTATGGTTTATTCAGGAGAACGAACTTGTATAGAATGCCACACATTCAATATTTAACATCAGATTTTGAAATCCATACATAGGAAATGCAAGCCCATACAATTGTCAATGCAATTGGTCTCACTTCATTTGGATTATCTATGAAGATGTTATGAATTTTTTACCCAGAACACCTGTTTATGACTAGCTTCAGGACTAGTCAAAAACCCTATCTTCCACAAAGTGTATCTCCAAACTTGTCATGAATAAAGAGATGAAATTGTTAACATAGGTACCTAGATATGTATTCTCAATAGCCTCATAATTTCACCATATGAATCATTCTAGAAACAAAATTGTAGCAAAAAACTTCATTCTCCCTGTAAATAACATACCTTAGAACACATCACTAAAAAACTTCATTCTCCCTTGAAGTTCAGCCTTATTTACTTCATATTTCCTCATAAATTAGACTTGTATCTCCTTGTTCATTAATAAACTTGCGTTTGTTGAAAAATGAATATATAATGAGATGTATTTATACCCTTTATGTTAGTTCCTTTTAACATTAGGGTCGACATGTAGTTTCTGCTTCAATTCACATTGCCATCTTCAAAAATTCATTTATCCTCAATCGTGAGGATCCATGTGACATGCCACATACCACTAGAAGCGACATGAATTATACTATACATCCATGGGTGTTGTATATGCATGTGTAATTTCCTTCATGTATATCTACTTCAATCAACTATGGGGTCCAAAATCCAATGGCTAGGTTTGACATCAATGACAACAACCAATGTTCCAACAACTCCATGGAGTACAAGTCAAGTATTGTGATAGGTAATCACCCTAATATTTGAGGCATTTAAACATTTTGTATTTAAGTTGGTTTTGATTATAGAACACTTGATTTGATATTATTCTTTTGACCCTTTTTCACCTTGGTTGGTGTCATAGACTTCCTAGTAAGTGGCCAACCTTTGGGAAAGCTTTGTGACTGAGGGTCCCTTAAGGGGTTGTCGTACCATTCCCAGCCATAATTACAACTTTCCTATAATTACATTTCCATAATATTTCCCTCCTTTAGGCCCTTTGAATTTAGTGACCCAAGAAGGGAATGTACCTCATTTCATGGGAGTAAGGCGTTGAAGGCCCAGAGGGATTGTTGTTGGATAAAAATATAAAAGATAAATATAGAACTTCTAGACTCTTCACTCAGGGATCCCTATGAAAGAAATGAAATGCTTCTCTATAAAAAGTGGGGGACCTACACAAATAAATGATAGTGAAATATTAAGGGGTTAGTTGGAGAATGGGAGGTCTCATCACGAGCTAGTCTATCATGATCGTGGGTATTTAGCAGTATGACATTACCATCATCTGGTAACCAAGCCAGGGTAGTGGTTCTGAGTTACACAAGTGAGAGAAAGTGGGTCTCATCACAATCCAACCTTCTCATTTCCGCAAGGTATTTTTGAATGACATTGTCGTTATCTCGAAACCAAGCCATGATAGTGGTCTTCAACCTGTTCCTTAAAACATGAAATACATATAAAGAGAAAGGAAGAGATAAGAAGAAATATCAACAAGAATATGGGCTTGGAAAAAGTGCATCGCAAACGAAGGTGCCACACACCCTCTACAAAGGCACCAGTAAATGAGATAATACGAGCCCTTTTATGTCATGAAAATCATTGACCTATGAAGTCTAAATCCCTTTCCACATCATCATCCATTACGTAAACCTTGAAAGGTCGTCCTTGGGAGAATCCCCTACTTGAGATTTTTGGTATACCCAATAGGGATTTTATGACACCCCTCCCATACTTAAACTTGGTCAATTGTATAGGGTCTTTGAGAATTTGTTTAATTTGATAAGGTAGTTTTTAGAAACATGCTTAGGTGCCTTCTTTATTATATGTGGTTTACACTTTTCATGATATCTTTGACTTCATATCTTTGGAGGGTATACCCTTTTGTTTTGCAGGACCTTGCTTGGTGGCCAGTTTTGGGAGAATAAGCCTAGCTTGGGATTCCATCGGGAAAGAATCCCACAGGTTGGATTTTATAGGACCGCACACCAGATTATAGAGACATGTCTTTGGAGGTTTATATGACATAATGTAGGATATAACATATCCCCTAGAACCCAAACATTACTCTTGAAGGAGGCAAAGCATCGCCTTCTTGGAGCTTGACGTTATAGTAGGGATAGGGTTTGGTGATGTTGGGGAAACTTGGCAAGTTTTGGAGGAAATGACCCTTGGATCATGGAATAAAGGTGTTGATTGAAGATCATTGGCCTTTGGAGGACTATAATTCCATTCTCCAACTCAATGTTTTGATCAGAAGTGCCTAACGTTGCCCAAAAATAGGGTGATGTCATGTATTGGGGTTTTCTTTCATGTGCAAAAGTATGGATTGAATAATATTATTTTGTAAAGGGGAAATATTAGGGATTTCGACCCCTTATATTGTTTTTTTCCCTACATTAAGTGGAAAAACTATGTTTAGAACATTTTTTATAAATAGAGGACATTGTTATTTCATTTTAACATAACTCTCCCTCTTGTGAGAGGATACTTGGCTGAAATTTGTGCCCTATTTGGGGAGTTCTCATTGTCTCTTGGTTTCTACCCTCTTGTAATGGTTTTACTTTGTCTATTGGATGGATGGATGATTCCCCATCTCTAGTGGAGGACTATTTCTTTCTTGATGGTGGATTTTCTTGGTTAAAAATAGGTTTATCTTGTTAATGATTGGACTAGGTAAGGAACTTTTTGGTTATTGCTTCTTTTCTTGGTTTCAGGGTTGATTTGATTAATATTTTGGGGAGAAAAAGTGCATAAAACCCCACTAATTCCATTTTAATCGTCTTGAAATACTTTATTGCATAAGGAAATACTAGGAGTAAAAGGGTTTACACCCTCCTCAAGTTTTTCCTAGCTAGATTAGATTGCCTTGGGGAGTAAAATGGATTACACCCCCAAGGAAGTAGCTCACCTAGATATTTAAATTTAAGAATCCACAACCCAATAGTTAAAGGGACCGATCTTCTTTGCATTGGAGAAATAAAATCATTTCACTAGTATACATGAAAACACGATATTTTGAGATTGTCTAAATTCGAATTTATTCTATGTGCTCTAAGATTGATAAGGCCACAAGGGCGTTTTGATTGGTCAAGGATATTATATTGTTGTTATAAAATTTATTCTACATCCATTAGGGTTGTACAAAATGTATGTTTTAAACATGTTAAGTAAAGCAATGCATATGGATTTTTAAGAAAAACAGAAATTAATCAATGGCTCATACACATAGTACACAAAGATTTATACCAAAAACCCTTAACTGGGAGAAAAAATTTCAATGCTTCATTGTATTAATTTCACCATTCACCATACAATATATATACAATGTTTTTAGGTATTCTGTAGATACCAAAACCCTAATCCCTTAATCCGAGATTAATTTAGAAAACTACTAAAAATAGCAAAATCTGCTAAAATAACAAAAACGCCCAAAGAACACTACTAGAGGGATCGTCAGACACAGTTGTCGATTTTGACATGCCCACACACACACATGAAAACATTATAAATCATACCCAACATTTTCCCACTTGTTGTTTTCTTTGCATCTAGGGGCCACAGGATTATATAGTCAACAATCTAGCGCAACAATGCCCATTGTTACTCTACACCAGGAGAACTTTTATGTGCTCACAGACTTTGTCAATGAATCTGCAACATTCTTCAAAGTGTCAACCTTTTCCAGCAACACCTTCTTTTCTTCAACCATGTCCCTCACAAAGTGATATTGAACAACAATATGCTTTGTCTTCGAATGATAAGATGGGTTCTTTTCCAGCAAGATTGCACTCTCACTGTCATAATCTAATCTCACTTCTTATTGTACCAACTCAATACCTGAACACGATCTTTGTAACCATATTGCTTCCTTTCTTTCATGAGTGTCTTCCATGTATTCAGCTTCTATAGTTGAGAGTGCCACTACAACCTATCTTTTTCTCATCCAAGTGATTGCTCCTCCAAATAGGTTAAACACATACCCACTTGTAGATCTTCTGTGATCCAGATCTCCAGCCCAGCCCGCATCAACAAAGCCATGTATGTCCCCCACTCTGTCCAATCTTGGTCTTCCTTGGTAGCACAATCCATAACTGGTAGTTCCACAAAGATACCTGAAGACCCTCTTTACTGTTGTCCAATGCTCCTTCCCTAGTTTTGACATATACCTGCTCAAAACTCCCACTGAATGTGTAATGTCCAATCTAGTATATACCATTGCATACATCAAACTGCCAACTGCACTATCATATGGAACATGGGACATGTCCTCTTCTTCTTGTTATGTCTTGGGACATTGATCTGCAGATAAATTTACACCTATAGGAATAGGAACCTTGACCAGTTTACTTCCATGCATATTAAACCTTTGCAATATGGCTTCAAGTCCTGAAGATGGATCCTGATTTGGATCCAAAAAATCGATGATATATTGACAAGACTATGGCTAATCCGATCACTTATGAAAATCCAAACCATAGAAATCTCATTAATCATATTTTCTCTGATTCAACCAGAGTTTTATGTTTGCACAATCTCTTTTAATCTCCATTCCCATAATGAAGTTAGCAGCACCGAGATCCTTCATGTCAAAATTGGAGGATAGATGTGATTTCACCTCCTTAATAACATCCATGTTATTTCCTACCAGCAACATGTCATCAACATACAACACTACATAAATGAAGTGATTACTAACCTGCTTGGAATATACACAGTGATAAGCCCTGCTTCTCACAAATCTCAATCCAAGGATGTATGTGTCAAACTTTTGGTACCACATCCTAGGTGATTTCTTTAGACCATATAGTGACTTCTCTAGCTTATAAACAAGTTCCTTCTTTCCCTTCACTACAAAGCCTTCTGGCTGCTTCATATAGATTTCTTCTTCCAGATCCCCATGTAGGAATGTTGTCTTCACATGAATCTATTCCACTTCAAGATCAAAAGTAGTAGCAATAGATAAAAGAAATTTAATAGATGTTAACTTGGCAAAAGGAGAAAAAATCTCACCAAAGTCAATTCCCTCTACCTGGGAATAACCTTTTTCTACTAACCGAAATTTGTATTTCTCCACTTTACCTTCTACATTAAACTTCTTATTAAACAACCATTTTCTACCAACATATTTTCTTCCAGCTAACAAATCAACTATATCCCATGCCTCATTCTTATCCAAGGCATCCATTACTTCAACCATGGCCTTCTTCCATAGTTTACTATCCTCTGAATTCACTGTTTCCCTGACATTTCTAGGATCATTGCCAGTAATATATAAAGCAAAATTGGAACAAAAATCAGGTGGACTATACCTTTCTAGTTTCCTTCTTTCTCTCACTAATCTCCTCAATACTGGGGTATGAGGTTCTTCTTCTTATTTTGCTTCATCTTCTTCAGATAATTCAGATTTTGCATCATCCAACTCCAACTCTATTTTCTCAAGTTATTTTGGCCTTGGTAGGAATTCTTGTTTGGAAACATCTTTTACCTATCTGAAAACAACATCTTGACTGTAAACAGTCTTCTTGGTTTCTGGGTTCCAAATCTTATAACCTTTCACACCATCTTTATAACCAATAAAGATACACTTTTCATCCTTTTTATCCAAATTACTCCTATTTTCCTTTGGAACATGTACATAAGCATCAGAACCAAACACTCTAATATGTTTAACAAAGGGTTTCTTTCCAGACCATACCTCATGTGGAGTTTTATCATCCAACGCTGATGAAGGTGATCGATTGACCAGGTAACATGTTGTACCCATTGCCTCTGCCCAAAATTCTTGTCTTAACTCGACACCGCTGAGAATGCTCCTTGATTTTTCCATCAGTGTCTCATTCATCCTTTTTGCAACTCCATTCTACTAAGGTGTGTATGGAGTAGTCTGCTTCCTTGCTATACCACAATTCTTACAGAATTCTTTGAATTCATTTCCACAAAATTCTCCACCATTATCTGTCCTCAATACCTTTATTTTCTTCTCTGTCTGATTTTCTACCAGAACCTTAAACTCTTTAAATTTATCAAATACCTCAGATTTATTTCTAAGAAATAAATCCATGTTTTCCTTGAGAAATCATCTATGAATAAAACATAATACACATATTTACCTAGGGATGGAACAGGAATAGGTCCAAACACATCAATATGTATCAACTCTAAGATCCCCTTTGCTCTTGTAGCACCAGATGGGAATCTTACTCGATTATGTTTACCATATATGAAATGCTCACAGAAATCAAAATCCAGAGTGTAATTAGCATACCTTGTAACACCTTGTTTCCCCCAGTCTGTAAAAATAACTATATTGGCCAAGAACTATGGCAAACTCGAAGATGTGAATGTTTGATTTGACGGACCTTTTTATAAAAGGTCGATGAATGTAAATTATGTTATGAATATGTGTTGCATGGATATTGGGAGTGGAATGTGCTAAAAGATACCACGATGGCTAATGAGAGGTGGTGGAAGGGCCCTGGAATGGTTGTGTTAACTTCCACCGAGCCAGTACTGTACTGGTCTTACTTGCTCAAAGACCAAAACAACTCTCTGACCCCGGAATGGATTTCTCATTAGATTGGTAGGTGGGGAGGCTCCTCAAGATTTAATGAGGGGATGGGGGTGAACCACCCATCTGTAATAGCTCCTAGACCTAACCGCGGATGGGGAAATTCACGCCACACACAATCTTGCAGAGAAAAGGAAAGAGAGGAAGTGTGGTAAGGGAGGAGGAGAGAATGCATGTGACAGGGATAGCATGGAAGAATGGGAGAAACATTGCAAACAAAAGGAGCTATGTACATAGGAGGAGAGTAACCTTCATCCTTGACTTCCGTTGAGTTGGAAGTAGAAAATCGAACCTCAAGCATCGTGGTCTAGCTCAGGGGTGGCTAGTGGTAAATCCGTTTGGAGTCACTGAGCCTACGGTTGGGTGGAAATGAGCACCCCTCTCAACAGTCGCATCACACCTGGTGTTTCTTGATAAGTGTTTATATCTTGTATCTTGAATTGAATATTCTGGAACGCATGCTCATATTTGTACGCTCATAAATGGTTTCTGTATAGAAGTGTTTGTCTGGTGTTTTGATCGGAAATAATGGATGCATGCTTATACTTATATGACCATGATCAGTTTATATATAGAATGAACAAGTTCAGATTATGAGTCCATTCCCTTGAGATTTGTCCCATTTACTTGACTCATGCTATGCCCTGGTTTGATTTTCTCGAAGGCACCTCCTTCTAGGAAGTTCCCTCGCATTCCAGAGCTGGAGTGAGTTCCTTGAAAAGACTACCATTTTAGTAAAGCCACGAGTTTACTTCACCCCTGTCACAGAGTTCATAACTCGGGGATTTAGGAAGGCTTTTCAGTCTGGTCACCAAACCTAGGGATAATTACCCAAGAACCCACTAAAGGATCATGTGATCTGAGTCTGGAAGCCTTGTACAAGAGAGAGTGGTTCTCTTAGGTTTTCAGCGTTTTGGCGTTTCGGCACCCAGGAAACCCAAGGGCAAGTTCCCTCGTATTCGCCCATCGTGAAATCCTGATATGCAAAACCCCGAATCAGTTTAGCATGAATAGGTTTTGGCATTTTGACATTTTGGCACTTGGGAAACCTAAGGGAAAGTTCCCTCGTATTCACCAGTTGCGAAATCCCGATATGCGAAACCCCGAATCGGTTTAGCATGAATAGGTTTTGGCATTTCGGCATTTCGTCACCCGGGAAACCCAAGGGCAAGTTCCCTCGTATTCTCTAGTCATGAAATCCTGATATGCGAAACCCTGAATCGGTTTAGCATGAATAAGTTTTGACGTTTCGGCACCCAGGAAACCCAAGGGCAAGTTCCCTCGTATTCGCCAGTGGCAAAATCCCGATATGTGAAACCCTGAATCGGTTTAGCATGAATAGGTTTTGGAATTTTAGTGTTTCGGCACCTGGGAAACCCAAGGACAAGTTCCCTCATATTCGTCAATCACGAAATCCCGATATGCGAAACCCCAAATCAATTTAGTGTGAATAGGTTTTGGCGTTTCGGCACCCGGGAAACCCAACGGCAAGACCCCTCGTCTTCGCCAATCATGTAATCTCGGTACGCAAAACCCTGATGCACTCTGTGAATG
Source organism: Picea engelmannii (assembly GCA_009831015.1). Taxonomy (NCBI): domain Eukaryota; kingdom Viridiplantae; phylum Streptophyta; class Pinopsida; order Pinales; family Pinaceae; genus Picea; species Picea engelmannii. Next base: position 1,324,523 of record ML781447.1, read on the forward strand.
AGCCCCATGTCACTGGATAGGGTCTTGTGGTAGGGAGGAGGAGTCCCAAAATAATATGGACCGCCCATTTGTAGGGACACGTGGTGAAGATTAAAATCCACTGGGGTTCTAGACATCAGAGGAATAGAAGTTAAGACCTCACCAAAAATTCCAAAAGGTAGAATGTCAGGATATAGTCTGGGCCGTTGATCAAGTCGATGACCTGGACCATAGATCCGGATAATACTAGTCTTTTGAGTTTTAGGGATTCGAAAGGGAAAGGAGGAATGCTTGCATCGTGATTTCCTGAATCGTGAAACCCCAAAAGCATTTAGAGGAATAGCACCAAGTCATAGGATCGATCGTATGAAAAGAAACCCAAGGGAGGAGCTAAGGATCTGTTAGACCCTTTTGGGTTTCGGCATTTCGAAAGACAGAGAACAGAGGAATGCTTGCATCGTGATTCCCCGAATCGCGAAAGTCAGAAGCGCCTTTTTGGTAAGGCCTGTGGTCATAGCCAACGATCACATGGGGGAGGATAAGGGAAGGGAGGGTCTGTGCTAGGCCCCATAGAAATTCGGGGATTTTGTTCCTCGAAGAAAAGACGTAAAGAAAAAGAAAATCTTAGTTGTCGTAGTGGGTGTGTGACAAATTGGTATCAGAGCATGGTTACAACACTTGGCCTGCTTGGGCTCATGGACGAGTTGTGCAGAAACTCCATCTGAAGTACTCTTAAAAGGATTAACTCTCTATCCTAACCCCCCTTATCAAAATCCGAAGTTAAGAATGAAAATTCATATTGTGTGTATGCATTTGAAAAATATGAATTATGCATTGATTGTGAATGAATATAATGTTGACTAACAAGAAGTGTTTTTCTTTCACAACATGCAGATGATCAACCGTGGGAAAATGCAGACGCATAGAATGGTGACACACCACAAAGTGGGGGATGGCTCCCACAATAGAGATGAAGAGTCTGACGAAAGGAGAGCGGTAGAAACCCCTCGAGATCTAGCTAAGACTGTGAGAAGCCTCATTGTCAAACTATAGAGCTGCAAGGCCAACAATGAGAGGTTGATAAAAGAGCAAGAGAAGCAAATGAAAATTAATGCAGTCTTTCTACAGAGATTATCCGACATATAAAGACAACTGCAGCATGGACCTAACACCAGTCACGCGGACCAACAATAGACAAAGAGAAGTCGAAGCCCACCTGGGATACGGAAACATGGTCCTTTAAGTGGCCACACTAGGAGGAGAACCTCGAGAAAGGTTCACCCCAGAGATAAGGGACAAGCGTCAGATGATTCCTCTAGAAAGGAAACTAGTGACTCAGAGGGATATTCTAGTAACAGAACTAGTTCTTATTTCCGAAGAAAATGGAAGAAGCGAAATCATTCCAAAAATCATAATCTCAAAGAATTCAAGAAGTCCAAACCACCCTCTTTCGACGATGAAATAAAGAAGGGAGAGGAAGCGGAGGCCTGGCCTTATGGACTAAAGAAGTATTTTAGAGTCCATGACTTCTTAGAAAATTTGAAGGCCCGAGTAGCCACTTTCAACCTAAATGGGAAGGCTTCCATTTGGTGGGAAGACCTTAAGAACGTAAAAGGGATTCACAAAGAAGACCTATCTTGGGAATGGTTTGAGAAATACTTCAGGAAGAAATATCTGTCGAAAAAGTATTTCGATGAAAAGACTAAAGAATTATATGAAATCAAGCTGGGGCAACTCACCATAGAGGAATATGTTAGCAGATTCCTCGAATTGCTAAGGTACGTAACCTATATAAAAGTAGAAAAGGAAAAGGTGCAACGATTCATCAGTGGAATACCTAAGGACTATCATAACAGGATTGAGTTTGACGAGCCAAAGACCCTAGAAGATACTATCTAATAGGCAAGATATTGTTATGAACAGCTTGGGCATTGGATAGAACCTCATGAAGTCTGGAAGCAGAAGAATAGTTTGAGATTCTAGAATAAGGGGCTTAAATCCCCAAGATTTAAAATAAACCTTTTGGATCTACCCCGGGAAATATTTATAACCCGAAGAAAGAGCCCTTAAAATGTTGGGGTTGTGGAGAAGAACATCTACTGAGGGACTGCCCGCACTTACAACAGAAGAGTTGGAGAATTTACAACGTTCAAGAAGCTACCACCGTCAATGATGTGGCTAGGAGTATGCTACTAATTTATGCAGCCATGGATAATAAACAAGCTAACCACCAAGCTTCAGTGGTGGAGATGGAGGTTATGATCACCAACCATCTAGTGTCTATTCTAATTGACCCTGGTTCAAATTTGAGTTATATAGCCCCTAAGGCTGTTGATAAGTGTAAATTGCAGCCACATAAACACACCAAGCCATGGTTGGTACAGTTAGCCACTAGCACCAAAAGAAAGGTAGCGAAGTTCATACCATCTTGCCAATTCACTATGGGTGAATTCCCCACCCCAACAACCCTTAACGTATTACCCCTAGGATCGTAAGACCTGTTGATTGGTATGGACTAGCTAGCCACATATAAAGCCAGACTGGCTATTACCATAAAACCTTAGAATGTGTAAGTGAAGAAGGAAGAAGGATAACCCTTCAAGGGATCCAAAAACCTGTCTCGATGAAACGAATATCAACCCTTCAAATGAGAAAGTATTGCAAAAAGGGATGTCCACTATATGCGATACAGGTGTTGGAATCAGTTGAAGATGACAAACCAAGCCTCAAAGACCACCCCACACTAAGAGAATATAGAGATGTATTTCTGGAAGAGGTACCAGGTTTACCTCCAAAAAGGGAGATCGACTTCTCGACAGAACTTGCATCGGGAGCGGTGCCAGTGTCTAGGACACCCTACATGATGAGCACACCCGAGCTAGTTGAGCTTAAATTACAACTAAAAGAAATGATGGACAGAGGCTATATCCGGCCTAGCGTGTCTCCATGGGGAGCACCAGTCCTGTTTGTGAAAAATAAAGATGGTACCCTCGGACTGTGCATAGATTATAGACAACTCAATAAGGTAACCATAAAGAACAAGTACCCCTTACCCATGATCGATGACCTGTTCGATCAATTGGGAGGTGCTTCCATCTTATCAAAGATTGACTTGAGATCTGGATACCATCAAGTCCGAATCAAGGGTGAAGACATCCACAAAACTTCCTTCAGGACAAGATATGGTCACTATGAGTTTGTGGTAGTACCATTTGGATTGACCAATGCCCCTGCCACTTTTATGTGCTTGATGAACAATGTGCTCAGCAAATTCGTAGACAAATTTGTACTAGTTTTTATTGACGATATATTAATTTACTCCAAGAATAGAGAGGAACATGAGGAACATCTTAGACTTGTGCTTCAAGTG
>ML781447.1:1342182-1423435 GCA_009831015.1 Picea engelmannii
ATTTTGAATCATTTTGTACTTGAACATTTAAGTGGGGTAAAAGGAGGTTGCCCCCTCGAAGAGGCTTATTATCTGAAATTATCTCTTTTTCAAGGCATTGAGTACTTTTCCTGAGGTTTCTATATGCTATATTGATGTTTGGTTCTTAACAAGATTTGGATCTCCCCCCCGAAGACTTACCAAGATTCTTGTCTTGAGTATGACCTCTTACAAATAAAGCATATGTTCTATGACCATCCATGTTTTTCCGCCTCATCTCTTCAGATAACAAGGATGAAACTAAATCCTCATACTTCAATGTAGATTGAGTGATACTACCTATTGCTACAACCATATTGTCCCAAGAGTCTGGAAAAGAACATAACAAAGTAATACACATATCTTCTTCTGCAATCGTAATATTAACAAAGACAATTTGACTTACTAGAGTATTAAAGGAATTTAGATGTTTTGTCACAGAATCTCCATCTTCCATCCTAAGATGATACAACTTATTTTGAAGAAACAACTTGTTTACCAGGGACTTTGATTGATACAAATTCCCTAACTTATCCCATAGTTCCTTGGCTGTAGATTCTCCCGAGACATTCAACAAGACTGAATTTTCCAGACAGAGTCGAATAGTACTCCTTGCTCTTCTGTTCAACTTCTCCCAATCTTCCTTCGACATACTGGTAGGTGGTGTACTAGTAGTTTGTGTACTAGTAGGTTGTGTACCAGTTGTCTATGTGCCAGTAAGCTACGTACCAGTAGGTCATGTACCAGGATCCACAACAATCCATTGTTCTTTGTCTACAAGAAGTTCCTCCTTCTTCAACTTCCATAGCTCAAAGTTTTTACCGTTGAACTTCTCTATCTCGATTCTATATGATCTTTCCATTCCTCTTTCTACACTCGAATAACCACTAAAAAACCTCCCACTAAACCCAGGTTTATCACAGACCCAAGATAAACTTGATATATCAAGACCAAGCCAAACCCTCAGCAACAAAGGCATCCCTCTAAATCCAAAAATGAGCTTTGATATCACATGTAAGTTTTAAACCTGTGAAGTAAAGCAATGCATATATATTCTTAAGCAAAACAAAAATTAATCAATGGCTCATACACATAGTACACAGAGATTTAAACCGGAAACCCTTAACTGGGAGAGAACCTTTCAATGCTTCATTGTATTAATTTCAACATTGACCATACAATATATATACAATGTTTTTAGGTATTCCATAGATACCAAAACCCTAATCCCTTAATCCGGGATTAATTTAGAAAAAACGCTAAAAATAGAAAAATCCGCTAAAATAGCAAAAACACCCAATTTTTTTTTATTGTTGTTATAAAATTTATTATAAATCCATTAGGGTTGTACAAAACTCATTTAACTTCTTTCTCTTACTCATTATTCATAAGTAAAAAATTGCTAAGAAGATGGCATAATAAATTTACTAATCATTGTGCATCTTTTGGGTAGTTTACTTGTGATTTTTGGTGGTTGAATCTTGATCATGTAGCAATTTTTTTGTACAGACATAAGGCTGCTACGACAATTCTCTAAAGACACTATCCAAAATCCCTCTCTTACCATGAAAGTTTGTGCTTGAATATTGGAAAGTTATCTATTGGTTTTGTGCTTCATTGTCCAATAATTATTTCAAACTTTTGATGGTTAATTATGCAGTAGTTACTCGATTTTATTGCTAATATATATTTCCGTTTACTGCTGCAATTAGGGAAATCAAGCTTAAATTTATTTTCCACCTAACATATGATTTGAATAGTTGGTTTTTGTTGTGTCTCGGGCATGTACAAGTAGTCTCAGTAGGTACCCAAGGGCTTGGCAACCTTAAACCTCTCTTGAGACTCATTATCAATCCTTCTTCCATCTAGAAAATTGACCTCTAGGGGAATCCATTCATACATCAGACTTTCCATCTCATTTCCCCCTAGGGTCATCGAGACTCCCCCCTTGAGGTTACCACTTCACCTGTAAAGTGATGGGAACACCTACCTATGGTGACAATGGGTAGGTTCTCTCTTTAGTTGTCGCCATTTGGTGGTTGGGTCAGGATTTTCCCAGCCTACAACTTGTGCGATAACAATTTGGCACCATTTTCGGGGAGGATTTTGAATCCGCTTCCGAAACCTAATGACACTTTGGCAAGATTTTACCCCAAATCCTTTACCCTTATCTTTATTGGCGACTCCATTAAATAATTTTTCATTTTCCACCCTTGATCATCTCTTCTTGAAGCTTATCTGGCGACTCCACCTTCCCAGAACCCACCTTTCCTTGTTTCCTCCTTTCCACCCTTGAAGAGCCTTGGTCTCATCTAGTGACTCCATTGAGGTGTATTTTCAGTCAATGGAAATATGGCACCGTGGGATGAACCCTCATCCAAAACTTATTATTCCTCGAAGAGGGAACTTTTACATATGGAAAAGGAAATAGTTGCTAATAAAGCTACTAAGGAAATGATGAATTGTATAAAAGAGTTATTTACTACCAAAGAACTAATTCTTAAAAGTGAAGAAGTGCTTGAAAGACAAACATATGAATAAAGTTACCAAGAAGATCCCAATGAAGTTTCTCATATTGAAGTTCTAGATGATACATTTGACAAAGACAAAGAACTTATATCTTCCCTTCCACTTGATGAAGACGTCCATACCTCTACTCCTCCTGTACACGAAGACAAACAGATGCTCACTTTCGGTCATGTTGATGATATTATGAAAGAACCTTTAGATATGGTTGATGAGAAAATAGAGACTTTCATATAGACTCCAAGACACAGGTGGGATTTTGGTCGTCTCATTTTTTATAGAGACCCCATTTATGACATTGAGGGCAACCCGCAAGAAAAGGGGTTTGAGTTGTCATCTTCAGAGGACCACTTTTCATGCATGTATGATTCATATGTTTGGAAACCCGATGGTGACATGATTACGGATTTATTCAAAGATGACCATTCATGGAATTTCTAGGATGATTTGCAGTCATCCCTTGGGACTTGTGATGCATATCATTTTGGGGATGAAAAATTGTTGTCTGAGGATTCTCATCCACCTTCATCCTCAATTTTGGAAGAATACTAGGATGTGGCCATCTTAGAGAAATTAGAGGCTCACACTACAAAGAGGATTTATTTTCATATTGAGGGATTCTATAGGGACTCACGGATGAAGAGGCTATATTTTTCTTTCTCTAGAACTGAGCCTGTCGCTTACCTCATCCATTCTTCTCAGGTAAATCATGAGGTCTTCTTGGGATATCTCATATTTTCTTGGTTTTCAAGAAGCAACGATCATGTTAATGAGAATGAAGATGATCTATCATCTACATATAGTATCCCTCTTCATAGATGGATTGATCAGGCTTATGGTTACATCATCAGGAAGGATGATCAGGCTAATGGTTTCTCCTTCCAATAGGATTTCCTCCCTCCCACCCATATCCACGAGTTTCATTTTATGATTGATTATATCTATTTATGCTCATGATCATTTTGTGTTGGACTTATATTTGTTGTTTCACATGATTAATCACATGGGGATATACTTTGATGAGATGATTAACTGGTGCATTGGTTGTATGACTTTACCTGACATCATCTTTTGCCTGATATCCAGGATCCCAAGGCCCTAGGTAAGTAGGTAATTCATTTTGATTCCTTGCATTTTCATATTGATTTCTCATGTTAGTTTAATTTCACTCCATGCTTGATCTTTCATTTTTCTCTAATTTCATCATTGCTTTACATTATATATATGAAAAATTCTAAGACAAATTATTTTCTAGACTAGATTCATTTTTGGTGTTGATGTATATGGACAAAGGGTGATAGAACCACCCTAGATTTTATGATTTCTTGTTTTAGTGTAGGCATATGTTTACCAGGATATGTACTTGTGGTTCTCATGCACTCTACGACGAGCACATGTCCCCAAGTAGGAGCCATATGTTATCCCCATTTTGTGGATAACTAAGAGATGATGTATCGATGCCCTCAGGTTGCAGATATGGAGTGTTGAGAGACCACATGACTAGCAGTTTCCACTTTCACATATGGACACCCACTCTATCACCACTTTTTGATACATTGTCAGTGCGTACACCACACTAACTAGCCTTTGGAAGGAACATGGGCCTTTCTCCATGTGGTACAAGTCAGGTATTATGGTAGGTAATCACTCTAATATTTGAGTCATTTAAACATGTTGTATTTAAGCTACTTTTGATTATAGAATGCCTACTTGAACATTATTCTTTTGACCCTATTTCACCTTCATGGGTGTAATAGATTTCCTAGTAAGTAGATAACCTTTGGGGAAGGTTTGTGACTGAGGGTCCCTTAAGGGGTTGTTGTACCATTCCTAACCATACTTACCACTTTCCACTCATTGCATTTCCATCATATTTCCCTCCTCTAGGCCCTTTGAATTTAGTGACCCAAGAAGAGCATGTACCTCATTTCATGGGAAGAAGGGGTTGAAGGCCCAGAGGGATTGTTATTGAATAAAAAGTTAAAATCCTAAATATATACCTTCCATATGCTTCACCCATAGATCCATGAGAAATAAATGAAATGATTCTCTATAAGAAGTGGGGGACCTACAAAAATAAATGATAGTGAATGCTTAAGGGGTTAGTTGGAGGATGGGAGGTCTCATCCTAAGCCAACCAATCATGATCATGGTTATTTAGTGGTATGAAATTACCATCATTTGGTCACCAAGTCAGGGTAGTAGTTCTCAACTACACAATTGAGAGAAAGGGGGTCTCATCATGAGCCAACCTTCTCATTTTCGTGAGGTAATTGTGAATGACACTATCATTATTTGGAAACCAAGCTAAGATAGTGGCATTCAACTTGTTCCTTAAAACATGAAATAAATATGAATATAAAGGAATAGCTAAAAAGAAAGAATGACAAGAACATGGGCTTGGAAAAAGTGCATTGCAAATGAATGTTCCACACAACCTCTAAAAAGGAACCCATAAATGAGATAATGCAACCCTTTGTATGTCATGAAAATCATTGACCTATGAAGTCTAAATCCCTTTCCACCTCATCATCCATTACATAACCTTGAAATGTCATCCATGGGAGCATCCCCTACTAGAGGGTTTTGGTATACCTAATAGGGATTTTATGACACCCCTCCCATACTTAAACTTGTTCAATTTTATAGGGTCTTTGAGCATTTGTTTAATTTGATGAGGTATTTTTGATGCACATCCTTAGGTTCCTTGTTTATTATATGTGGTTTATAGTTATCATGATATCTTTGACTTTAGATATTTGGAGGGCATACCTTTTTGTTTTGCAGGACCTTAGTTGGTGGCCAATTTTGGGAGAACAAGCCTAGCTTGGGCTTCCATGGGGAAAGAAGCCCACAAGTTGGATGATATACACCCGCACACTGGATCACAAAGACATTCCTTTGGAGGATTCGATGACATCATGGAGGACCTAACCTATCCCCTAACACTCAAATGTGTTGCTTGAAGGAGGCAAAACATTACCTTCTTGGAGCTTGACATCACAATAGGGCTAGAGTTTGGTGGTGTTGAGCACACTTGGCACGTTTTGGAGGAAAGGACCCTTGTATCATGGAAGAAAGGTGTTGATTGAATACCATTTTCCTTGGGAGGACTAGAATTCCCTTCTCCAACTTAACATTTTTACCAAAAGTGCCTAACGTTGCCCAAAAAGAGGGTGATGTTATGTTTTAGGGTTTTCTTTCATGTGAAAAAGTATGAATTGAATAACATTATTTTGTAAAGGGGAAAGATTAGGGATGTTTACCCATTAACTTTTGGTTTACCCTACATTAAGTGGAAAAACTATTTTTAGAACATTTTGTATAAATAGAGGACATCTCTATTTCATTTTAACATAACTCTCCCTCTTGTTAGAGGATACTTGGATGAAATTTACACCCTATTTGGGAATTTCTCATTGTCTCTTGGTTGATACCCTCTTGTAATGATTTTACTTTGGCTATTGGATTGATGGATGATGCAATATCTATAGTGGAGGAATATTTCTTGCTTTATGGGGGATTTTCTTGGTTAAAAAGAGGTTTATCTTGTTAATGCTTGGTCTAGGTAAGGAATATTTGTTGTTATTGCTTCTTTTCTTGGTTTCAAGGTTAATTTTATTAATGTTTTTGGGAGTATAACTACATACAACTTGACTAATTCCATTGTAATTGTATTGAAATACTTTATCGCATAAGGAAATACTAGGAGTAAAAGGGTTTACATCCTCCTAGAGTTTTTCCTAGCTAGATTAGCCTTCCTTGGGGAGTAAAAAAGATTACATAGCCAAGGAAGTAGCTCACCTATCTATTTAATTTTGAGACTCCACAACCCAATATTTAAAGGCACTAATATTCTTTCCATTGGACAAATAAAATCATTGCATTGATATATGTGAAAACATGAGATTTTGAGATTGTCTACATTGGAATCTATTCTATGTGGTCTAAGCTTGCTAAGCCCACAAGAGCATTTTGATTGGTCAAGGATATCTTATTATTGTTATAAAATTTATGCTACATCCATTAGGGCTGAAGCAAACTCATTTAACTTCTTTCTCTTACTCACTATTCATCCACCAAAAATTGTTAAGAAGTTGCCATAATAAATCTACTAATCATTGTGCATCTTTTGGGTGGTTTACTTGTGATTTTTGGTGGTTGAATCTTGCTTATTTAGAAATTGTTTGATACAACCATAAGGATGCTACAATAATTATCTAAATACACTATCTAGCAGCCCTCTTTTACCGTCAAAGTTTGTGCTTGAATATTGGAAAGTTATCTATTAGTTTAGTGCTTCATTGTCCAAAAATTGTTTGACAATTTTGATGGTTAATTATGAAGTAGTTACTTGATTTCATTGTTGGTATATATTTATATTTACTCCTGCAATTAGGGAAATTAGGCTTAAATTGCTTGTCCACCTAACATATGTTGTGAATAGTTGTCTTTTCTTGTGTCTCAGTCATGTACAAACACTCTCAATAGGTAGCCAAGGGCTTGGAAACCTTAAACCTCTCCTAGGACTCATTCTAAAGCCTTCTTCCATATATCAACTTGACCTATATGGGAATCCATTCATACACCACACTATCCATCTCATTTCCTCCTAGGGTCAGCGGGATTCCCCCCTTGAGGTGACCACCTCACCTCTAAAGTGACGGGAACACATGCCTAAGGTGATAGTGGGTAGGTTCTCTCTTTAGTTGTTTCCATTGGGTGGTTGGGTCGGGCTTTACCTAACCTACAAATTGTCTGATAACATGGTGCAAGTTCTTTCTCACCCCGTGGCCATTTTATCATCCATAAAATTCATGCACTCACCCTTCAACATAAAGGATTGTAAATGTTAGGGTCCTAACCCACACATAGGTAGAACAATATATTCGGATGTAACAAAGGTCAATATTAATAAGGCCTTTCAATAAAATAAAATAAGTCGAATGTAAGAAGACCTAATAGAATCTTCCGCTTCTAGAAGGATCTTCCTCTAGATGCTTCTTTTGATAGACATATTTAGTATAAATAGGAGTCGAGGGTATGAGAACCCTAGCTTGGATATTATTGTAATAAAGCTCTTCTCAACTGGAGGTTTCCACCTCGAAGAGGCCCGTGGACATTGCTTTCAGAATCAAAGTGTTATTTTTGTTCTTATTCTTATATCATTTCAGTGCTATTGTGGTGATTGTTCTGGTTATATTTTTGTTATTCTTCCATTTTTAGAATTTTATTTATGTTCTACATACTTTTTATATATGGTATATTACAAGTGGTATCTGAGCACTTTCCTCGGCAGGAATTGTGGGTAATTTTTTTTTTCAGGGTAGAGACGTATTTCAATGTCTTTAAGCCACAAAGATCTGTTGTTACATGCATAAAATCGTGGTTGATGGATTCATACACGTAGGAAATACAAGCGGTACTTAAGCGCACATCTATTGGCCACCCTTATAACCCCTGTTGGTACCCCTTTGAGTGGTAGCGCATCAAACAACACATGTGTGCGGATCGACCTAGATTACCTGAAGCCCTCTTTAGATAAATCGATCGATCACCTGACTGCTATAGTGCCACCGAGAACAACACTTGGGAAGATACTCTCTAGTACCTGGGTAGTCAAGTAGTACGGCTAAGGGTACGGTCTAGCATCCTTAGTTAGTGCCCTGAGATATTGGGTCGAGTACTACTGTTGGACCCCATACGTATATCAGAGATCTATAGCAAAGGGCAAACCCTTGTCTATAGAACCCTTGAATACCTAACCCTTGGGGACAGAAACATAAACAAGTTAAAACAGACAAGATCTATTGCCGCGCAACCGTGTTCAGGTTGCCAAATCACTACACATTTCTTCTTGGTTAAGCATTTGGGAATTTCATCACTATAGTATTCTTCAGACCGGCGTATAACTCCGTAGGTGTTTAAAAAAAAAAACAAGTCTGGAAATTTTTCACCATTATTTGAGACCTATTCCATTGGATTCATCTCTTCGCCCTTATCACATTCATACATATCATTTTTGGGCAAAAATTTTGACCCCACCCACCCCTTTTTCGGTTCACTCATCCTCGTGGCCCATACCCGTAGCCAAGACTTGGAATCACGTTTCAATACCTTGCAATCTAGTCTCACCGAGACCCAACAAGAAGTGAAACAACTCAGTGCCAATGTTTCCACCATCAATACAACCATCCAGTCCTCAATGGAGGAAATCAAACAAGACCTGACCATCTAGCTTGAATCTATTTTTTCGACACTCTGCACCAAGATGCATATCCCTGCAGATAACCTTTCCTCTTACTCACCTCGACATACTGAAGCTGAACATTACTCTCATTCCCATAACTTTTAACACCATCGCTTTCAATGTGACCTACGCCTTCTGCAGGTGGATGTGACCAAATTTCATGGCTCGGACCCCACTGGTTGGGTAACCCAAATGGAACATTATTTCTCTTTATACAGCATTACATACGACTTGGATAAACTTTGGTATGGTGTTCTCCATCCATATCAAGAACGTTGGCAATGGTGGCAATGGAGAAAACCTTCCTGTCAAGGATATATTGCTTGGACACACTTTGTGGCATAGCTTTATGAACGCTTTGACATTGACACCAACCATTTGGGTCGTTTGACAAAGTTGAAACAATTAGGAACAGTGGAAGACTTTATAGCTTCCTTTGAGCGCTTGGCTTTTCGGACAGAGAGCATGTCTGATGCCTTTTTCCGAGAGTGTTTTATCAGTGGCCTCAAGGATGAGATTCAGGCCCATTTCCTCATGGCTCGACCTCAGAGTTGGGTGGAGGCTACTAAAAGAGATAAAGAAGCACAACAGGTTGTAGCTTCTCAAAACCAGAAACCCTCCTTTATCCCTTGCACTAAACCAGTAAATCCCACTACTCCCTCCGCTCCACTAAAGATCCAAAAATTGACCAGGGCTGAACACCAACTCAAAGGTCTTTGATATAATTGTGATGACAAATATTTCCCGAGCCACAAGTGTAAGGAACAAAATATTTTTATGGCCATCTCCGAGGATATTTTGGAAGAGGATGTTGAAAATCCCCTTGTGCCTGAGTCACCTAAAACCACTAACATAACCCCTCCCTTAGACCCTCCCGAAGTAGAAATAGTCATTTCCCTCAATGTTCTCACTGGCTTCTCCGCTCCCCAAACCCTCAAGCTAATTGGTTATATCAAGCATTGTAAGGTCATCATTCTGGTTGATAGTGGAAGCACCTATAATTTTATTCATCACCACATTGCCCAAGAAACTCATTGCTACATCCATGCCATCAATAATTTCCAAATCATGATTGCTAATGGTGGCTCCATGAAATGTGGAGGGAAGTGTGAAAATATGCATCTCCAAATTGATGACTACCACTTGAAATCTCATATGTTTGCTATCGACATGGGCGGTTGTGACACTGTGCTGGGTGCAAACTGGCTAAGGACTTTGGGTCCCATTCTCATGGATTTTAAGGAATTAACCATGCAATTCAACCAGGAGGGCTACAAATATAAGTTCCAAGGCATCACCGTCGGTTCATCTGAGATCATTAGTTCCCATCGCATGGAAAAGATGCTCAAAAAAGGTCATTCTAGTGTTATTTCCCAACTCCATGCCATACAAGCAACATAGACACCCTCAGTGCCGCAAGACCTCTAAGACATCCTTTATAAACATCAAGTGGTGTTTTCCACTCCCTAGGGAGTCCCTCCTTCCCATGGTGTTCATGATCATTATGTTCCTCTTGTACCCAGAATCCTTCCTCCCAATATTTGTCTATATCGTCGCCCCTTTTCCCAAAAAACTGAAATTGAGAAAATGGTCCAGGAACTCCTTAATGCAGGCATTATCCACCCTAGTACGATCCCCTACTCTTCTCATGTGGTCATGGTCCTGAATAAAGAAGGTTCTTGGTGAATGTGTATTGACTTTAGTGCCCTCAACAAACTTACCATTAAAGACAAATTTCTCATTCTTGTCATTGATGACCTCTTGGATGAATTGAGTGGCACCCAATTCTTTACTAAAATTGATCTTTGTTCAGGCTACCACCAGATACGTATGAAAGAGGCAGACATTACCAAGACTTACTTTAGAACTCATGAGGGCCACTCTGAGTTTTTGGTCATGCCCTTTGGCTTGTGTAATGCCCCCTCCACCCTCCAAAGCCTCGGGAATCATGTCTTTCATCCTTTTCTCCATCATTTTGTCTTAGTTTTGTTTGATGATATCCTCATCTATATAAAAACCTGGACAGACCATCTTTCTCATGTGGATCAATTTCTCCATCTACTCTCTCAGCACCAACTTTTCCTAAAATGGTCTAAATGTTCTTTTGGTGCCTCAGAAGTAGAGTACTTGGGTCATCTGGTTGGAAAGGACGATGTCAGGGTGGATCCTAAAAAGATTGAAGCTATACAAGACTGGCCTCAGCCAAAGACTCTCAAAATCTTGCGTGGGTTTCTGGGCTTAACAGGTTATTATCGCAAGTTTGTTAAGAATTGTGGAAAGATTGCAGCACCTCTCACTGCTCTCCTAAAAAAGAACTCTTTCACTTGGACTCCATTCGCTACTGAAGCTTTTCAAACCTTGAATATGGCCATGTGCACCACTCCAGTCTTGGCCCTTCCTGATTTCACAAAGACCTTTGTCTTGGAATTTGATGCTTCAAGGAAAGGAATTGGTGTTGTCCTTATGCAAGAGGGTCGACCTTTGGCCTTTACCAGGAAGAAACTGTCTGAAAGAAATCTGGGAAAATCAATCTATGAAAAGGAAATGTTGGCTATTATGCATTTTTTTGATCTATGGCGCCCTTATCTATTTAGGAAACGCTTCCAAATTAACACAGACCATCAAAGCCTCAAGTATTTTCTGGAACAACGCATTTCCTCCCCGGAGCAACAGAAATGGGTGACTAAGCTCTTTGGACTTGATTATGAGATCATTTACAAGAAAGGAAAAGACAATGCGGTTGTGGATGCACTTTCCCGAAAATATGAAGATGAAGGATCCCTTTTTTCTCTTTCCTTCATTGTACCAGATTGGGTCCAAGTCGTTCGCCAAGAATAGCTACAAGATCCCAAAAGTTAGCATCTGATCCAACAATTAAATTCCAATGCTCCAGCTTCCCCAGGGTACTCTTGGCTCCATGATGAGCTTCGATACAAAGTTCGTTTGTATTTAAGTAAACAATCAAAGCTTAAATCCATAGTACTTTCTAAGCTTCATGCTACACCCACAACGGGGCAATCCAGGTTCACCAAAACCTATGACAGGGTCAAACGTTCTTTCTTTTGGGATGGTATGAAACAGGAAATTCGTAATTTTGTCGCTGAATTTGATGTGTGTCAACACAACAAGGGAGAAACAGTCAAATCTCCGGGCACACTACAACCTCTTCCGATTCCACCTGCTATTTGGAGGGATATCTCTATGGATTTTATTACAGGCTTACCCAAATCAGAAAATAAATCAGTAATCATGGTGGTTGTTGATCACCTTTCCAAGTATGCTCATTTCTGCACTCTTCAACACCTGTTTACAGCATCCACGGTGGATCAAATTTTCATGGATCAGGTCTTCAAGCTTCATGGCATGTCACACTCTATTGTTTATGATCCCGACCCAACTTTCACAAGCAATTTTTGGCAAGAACTGTTCAAGATACAAGGCACCCAATTGCATCTCAGCACAACTTATCATCCCGAGACTGATGGTCAAACGGAAGTTGTCAACACATGTTTGGAAACATATTTGAGGTGTTTTTCTTCATAAAAGAAAAATCAGTGGGCTCAATGGTTACCCCTAGCTAAATGGTGGTACAACACTTCATACCATACAGCTACATGCATGACTCCTTTTGAAGCAGTATATGGACATAAGCCACCTTCAGTTCTCTCATACTTACCTGGTGTATCAAAGGTCTAGGTGGTTGACCAAACACTTACAGTTCGAGAGGCTATTATCCATACCCTCAAAGATAATTTGGTCATGGCACAAAATCACATGAAGCAACAAGCAGATCAAGGTCGCTCTGAATGTCAATTTGAAGAAGGGGATCATGTGTTTCTTTGACTACAACCTTACAAGACAAATTCCCTCAAGGCCAAGCATTGTCAGAAGCTAGCGCCCAAATTTTATGGTATTTATACCGTTCTCAAGCATGTGGGACAGGTGGCCTATCAGTTAGCTTTGCCCAGTCATTCAAAGCTACATCCTGTTTTTCATTTTTCATGCTTAAAGAAGGTGATTGGAACTAAGTGCCAAATTCAAACCAACCTTCCCGATTTAGCCGAAGAAGGATCCATTTGGCTACAGCCACAAGTATTTTTGGACCAACGTGAGCATTGCCTACATCAAAGAACCATCAAGGAAGTGTTAGTCTAGTGGAAAGATACAACTCCAACAGATGCCACTTGGGAACCAGCTACCATTTTGCAATGATTTCCACATCTCAAGCCTTGAGGACAAGGTTGATTTTAAGGGGGATGACATGTTAGGGTCCTAACACACACATAGGTAGAGCAATATATTCAGATGTAATAAAGGTCAATATTAATAAGGCCTTGCAATAAAATAGAATAAGTCGAATGTAAGAAGACCTAATAGAAGCTTTCACTTCTAGAAGGATCTTCCTCTAGATGCTTCTTTTGATAGACATATTTAGTATAAATAGGAGTCGAGGGTATGAGAACCCTAGCTTGGATATTATTGTAATAGAGCTCTACTCAACTAGAGGTTGCCCCCTCGAAGAGGCCTGTGAACATTGCTTTCAGAATTAGAGTGTTATTTTTGTTGTTATTCTTATATCATTTCAGTGCTATTGTGGTGATTGTTCTAGTTATATTGTTGTCATTCTGCCATTTCTAGCATTTTATTTTTGTTCTGCATACTTTTATATCTGGTATATTACATTAAACCAATCAAGGTGCCAATTCCCATGGGAGAAAATCTAAATGTTGAATAGTTTCCAAAGAAATAGGAATAAATATAGGACATGTCACATGTTCCCTAAGCTAGTGTTGTTGGTAGTCTAATGTATGTGATGGTTTTCACTCGACCATACATTATTCATGTAGTGGGAGTATTGAGAAAATACATGTCAACACCTAGGAAAGATAACTAGATAGTTATCAAGAGAGTATTCATATATTTGTGTGGAACAAAAAATTATGCTATATTCTACCAAGGGAATATTGAAGTTGACAGTGAAGCAAATGTACATGGCTTTGTTGATGTTGAATGGGATGGATATCTCAATAGACGAAGGTCGACCAGTGGAAATGTGTTCAAGATGTTTGGTGGATCAATCAATTGGATGAGTAAGATACATGAGGTCATATCCTTTTTATTGGCACAGGGGCAGACCCAGGGTTCAACGCTACAACAATGCACCAACAAAACCCTAAATACTGGCCCTTTTGGCAACACCTGCAAAGCAAATGAAGTCTCACCCAAAGTAGAGGCAGGGGGGTTGCAAGACTCAAGTGTTTGTAACCTAGATGGGACACAAATCTATGAATACAATACTTAACAAATCACTTAGCAGTTAACATTCATTAGCATTTAACCCTTATTCACATCGCAAGTAAAACCCTAATTACAGAACAACACAGTATTCAACAAGATCTAACACACCCAAGCAATTAGCACATAGAAATATAATTGATCTAGCGTTCATTCACATTACTAATCACTAAGCTACTATATTAGGTGCATCTAACATACATAAATATGACAACACTAAGAATAAATTACATCAATCACATAAAGCAACCATAACACAAGATATACGTGGTTCATCCCCATCGTGGGGCTACGCACACCAACTCTTCGTTTTCTTTATTTTCTTCTTTCAAAGCATGGAGCCACAATACCAACTCCACATAGGACAAGAGATCTGTGTGCACCTCTCCAGATCTTCCTTCCCTGAGCTAGGTTCAAGCACAGAGCCTTCTTACAATCACTTGCACTTAGCTCTACAAGTCTTACACAGTATGCACAGAGAATTCACAACTATTCGCACTTAGATAACATTAGCACTAAGTCATCAACATTTCTTATATCGCCTAGCTACTTATTTATACATTACAAAATAGGCCTAAACATGGGTAAACCCATGGGCCGACATCCCATACCTGTTACATAAACCCTAATCCCAAAAATCCTACAAAAGGGGGTGAGATCCCATTGTCTCCGCTTTGCCTAGCGCTCCGTCTTCGATCAGCCTATCGAAGTCCCCAAAATTAGTCAAACACGGCCAGTGTTTCCACAAAACCTGGTCAAGGGCCAACAGGCCCCCAACACTCACCTGTGACTCGTCCCAAATCACTATGATCTGGGTAACTCTACCTCAAAATACTCGAGCTTAGCTCAAGCTGCCTTGACCTGCTGCTTCGTCAGAGCCTCCTACTTGGCAAAATCTTGAATAACTTTCTCAGACACCGGTCCTTCCAAACATTTTTCTACCGTGGTGACTACTTGTTCTAGTTGTGCACCCTGTCCTTCAATCTCCTCAAAAAGTGTACATGATTCATCCTATACTAGTTGGAGCCTCTGGCTCAATTCCATGACTTGAATCTGGATGGCATGGACCTATTGCTAATCTGTGCGTTGTTCATGTGACCTTTTCATCCTCTCGACTGGTGACAGTAGCTTCAACTATGCTTGTACTGTCATTGCTTTTTTCTTTTCTTCCTGGAGATGTGACTCCAGTGTCCTTAGTTCTGGGTCCTCTGTAAGGCGCTCGTAGGTCTACAGACTTCAACTGTTTAGTTTCTTGCATTCCAAGGCCAATGCCTTGATTCTTTTTACTGCACTCCTGGAAGTTTCCTCTCTCTGATCTCTCACTTCCTCCAGAGTACTTGGCATGACTTGTAGGTCCAATTCTTCCACTCTTGCTTGAAGTTGTTGAATGTCTTCAGTGAGCTTCCCCACCTGGATCTCAGTGGTCTCTTCTTCTATCTATGCAAGCCCTAGCACAGAGAAAAATTATCTGGTGAATTATTATTTAACTCCCATCTGCTCTCCAGGAAACTATTATTTCTCCTTATGAATCTGTGCTCTATCCTCTGCAAACTTCACCTAGAGCTCATCTTTTTCTTGTTGCACAACCCGACGTTTCTCTACGACTTCCTCATTTTCTTGCTTCAAGGCCTCTCTAGCCTGTTATTTTTCTTCCTGGATACAACGAAGATGAGCCTCTGTCAATTGTACTAGTCTGCATAGCTGGGTAGGCTCATCTCCTACTTCTATGTCGCCTGCTGACAACAACGCAGTAGCCGTTATGCAACTCGAATAAAGAGCCTGTTGTACCCCTTTGAGCTCTGCCTTGATCCTGTCAAACATTGTCTCTTGTTTGGCTTCGCTTCACTGCAAGATGTCCTCTAAGGTATCTGATACAGCGGAAATGATAAGGTCAATGTCCTCCATCATGAGCATGGTGTGGAATGGAGGTTTATTGGCTTTTGACTTCTTCTACGATGAGGGTTTCTTTGGGGAACCCTTTCTTTTCTTGGATGTTTCTATCTCTATCAGGGGATATTTAGGTGGTATTACTTTGCCTTGCTTCTACTTGTCTTCTTCCCCTTCATACTTGTCTTTGTCTACTTCGTCACCTCCTCCCCCTTCAGGTGAATTTGATGTAGTCTCTTCTAATGCGATGTTCAGTTCATGTACATCTTCCTTCTTTTTCTTCCTGCTGGTGCTGGGTGCATCATATTCTTCGTGAGTGACCATAGGGCTTCCGATGAGGTCGAGGTCAGAGATATTTTCCTGGTCAACTGGTATAAGGAACTCTGCAGACCATTCCTTGGTTATTTCTTCCATTTCCTCCTCTGTGAGATTATAATAACTCTGTAGCTCCTCCTTGCTTTCATCTCGATGCGCAGTGATATATATGAAATGCCTATCTACCCGAAACTTCACGAATGGCCTCAACCAATGTAGTGTATTCAGTGTCATGCGAGGGAAGTATTCAATGGCCCTCTTTAGTTGTAGATAATAGGTGTGGAACACCGCATTTGACTGCCATTGTTTTTCCATGTCACTCAAATACCATAGCGTAGTGAAATTCGTAGCTAGCGGTTCAGATGGCTCAATTTTAGGGAAGGTTGCTCCTTCCGACATCTCTTAAGCAATGAAGGCAATGAGGATCAACAACCAACTGAAATGAAACTCATAGCCCTGATCCTGATCTTCGCAATATTCTTTCTCTAACTAGTTGATGAGGTAGCTCACCCAATTCATTTGCAGCCCTTCAACGCATTTTCATGTGAGGTCGACGACAAACCCCGTGACCTACATTAGCATATTCTTCCTGACAAGATTACCAATGATCAACTGGAAAGCTAGGCGCACTGTGCAATTTTGGATGGAGGTTACCTTATATCCCCTCTTCCCCTTCTCCACATCACCATAGGTGTATTTTATTGTTTGTTCCAGGGCGCGATCTACAGCCTACCCTGGATAAAAGTCTTGTGGGTCTGGTCCTTGCATGCTTAATCTAGTGATATGATGGATCAACGTTAGATCTACTGTGATGCGCCTGTCCAGCCATAGGTAACTACCATGGAAGCATGTCAATAGGATTTTAATGTAGGTGTTAACCTCTTGATGTCTGCCGAAGTGTGGTAACTTCATTACATTGAGGATGGTCAATCTTGCAATGTCCATGGTCCACGACTAGGGAATTATCTTTGACTTCTTCCCCATTGTCTTGGTCAAATACTTGTGTGGTGCGGTCAATCATTGGTTCTTGCGATCTCCCAAGTTGAAGTCACTGATATTTAGCATCATAATCCTCTCCAACTGTGTTTCTACTGAGCGTATCCCCTTCGGGAGGTACGCGGTGATCAATGTATAGTCGAAGTCCCTCGAGACGTTGTCACAACTCACCGTGCCAGCCAGAGGCAGGATGTAGTCGGGCAAGATTGATGGGATGAGATTCGCATTTGCCAAGTCATCACGATGCTTGGTTTGTTTCTCTGTCGTAGTTCGGGAGGGTATCGACGTGCAATTGATGGGGATGCCTGCACTCCTCTTGTTGATGAAGCTTGTGCTCCTGCGGACATGACCTTCTCAGCCATGAGGTCTATGAGAATATCTTCAAGATATTTCTCTACTGCGCTAAATTCACCCGACATACACGCTCGATATCATATATCTCTGGTCGGTGAACAAATAATCAAGGTAGTAGAATGGATGGCAAGGTCTCAATAAGCACAGTGCGGTAATAGTCAGCTCTCTACGGGCTCGAATAATCATAATTGGAAAAAGTGTCTATGGTAAGGCATTCAACGGGGTAAATAGATATCATCTTAACAGATTCTTCCAACAAGCAAGAACACCTCAATAAATTCAATTCCATCTGTTATGGCACGGTTCCAACAGTCCAATGGTGAACGTTCCGAAAATAACTGTGTTTTTATTCGTTCTGGAGCATCGTTCTAACTGTTGGGACACCTCCAATGGTCATATTTCTTCGTCGTGGAGAAGTGCCAATCTGCATTGCTCTACTATTCCGGTGAGGTTTAAGTTTTGCAAGACTTCCTTATGCGAAGTCCTCTCTGGAACCTCTTGCAATTTTTCTAGCTTTGCTTTCTTCTTACTGATTTTTCTAGCTTTCTTTCTGGTAATCTGCATCTCTATTTTCCTCTTTTGATTCTTGTTCTTATCTCTTCTTGGCATAGTAACTTTGCATTGTTGAGGGTCTTTCACAAGGTTCAAGAATAATACTTATTTTCTTACTTTTTCTGGAGTAGGTGCTCTACTCTCTTGTATGGATAAATTCCCTAAGTCTTCTTGCGTTCTTTCAACTTCAACAGCTAGGTGTCTGGCCCTCAGTTGCTTTGACTTGTCCTCCTGTTATTCTAGTAAGCATGCTATTCTCTTACCCATGAAATCCCTTAATTCTTTCTTTTTTTGTTCTATAGTTTCCTCTTCTTCTTTCCTTCGGGTCTGATCTCTCTCAATCCAAGTATTTCCTAACAAAAGTGAAAAAGAAGCGTTGTTCTCAACAAACTTAATGACCTCGAATTCTTCTTATGTCGATGTTCCATGAGAAATCATAGGTACATGGGTAAGTCTTCTACATAGAGTTATCAGCTTTCCTTTAAACAATCCTATTCCTCCCAGTGAGGGAACCATAGCAGGCTTTCCTAAGATTTCCCAAGTACTTTATGTCATAATGTTCACCTGTGTTTCTACATCCAATACACACTCTATGTCGAATTCTCTTATTCTTGCTTCTATGCACTCTTTCTCTTTTAAAATCTCTGATAAAATGATGTCTCTATGATCATTCAGTGTTTCTTTCATCTGCAATAATATAGGCTCTAATTATTTCTAGATCTTTAGCATATTCTTAGTCTCTTGGCCTTCCTCAGGGTTTTCTTGTCTCATATTCATCTTTTCAACTTTAGAAATCATTCTAGGGCAATCCAAAACTTCATGGCCTATGGATTTACAACAAAAGAAAATAGGACCTCTACCAGGGAATTCCTTAGCAAGATGTATGGGTCTTCTGCAACTATAACAATGAGTCAATCCTCTCTTTCTCTTAAACGATCCCCAACCTTTCCTGTACTACCCACTAGGATCACAGTGATGGACCTGCAAAAATTTCTTTCTAGGATCCTTCATCCACTTGTTAGTCCAACAATTCTTTCTATGCATAGGAATAACATATCTTTCACTATTTCTATCAGATCTATTCATATCATATCTTCTTTCTTCGAGTTGTGCCCTAGCTTTTAGACTAGGACCAAATCTATCAAAAATACCTAGATGCATTCTTTCGAAAAAAAAAATCCGACTTATCTTACCTTTATCAGAGAACAAAGATTTAAGATCTTACCTCTTTTCTTCAGATCAGACTTCTCTTATTAGAACAGAGCATCACAAGTCATGTAGAGTATTGCGCACTACAGTAACAGATCTACGCATAGAGATTTCTCTTTTCCTTAGTTCCCAACAATCACAGTTTTAGGTCCCAGCAACGAAACCATTTGTTGGCATAGGGGTAGACCCAGGGTTCAACGCTACAACAACACACCAACAAAACCCTAACTACCGGCCCTTTCGGCAATACCTGTGAAGTAGATGAAGTCTCACCTAAGGTAGAGGCAGGGGGCATTGCAAGACTCAAGTGACTGCAACCTAACTGGGACATAGATCTGTGATTACAATACTTAATAGAGAACTTAGCAGTCAACATTCATTAGCATTTAACCCGTATTCACATCGCAGGTAAAACCATAATTACACAACAACGTAGTATTCAACAAGATCTAACACACCCAAGCACTTAGCACATAGAAATAGAACCGAACTAGCATTCATTCACATTACTAAACACTAATTGACACTATCAGGTGCATCTAACATACATAAATCTGACATCACTAAGCATAAATTACATCAATCACACAAATCAACCATAACACGGGATATATGTGGTTCACCCCCAACATGGGGCTACATCCACCAACTCTTCATCTTCTTTATTATCTTCTTTCAATGCACGGAGCCACAATACCAACTCCGCATAGGACAGGAGATCTTCGCACACCTTGCCAGATTCTCCTTCCTTGAGCTAGGTTCAAGCACAGAGCCTTCTTACAATCACTTGCACTTAGCTCTGCAAGTCTTACATAGTATGCACAGAGTGGTCACAACTATTCACACTTAGATAACATTAGCACTAAGCCATCAACATTTCTTACATCACCTAGCTACTTATTTATACATTACAAAATAGGCCTAAACATGGGTAAATCCATGGGCCGACATCCCATATTCATTACAAAAATCCTAATCCCAAAAAGCCCACACAAGGGGGAGAGATCATGTGATCTCCGCTTCACCAAGCTCTCTGTCTTCGACCAGCCTGTCGAAGTCCCCAAAATTGGTCAAAAATGACCAGCGTTTCCACAAAACCCAGTCAAGGTCTAATACTTGTCAACAACAGAAGTTGATTACATGGTAGCCACTAGTCATGGAACCAAATAAGCAGTATGGTTGTATCAACTATGTTCAAAAGTTTGGTTTGATTAGAGATCTATGAAGCTAAATTGTGACATCTAAAGTGCAATAATTCTGGTAAAGAACCCAGTGTACCATTCCAAGATGAAACATATTGATGTACAATACCATTTGGAGAGAGACATGGTGGAAATAAAGAAGGTATTGCTGGAGAAAGTAGACACTTTTTAAAACATAGACGACTCTTTGACCAAGTCTATGCGTGATGTGAATTTCTCTTGGTGTAGAAAGGAAATAGGCAATTTTTTCCTGGGTTAGTAAATATATTTTCATGTTTTTTTGTATCAATAAATAAGACAATAAGTGGGAGAATGTTGGGTTGTTATATTCTTTGTATTGAAATAACAGTCAACTGACTAGCTAGTCAAGGTGGATTGATTAGGTGAATGTTCAACTACACGATTTAATTTGATTTATTTCTTAAGTCGATGTTGAAGTGATTGATCGAAAATTCGAAGTCGAAGTGTTTGATGAGAGGTTGAAAGATCAGTCGACAAGAGGCTGAATGGAAACCGACTAAAGACTAACTAGGGGTCCACTAGTATTCGACTGGTAATCAAACTAAAGTCGAATGTGACAAAATATCGATATTCGTGGGATATCTATCCAATCATCTATGTGGATATGTTACCATTTTTTGGGCCCCATGATTTATGGTGTTGCATGTTGTAAAGCCTATAAATAAGGCATGTTGTAATTGTATTAATTTTGATCTTCGTGTTAGGGTTGTTGGTCATGTATATGTAAGTCAAATTGGATGTAGGGTTTTTCTTGTGTAAAGAAAGATAGTATGATGGTGATTGTTTCTTAAGTGTATACCAAGGTTATTCATATAACTCTTTATTCATTGAATTAATAAGACAACAAGGATAAAGATGCTCAAGGAATGTTGGTTTTCTCAGTTTTTGGTTTCGATGGTAAAATCGTTATGTATTGTGTGTGATCATCATTTATTTATTATTTGAATATGTCTTCTCTTTCTTGGTTGGTTTAGTGCAAGTATTTGTTTCTCATCAGTAATTTCAAGGAATTTTTTAACTCATGTTTCTATCCTATAGTTATGAGAAAGAACAACCCATGAAATGGAAATACCTTTAATAGGAAAAGGAAAAAGTGATCAAGGATATGTGACTAAGTTTTAGAAAAACATTGTCATGATGGGTATCTCTTTGGAAGAACCTAGGGTAGTTTTGAAGTACCTTGGAGGTTAGTTTAACTATATGCATAAGAAATCATAGCTTCTGAATGTGAAAAGTATAGGTTAATCCATGGGGGATACATTGGAAAACCAATATCATAGCATGTGGGTTTATATTGGGAGTTTAAAAACAAAATGTTATTCAATATTTAATATGGTATTAAGTATGTGAGGAGGTTTTTAAAACTAAAATATGGGTATGCATATTGGGGGGGTTCAACCAACTAACTTGTCTTTGGGAGCGAGGGAAGGGAGTGGGAAAAGAGTTAGAAACATGAGGAGATCTATCATTGTGATTTTTTTGTGTGGAAGTGATACATATCACAAAGGAGGAGGCTAATATATCTATAATCCTTGTACATTATAGAAATTCTCATTGAATCATGAGATTATTAAAAAAAAAAACTAACGAAATTGACCACATATTTCATAATAGAGGGATCTAAAGATGAAATTTTCTTGTGATTCTTAAGGAACATGTTTGATGTGCCTGGTTGAAAGATGAAGTAGAATATGAAAAGCAACATTTTCTAAAGTAGGTGTTGGATACATATGTAAAATATTGGGACCAACATACTAGGGGTAGTAATAATAAGGGGTATAAAAATTTTGCAAAAGAAAATGGTACATACAATATTTAGTGAAAATAGGGGGTTATTTTATTTGAAAACTTATACTAGGAGGGGGTATTAACATTTTAATTTTGTGAGGTAGAAATAAATTTAGGGGTATTCTTGAATACCCCACAAATAGACATCCTATGACATAGGTTTAGTGAGTGAACCCCCTATGGATGAAGAAAGAAATATGGTTGTTTACATTGATCTAAACATCAAATAGGGACATAAAAAGGGCCAAGAAGAGAATAAAAAACCAAAGGAAATAAAATTGTATCCAAAACCCAAATGGGAAGAACTTTCAAAAAACATTGCAAAGACTATGATATAGACGGACACACAAATGGGAAGTGTTGGAAATTTCATCTAGCACTACATCCAAGATGGTACAAATCAAAGAGAGGAGAAAGAATAGCTACAAAGATGGAAAAAATATGTATATATTTTACTATACCATATTTTTTATGTGGATGAAACTCTCTATACCACACTAAAACAACTAAGGAAAAGTGGATATAGAAGCACAAAATATGAATCAAAGTTCAAGTGAAGATTCAAAAGGTAATGCATTGTTTGATAGTGGTTCAGTGGAATATGAGCTCTAAAAGATTAGTTGATGAACTCGGTCTAGATATTTATGATCTAGTACAACCACATTCATTGGGATGGTTATAAAATAAATATCCATGTGGATCACGAGTAGATGTAATATTAGGTATTTCATGAACGTTGATTATGTTGATAAAGTATAATTTGATGTGGCATCAATTGATACATGTGAAGTGATATTTGGAAATCAATCTTTATGGAATATAGATGCAACCTTTTTCTAGAAGGAAAACACATATCAATTGATAAAATATAGAAATTCCTATCCCGTCAACACAAATAAAGAGTGAAGTAGAACCTCTCTTGAAGCATAAAAAATAGGGTATAAATGAAAATTTATTAAAACATGATGGAAGCACACAACATTTATCTTTGATTGAGTGGTGGATTCGGAGAAACATATAGAGGATATGTTCTTCCATCTCTCCATTTGATCCAGGATTTCTATGAGATGTCTCTATAAAAATCCTACAATGAGGACCTTTTACTAACATTTAATTTCATGTGAACATGAGCAAATAATTTCTAAGAAATGCATATAAACGTGAGAAAATTGTCATAATTAGGTGCATATGTGTAATTAAATCTCTACTTAACCAAGAGAGAATGCAAACAAAACTCACATATAAAATTTGACACCCATGTGTTAATGGAGTTCACCAAACTTTTCTAGCTACATATTTGGATCCACTTGGAATACAAATCACTTTATTGTCCTTAATTTAGAAAGGGATGAAACCTTCTCACAAAATGTGGCACATGATTCTTACAGGGAGGAAATACCAGAGCATCCTTCTCTTACACAAAGGGAACTTAAGGCTCTCACATAAGTGACATTTCTTCAGACACTAGAAGGACTACATTCCTCTCAATGAAAAGCTCTCTCAAAGGGGCCTAAAGGAGCCTAAAGTGGGCCTTCTCTAAAAATTCTTACATAAGGAATTTATATAGTTTCCCTCTTTCCATAATTCAAGGAGACAAGATCCACAATTTTAGGATCTAATAGAAACTCAGGAAAAAAATGATAAATCATATCAACCAACCGTAACTTCTCCTTGACAATAGGAAACCACTTGTGATAAAATGAGGAAGAATCCCAAACCAACCCATGAGACTCCAAACTTCCTCTTAAAATTAGGAAACTAATTTGTTGGGTAGGGTTCTCATATAAAACTAATTTCCCCTTAAAACTAGGAAACTAATTTGTGCGGTGGATTCTCACACTTAATTTTAATTTCCTTTTTATAAATTAAATGAAAAATACATGAGAACATTATGCCCAAAAATATTAATCATTTTTATAATCTGAAGCATTAAACATTCATTTTAAACTTTGTCACCTATCATTAATCATCATTTTAATGATATTCTCCATGGTGTGCAAAGTAATGAATCCTCGTGTGGAGATCATCCTGGATCATAGTTCCCCACAAAAAACACTTTTGGTCCTCCCAAAGTATAGAGAGAAACTATGACTTGAATCTTTGCACCAAGCTTCTAGGAAGAGTCTTACACTCCACAATGCACTTCCCCACTGCTCGATATGGATAAAAAATGTCTTTGAAAGGTCACACCCTTCTTTTGATTCACCAGTGTACCTCATAATGAGGATGTCAATGTCGACAATTTCATCAATGCAAATATGTAGTTGATTCCCTGATCTCCATAACAAATGTATCTGAAAAGTCACACGCTTCTTCTCCTTCACCTTTGTGCTTAAAAATGAGGAATTAGATGTCGACACTTGCATCAATGAAAATATGCAACTGATTCCTTGATATGCATAACAATTGTCTTTGAAAGGCCGCACCCTTCTTCTAGTTCACCTTTGTACTTCAGAATGAGGATGTTGATGCCAACACTTGCATCAATGAAAATTTGTAGCTAAAAATACATGGATTACAACTTTTCAAAGAAGTACAATACTTTCTAAGAGTTTATAAAACACTCATGGACAAGTTTACAATGATTTTCAAGACAGGCCTTAGGAAAAATAATACATCTCACTCAATAGTGGCTATAAGACCCATTGCAATGTTTCCAAATAGGCCTAGGAAAAAAAATGCCTCTCACTCAACAGTGGCTACAAGAACCATTAAAATGTTGGAAAAACAATGCCTCTCACTCAACAATGGCTATAAGATCCATTACAATGTTGTCAAACAGGCCCATGCAAAACAATGTCTCTCACTCAACAATGGCTACAAGACCCATTACAATGTTTCCAACAAGACTTACCAGGTTTAGGCATAGTACAAAATGCCTCTCACTCTCATTATCACTTATAAGAGTGGATAATTACAACCTTTTACATCATTAACATTAAGGAAAATACCCCCAAATATGCACTAGTGGTAATTCTATGGTTTTTTTTAAAGCCCCCATTACAAACATGTGTAACATAATAAATAAGGAATATGTCATCATCATCACACCCAACTCGCAGTTTTGAGACTTCTGGCTATAAACATGACTATTTCTTGTTGAAGTGTCAAAATGGCCTCTTACCGCATTGTCTCAGTTTGCGTGTAAGGATGAAAAAAAGAAGTTCCTGCAATAATTCAGATCTTGCTACCTTGCTGCAACACTCAAAGTTCACCAGAATTTGCAACATACATTCAGCCTCTTGCAAATTTTGAAAATAGGTAAAAATAATAAATGCATGAAACTTACATTGGTTTTTGTGCCAAGGCACTCAACTGGATACTCAAATATCAACATACACAGCACCAGCAGGTCCATCTCATCATTCTTCAACTTTTGACTATAAATGCAACCTGTTATGAAAGGTGCAACTCTTCCTAGAAAAATATGCCAAGAAGACATGGGCTTGTTCATAGACTTGAATTTTTGCTGCTTGAATCCAAATTCTGACTGCAATAGTGGATTCATGGTGAGAAATCGTGCAAAAATGACTATACTTTCGTCAAATTTCATCATTCTGACTTATGGTCTCCTATGCCTCGATCTGCATGCCCCTGTTGAGCCATACCTTCTGTAATAAATGCACCTATGCATTGAAAAACATGCCTATCATGGGTGCATGACCATACTCATTAGGTCGACTGGAAAAAAAATGGTTTAAATAATTGTGTGGGGTGGATTTACCAATGCGCCACATTTGGCATAGTGGTTAGGCATTGGCTAAGTTTAGGAGAGGTCTGGGGGAAATTCCTGTGGCCTCCCCATTTGGGTTGTTGGTTATAACTCTCGCCAAATTAAGTATATGTTGGTTGGTTTGGCCACCAAGACTTCCCGCCAAATTGAATATATCTTGGTTGGTTGGCCGCAACTTTTGGGGGTTTGTTGGCAGCCAATTCACATTTTTATAAAGTTATTATAAGTTGCCTACACCAATGTTTTGCAAACCTTAATTTTTCGTCGCAATTCTCAAATAAATGACACTTTTATTTTTTTGTTATTTGCACACTTACCTTCGCTTTTGTTTTCACGACTGTAAGCGTGAAAACTTGGTCTTTCGAAGTCGCATTAAAAGCATTATTGAATTGTCGTTATCATTCTTGTCGATATGCCCATTGCGTTTACATTTTACTTATCATTATACAGTTGGCAAGACCTTTTGATATGTACTCATTTGACATTCTTCGATTGATTGTATAATTTTGTTTTCATTGAGTTTGTAATACATTGGGGATTGGATTTACATGTCATTTGATCAATCCACTTGGCACATTGGTATACATAAAAACACATTGGCACGTTGGTTAAACTCTTGGTATGAATCGTTCTATACACCGCATGTCGCATAGTCAAACCCTTGGTATTGGTTTCAATTTGCGTGTTTGGTTTTACAACTATGGCATAACTTTTGATTGCGCGAATGGTTTATCCACTTACCAAAGGTTTCGTTTGATTGATTGAAATGGCATAGTTGTAACACATATGTGTTGTGATTTGAATAGTTGAAAGAGTTGGCGGTTGTACCATGGTAATGACTATTCTGCATGGGCAGAAAATAGCTCCACCACCTTCGCACGATGTCATTAATGTCATCCCGTATCCCTGTTTCACCTCTAGCATCGAATAAGCCTGTGAATACTCTGCTCCTGCGTATGCTATGATTCAAACCCTCGTTCGTTCGCATCATCCACCGTGTGCTCTTCTCCATGGCACCGGTGGTGCGAATTGAGCCGAACGGTAGTCAAGCCTTGCTACTGTTCGATAACGCCCTGAAAGATTTGCAAGATAATGGTTGGCTCATGTTTGTATAGAGGTTTGAAGGTTTTAATCTATTTTTTGCACAACAATTCGCCCTGACTTTTGATGGCTGTAGGGCCAAGATAGGTGACATTCAACTTGAAATTAATGAAGAGTTCATCAGCTCTGCCACCGGATTAGAAGCCATGGGCCAGCGATGGTTTAAGAACTCTAAAGTTGAGGAGGTGCCATGGCCACTATTGTTCATCTCGCGGAAGGTCACATCCTGTGACAGAGGTATGCCCATTTCCACGCTTAAACCAAGGTGGCATGATCTTTTGATGGTGGTTAAACAATTCGTGACTTGTGAGGGTCGGTATGGACTGGTTTTTCTTTATCACCTTCATTTGTTAATGAATTTTATGGGTTATCCATTGAATATGCCATTCTACTTCCAGCGTAGCCTTTATAAAATGGCTAAAAGGTTTAAACGAGAGAAGGACGATAGTAGCTTGTTCCACCATGGCTTAATCAGAATCATCGTTGTTCACCACTTAAATCTTCACGGTGATAGTTGGTTATCTTTTATCTCTTGAAATGGTTTTGCTGATATAGAGCCTGTCCAAATTGACAAGCCTATGGTTAGTGAAACTAAGGTCGAGCCACCTGTGCCTTTCCATGTCCTTCTACCCTCTCCTAAACCCTCGATCGACCCTGATATCAACCAACCTGACATTGTAGCAGACAAGGTTGAGGCTATAAAAAAGCCTGTGAGTAAAAAGGTTAAAGGTAACCTTACTGTCGACAACAAAGGTAAAAATAATGCTTGACTTATATCGAGACTGGCTCGGAATAAACATAAGCGAAATGTTGAGCAGAAGCCCGTAATCCTCAGTGAAGATTCTGACTCTGACATCGAACGCTTCTTAGCTAGTGAGTACCCTTACTCCCAAGGTTTGTGCTCCGAGCCACCCTATGAATTCGTTTCTAATTTACCCCCCTTGCCTAAGGAACAACCCTAGTTACCCAGGGATCAAGCTACCTAGTGAAACCCTCGACTGTTGTTTCAAAGCCCAGGCAGTCGTCATATGACCAATGTAATGTGTGGCTGGAATGCTACTATACCGATGTTCCCTTTTTACAGTCAAAGATCAAATTGTTGGAAAACCAAGTTACAGTGTTGACAAGCCAAAGGGACAAGCTTCGAGTTGATGACAAGAAGTAGAAAACCACTGGTTCCATCGTATTTAGGAATGTCGAATCGACTACAGCCTTTGTGAATTCCAAAATGTCATGATCAAATTGTCTGCTCGTCATCCAGGTATGAATTTCGCTATCACTTTCGTTTTGTGAATTGCTAGGATTATTATAATGATTTGAGTTTGGTTTTCAAATAGCTCTGTCCATCATTCGAAATGACTCTGTCATAGTTTTGTGGATCCTATACGTTGTTTTCATTTTGCTAAAAATAAATGAAGTGATGATTTTGGTAAACGATTTGGTCGTGCCCAGTTTAGCAATTGATTGGTTTTCATTGGATTTGATTTGTTTGTCTGTTGGCCTAAGTTAACGAAATCAGTAGTGTTTGTTTTTTATTGGATTTTGTTTGTATCTAACCTGAACAGTAGATTTTTTTTGCTAAAATTAGAGCACGACTATGTTTTGATTCGATAAGATTTCGTTGTGGTTGGATCACAGCGACCCTGATTGAGTTTTTACGATTTGATTTTTTAAACGATTTCATAGGATTGAATTGGCTTGATAATTATGATTTAGTCTATTAAATTGGAAAAACGACTCTGTTTTGTCAGAGATTCCGTTTAGATTTGGATTATATCTGACCTGTGTCAAAGATCTTTTCGCTATAATTATGGAACTGTGTTGATTCAAAACGACTATGTCAAACTCCAGCTGTTTGATTCGCTTTTTTTTTTTTATTGGATTGTTGCATATCTTGAGTTGGCACGATTGTTTTCATGAGTTGGATTTGTATCGAAAATAAACTTGTTGCTGCTCTGTTGATTTTTAATTTTCAAAGCAAGTTTGTTAACTCAGATCGACTTATGTTATCTCTGTTGAATTCGTATGAGAAGATTCGGTTAATATTTCATTTTGAAATGAATTCAAGTAATGATTTTGTCGACTGTCCATCGATTTTTTTTTCCCCAATTGGCAACAATAAACGATTGGGCGAATCCCACAGACCCTGTTATCAACCGATTGAATCCATTGTGATTTCATTTACATATCGGTTTTGATTCGATTCGCTAATAATATGGATCGTTTGTTGTATATTGCGATCAATTTGAGAAAATGATTATGTTAATTTGGTTTGGATTTGGATTGATTTTATGGATAGATGAAGCAACTATTTGTGATTTCAATTGGTTATGAATCGATTTCATTACTGTCGGTTATCCAATATGATTCCGTTTACCCGATTTTGTGACAACAAATGAAACAGAGTATATGCATTTCTGTAGTCGTCTGATTGATCTTAGTCTTGTTTTGATCTCAAATTAGTATAACAATTTCAATTTGACTGATTCGTTTGTCTTTCAAATAGCTATTAGATGCTTGTTAATATCTTGAATTTAATTCTTTAAAGATTTGAATTGATTTTAGTGCGGATTCTGTGTCTGATTTAGACCAGCTACAAAATCGCAAGATTCTGTAGCTAGTCTTTAGAATTAGATTTTTATCATTTTTATCAACAAAATATCTTCTTAACTTGTTTTTTTTTAACCCCTTTTAGGTACATCCGAATTGCATTGGGCATGCTGGACAGTCTAGGATATATTTGTGTGATATAGTTGTTATTCCAGGTTGCTAGTTTAGTCAAACTGGGAATATTTTCCCAGATTTATGTAAAAAGTTTTGATAACTTTCACAGGGATGTTTTACCCTGTAGGAGGTCTTTAAATACTTATTATTTTTTGTAATAAGGAGCATCCTCACTTGTGGGAGAACCAGGCTATGGATTTTTGATACAAACTGAGACAAGAGTTGATGTCTTGCTACAACTTTCGCTTTCAATATATCAATCTTTTGTTTCAAGTTTTTGCATATCAGTTTGCAGTTGATTACAGACTACTTTAGCTATCATAATCTATTGCAGGATGATATGATTTGATTAATGTGTTATCCATATCTGATTTCTTTCATCATTTTAAAAAGAGTACAGCAATTACTTGGTTTCAGTTAATGAATCACAGATTTCTCTTCTTCATTAATTGAATCATTCTGTATAGATCTTTGCATACAAGTTTATCTAACTGTGAAGATTTATAAATCATAAGATTGTTGTAGTTTTTATGTTTTGTTTGTCCTGTGATCATATTCAAAGAGCACTGCAACTTTTGTTTACGAGAAGCTCCTGGATAATTCGGTTCGGGTTTCCTCCCTCCGATCAGCTAAGACAATCGTCATACACAGGACAAACCTGGAGTGTTTCTTCAAGTTAGTTTGTTACTTATTTGATAGTTAATTTGTTAGTATAATTTAAGCAGTTTAGTTAGATATATGTAGTTTAGATTTGTAGTTATAGTTAGTATTTTAGTTGCTTATTTAGTTAGTTTTCAGTTTATTTCTTTTTCATAAAATTATAAAAATCAAAAACAATATCTCTCTCTGTCTTAGGGCAGAATATAAATGAGTTTTTCAGGTTTTATACAAATTTGTAAATTGTAAATATTGTACATTTGTGAATAAGATTTAATTCTGTTACTAGTTAGATATTTAATTTCTTAGAGTTAGCATAGTATTAGTTAGTAGATTGTATATATAATAGTTAGATTTGTTTAGTTTGTTTTAATATTTATTTTAGTTTATTAGTTTGTTTTAATAGTTTTTTTAGTTAGATTAGTTAGTTTAGAGTAGTTTTCTTTTGTTTCCTTAGGACTTAGATCAGCTAACGGAGCCGCTAAACCCGTTAGGGTGGTTCATTCCAAACGGCTTGGTTTATTTAGACAACCCCGGACCAGTTCTACTCTCCCAATTGACGGATGATCAATTTCGCCCGCCAATAGGGTTCATTGGTATATTGTGTCATTTATGCCTCGCGCCAACCGAATTTCAAACCTCCATCTTTTATACCTCATGCCAACCGGATTTCAAATCCCACCATTAATGTTGGTTGTTGGTTTTGGGGTTCTGGTTGTCGAATGTGGCGTCGTCCGGTTCCGCCCAAATCTCTGTCAAATAGTGTTTTTGGTTCCATTGGCTGGCCACTAGTTGGTTCAGTGCCAACTGGTCTAGTGGCTGACCCTTTTTAATTTGAATTTTTCGGACCTTATGGGTAAAATTATGAAGCTGGGTAACACTTTCGTGACAATCGGGCCTCAAAAATTTCTAGCGACAATTTTTCAGCCGAACTCTTTTTTCTTTCGGCCGAAAGATAGGTTTTTTCGGCCGAAACATTGTTTGGCCGGAATTTTGCACATCAAATCAAACGACGCCCTTATGGTGCCCTCGATAGTCGTGTACAAGATTTTCCATATGTTTGTTTTTCCCGTGGTAAGAATATTTCGGCCGAAAGACTTTTTGGCCGAAAGGTTTATTTTTAATGGAATCCATTAAAAATAAACCTTTCGGTCGAACAAAAATACTTTTCGGCCGAAAACTAAAAATTGGGATTGTATTCAGAAACCAGAGAATTCCCCCAAGCTTACATGAACTTTGGAGGTTGTGGACTCCTGCAAATACTCAGAATTGGGTTTTGAAAATGACACTAGCATTTCCAAAATTGAATCTACTTTCAATTCATATAATTTTTTTTCATTTTCTTTATTTTTATCTAATTTTATTTAATTTTAAAAAAAATCATTGCATAATATTTTCAGTAAACATTATGATTCAGTGAAATGAAATATCATTATCTCTAAAAATATACAGTGAAAAATTTAGAAAAAAATATATTCATAATCCTTAAAGTGTTCTTTTCAAAATGGTATATTTAGATTTTAGTTTTAAGTAAAAATTAAGATAGATACAAGGTGTAGAAAAACATGTGTTTAACATTATCAACGTTTTCAGCTTGGTTAACTTAAAAAAATTCTTGAAATTATAATATTCATCCGTTAGATTCAAAATTATAGTCATAACAAAATAGAGTCTCTGTGGATTGTTGTAGTATATTTCATTTCTTAAAAACACAAGTTTAATAATAGATACATTGTTGTAGAAAAAAGTTACTCATTATCATTTCTTTCATGTTTAAGGAACATACTGTTAAACAATTGTCAAATTGACATATCAAATCGTGATTAAAAATATTTTAAAAATAGTCATTGAAAATCTAATAAAATTCTTCACAAGTTTTGTTTTTACTATAAAGTGAAATTCTAAATAAACAAAATACTTTTGTATGCTAGAAGTTGAAGAAATTATGAAAATGCAATGTTTTTTCTCATAAAACAAGCAAAAGTGTAACCCATCTTCATGATTTTACCCCTATCCCTTATTGGGAATTTCTCGGGATGTCACGTGGCAACCTTTGTTTGGCCCATGTGGCACCCAGTCAACATCCCTGTCACCTACCACATCAATGCCACATGTTTTCCTACATCATTTCCCAGTCATCCATTGATGTCACTGCCACGTAGATTGTCATATTGCCATGTGGAATCCATACCATTCCACATAACATCCATACTGTGCCATGTGGCACTTTTTTATTGTTCCATTTGGACCACTAAAAAGGAAAAATCCTTCTGAAACATTTTGGCTTGTGGTGCTGCCACATGAGAATCGTACTACCTAGTCAACAACCCAGTCAACCTTCTGACGTCATCATTGTACAACCATGTCAGCACCACATCATTCATACAATGACACATGGCACTTTCCTACTTGTCTAACTGTACCATGAAAATGCCAAATCTTCCTGACACATGGCAGCCTATGGTTTGTATGTTTGTTGAAAATTTTAGATGGCCATAACTTTTGCATCTGGACTTGGTTTGAGTTGTCATTTGCATTGTTGGAAATATCTTGTTGATCTCTTTGACTTGGTATTATTTTCATCGAATTCTGAGAACTTTTATTTTTGGCCATTTTTTTTCAACTAAGGAGGATCCAACCTCCAACTGCATAGACTCTGGTACAAAACTCTTTCTTGGTGTACCACAAAGCTCGAGGTGAAGCTTCCAATATTTCCTAATCTAGTGACCAGTCATTTGGCAGTGAGTGCAATAATTGTGTAACTTCATGTCCTTCTCGCCTTCATTGTAAAGAGCTCTTCTCTTCCAGCACTTTGCAATATTCTAGTTGTCCCGAGATTTTTGAGGAGACTTTGATTTCCTCCGGAATCTCATGCTAGATCTATCATTTTCAGAAAGTGACGTGCCATCATTTTTATTACATGGTGCTGGTGATTATCTCAGCTCTTTGCTCGAAGAATCCTATGCTTTTGTTGCTTTTGAGCATTGTCTTTCACCATACCCAAATCCTACATACAAGGGTCTTCCTTCAACCTCCAATGGTTGAATGATGCCTTGGCCATCAATACCAAGACCTCCTCCTTTATACCCCATATTCCTCATCAATTTCAAGCCAATGCCCTTGGTGTTCCTTTCAAAAACTCCAAAAGAGGCATCATCATTAATAAGGGAAGGAATTGAACATGGAGAATTTTTTACATCCATTCATGTTTGTGACACTTGGTCATCTTTTTTAATTTTGGTCCACTGCTCCTCCTAGTTGGATGAAGTTGTAGATGAGGCTTCTAGGAAACCACCTTGGTTCCCTCATGTCTGAAGAGAATCCTCTATTATCTGACAATATGTGCAAGTATCAGTGTTTCCATAACAAGAACCATAATTGATATAACTACCTGGCCACAAGTTTTTCTGGTCTTGGAGGGACTTTTTGCTTCTCCTGTAACAGAGCATTCACCAACTTGCTCCTCCATAGCTTGTAGTTGCAGTCATAGTCTGTTCTTTTCATCTTCATATTCTTGAAGCAAGCTCCTCAATTCAACGTTCTTTGCTTGAACGGTCTAATTGATTTCTTCAAGCTCATGAAGCCATGCTTTCTTCTTTTCCTTGCCCATGATTATATTCACAATTTGTAAAAAATGGTTAGACCTACATTGATACCACTTGATCTGGGATATCTGCGAGAACTTTCTCTACAAAAATCCTACAATGAGGACATTTTACTGATGCTTAATTGCATGTGAACATAAGAAAATAAATTTCTAAGCAATGCATATAAACGTGAGCAAATTGTCATAATTAATTGCATATGTGTAATTAAAACTCTACTTAAGAAAGAGAGAATGCAAACAAAACTCACACATAAAATTTGACACCCTTGTGCTAACGGACTTCACCATACTTTGTTGGCTACATCTTCAAATCCACTTGGAATAGGAATCACTTTATTGTCCTTCCTTTAGCAAGGGATGAAACCTTCTCACAAAATGTGGCACATGCTCCTTATAGAGTGGAAATCCCAGAGAAGCCTTCTCTTACACAAAGAGAACTTAAGGATCTCACATAAGTGACATTTCTTCAAACACGAGACACACTACATTCATCTCAATGCAAATCTCTCTTAAAGGGGCATAAAGTGGGTCACCTCTCACAATGCTTACATAAGGAATTTATATAATTTCCCTCTCTCCATAATTCAAGGAGACAAGATCCACAATTTTAGGCTCTAATAATAACTCAAGAACAAAATAAGAAAGCATCTCAACCAACCTTAACTTCCGAGACTAGGAAACCACTTGTGATAAAATGAGGAATAATCCCAAACCAACTCATGAGACTCTCAACTTTCTCTTAAAATTAGGAAACTAATTTGTGAGGTAGGATTTTCACATAAAACTAATTTCCCCTTAAAACTCGGAAACTAATTTGTGAGGTGGATTCTCACACTTGATTTTAATTTTCATTTTACAAGTTAAATGAAAAATACATGAGCACATTATGCCCAAAAATATTAATCATTTTTACAATATGAAGCATTAGACATTCATTTTAAACTTTGTCACCTATCATTAATCATCATTTTAATGATCTTCTCCATGGTGTGCAAAGTAATGAATCCGTGTGTGTAGATCCTCCTCTATCACCATTGATAATCTTTCGGAGAACAAAATCCTCCCAATTAAGGAGGTGTGATATGAAAATGGTCATGAAAAAATGGAATGGACTAGTTTTCTTATTGAAGTTGAAGCTTAGGGATGAATAGGCAACACAAGGATGCCAAAAAAATTAGAGACGTGTGCACCCTTTATAGGGTGTTGGGACCATGTGAGACTCTCAATACTCCTTCCAACCCTTGAGATCACTTGTGTCTACAAAATCACTAAGACCACACATGACCTCTACATAGGCGTTGGGACCACTCACAAACTAACTTGTCCTAAAACACCTGGACTACCCAAAAGAATGCTAGAAACACTAGAGGTGCACCACAAATCTCATAAAGTCATTTCACCTTTTCCATAACCAAATTAATTCCAAATGGATCAATCTAAAAGGCCACAAAACCTTTTCCATAACCAAATTAATTCCAAATGGATCACAATCTAAAAGGCCACAAAAGATCATATAAATTCTACACACAAAGGAGGGGAATGGAAGATTGGGAAAAACAATAGAAGGGAGAAGAAAGAAAAAAGGCAATAGAGTTTAGAGTTGATGGTCCTTCCTTAGAAAGGAGTTCTTTCAATTCATGATAGACTCAGAGATAAAGCTTAAAGGAGAAATGGAACCCAAAGATAACATTCTTCTTAACAAAATATCTAAGATGGAGGGAAATAAAGAAAGAACATTATTGTAGCAGCCTCCCCTGCAAAATTAATTTTAACTTTCATTTTCAAAAAATCAACAAAACATAAAAGAACCATTCCCAAATTGGATTTTCTGAAGATAACATATGTGAATGAATTTTGTATATGTTGAAATTATGTTATAGTTGTACATGTTAACAGATCAACCACATGGATATATCAACTCAGGTATACCAAGGGTGAGCAATATACACTGATCAACCACATGGATATACCAATTCAGGTATACCAATGGTCAGCAATATACAGCCTACCAACCCATGTATACCAATGGAAGAAATATACAGCCTGTTGCATAGCATTGAATGTTGCTGTGAACAAGATGATCCGACGATGTGGCCAGAGGCAGCATTCTTAGCTGACTGTATATTGCTCACCTACACTAACTAACCATTAAGTTCTGTAATAGTTAGGTATACCAATGAAAACAATATACAGCCTGTTGCTAAACAATGAATGTTGCTGTGAACAAGGTGATCCAACGATGTGGCCAGCCACAGCATTCTTAGCCGGCTGTATATTGCTCACCTACACCAACTAACCATTACCTTGTGTAATGGTTATAAATTCTGCCAGTGATGCAGATTCGTACTTTGGATTATCTCAAACTATAAAGTGCGTGCCAATATTATGTGAGGAAATTCGTGTGTGATGTTTTCCGCTACCTAGCTCTTAATAAACGTAAAAAAAATTAGCCTACACATGGCTCAGGTTTGAGGAAATTAGTATGTGATGTTTCTCGCTTCCCAGCTCTGGTAACTCGTATGTGATGTTTCTCACTTCCTATCTCTTAATAAGCAAAAAAGTTAGCCTACCCCAGAAAATCAGCCGAGACAACCAAGCATTTGTTAAGGTAACCCATTCAGTGCACTTACAGGTTTAAGTAAGCGTATATACATCTGACGGTACAATCAATAAGAAAAAACGCATGACTCTGGAAGTGATAATATCCCTGCAACCAAAGGAGTTGATTCTTTTCCCTCGTCATCTGGGGGATTTCTAATTGTTAAAACAAAATCATATATTTATTCAATCACAACAGTTTAACAGAGGTATTTTATTATTAAAACTCCATGTAGTTGTCTGAAATTCATAGAAATCTAGAAAGACAATACATAATTAGTAGAAGTGTTGTATTCCCGACGCCATTGCAGGACAGAGGTAGGTTAAACCTACGTAACAAAGAAAGCAGATCATAGTCCGCTATCTTCTTACAAGCCTGGGTGAATTCCTGAGGCACCAGTCAGATCCATTGGGATATTCATTGCTGGAACGGTCATCGGTTTTTCAACGAGAAATAACTGTCAATGCATCTCTTATATCTCACACCTACACTATTATTATTAATATTTATCCACAATAAGAAACGAAATAATCCTAAGCCTAAGTCGGACCATCTCCACTTGATTCCCCGCAGTGCGATCTCCCTGTCTTGATTTTACAAAGCTTGACACTTGTCCTTAAGATCAAGAGAGGGAAATTGCAAGCTTTGAAAGTGTTCAAAATGAAAGAAGAGAAAAGGTACAAAAACTCTATATGATATTTATCTCTGGACTTGGTAACATCTACGACATAAGGAATTCTGAGGCATACCACGCAATATGACTCGCAGAAACATAAGAATCTTGCAAATATTTGCTTCGATTTAAGCCCATATGGAACTGATTTTTCCTGACCTACAGATCAAAGCATGCACCTCTGCGAGCAAGTACTTATGCTCAAATTTTCAGGTAGGGAAGTCCCTGTTGACCTCCACGGAATATTTCATAATACTTGTGCGAGGCTCTCCATGTACTCGACCGACATAGGGCCCGATCATTACGTTTGGCACGCCTGCACTAAAGGCCGTCAGGGATATGAGTGCCATCAGGGGAATAAAAGGTGCCACATGCAATCTTATCATGATGCCTCTGAAACACCGTATTTGAAGATCATGGCATCCGCAAAAGTTAGGACGCCGTGGCCCGTCACTAATTCCACTCGATCGCTTAGGGCTGTTAGGGTTCGAGGACCAGTGACGCCGACAGATTTGACGTTGTATCACGAGGATGCGATCCGATCCAATATCATGGATCAAATTATGACTTACTTGGTGCTTTGAGCTCGAACCCTCTGTTAAGCCTCATATAAAAGGAATGCCATGCTTTTCTGCAGCTTTCTTGAAGGAATAGGGGGTAGCAGCTTGAGGATCAATGAAGAAGATGAAGTGATAGGAGCAGCTGGAGGCGAAGATGGTCAGTAGCGAAGAGACAATAATGAAGAGCCGAAAGGACGTTATGCCATTACAGTCAGGGCTGTCAGGGCGAACGCTCCTTAGGTCATACGATGGACAAATGAGGTGGGAATCGGGAAGGATGCTTCGGGTTGGGACGATATCTGAGGGTATGTTTGCACAGGGATGCAAAGAGAGAAAAATTAGAATGGATAAATGAAGAAGAATTAGGGTTTTGGAGGAATTCGAGGACTCCACCGAGACCTGCCGGGTCCGTAGCGACCCAAAAGCGGTGCAAAAGGAAGCATGGATGCCGGGCCCATCGATGCTTGGT
The DNA here is from genome assembly GCA_009831015.1 of Picea engelmannii. Classification (NCBI taxonomy): domain Eukaryota; kingdom Viridiplantae; phylum Streptophyta; class Pinopsida; order Pinales; family Pinaceae; genus Picea; species Picea engelmannii. The sequence continues at coordinate 1,380,719 of ML781447.1, forward strand.
CAGCCATCTTATTCTATACTTTTCAATGCCGATAGTCAGCCATCTTTCATCGATTCTGCGGGTGGTGCGAGAGGGCAGTGGCGTATATTTCTTGGCTTCAAAAATCGGAAAAGATAGATGGCAGGGATTAGGCCGACATGGGTTGACTCCAGCAGCTCGTTCCATGGTGTGCAGTCCCTGCAGATTCCCTACAAACAAACTACATAAGGCACCGCCCCTAAATATATCGAATCTGAAGATAGTCCACATTGTTTCATGGTTGGGAGTAGGGTAGGGAATTCTCATGGCTCTCATCCCATCTCCATGTTTGACAAAATGAAAAGTTTCATCGGATCCCATGCATGTGTTGACACGCACAGATATCACCATATATTTTTTGTCTCCCCTCTCTCGCAACCAACCAAAGATGATCATGTGCGCCCTTTTATTTGTCTTCTGCGCGTGAGTTCAAGGGTACCTTTTGGTGCTGCTCGGAGTTTCGTTGTTTTGAAATGCGTTCACAGAATTATTATTCTACGATTAACATGATCATTTTCTATAGGAACAATTTGTCTCCTTGGCGTTCCTGATTAATGCTAAATTATGGTAACGTTTGTGGGGCTTAAAATAATAATAATAATAATAATATATTTTTAAGGTCACGGTTAGCACACCAAATTGGTGTATGAGACCCCCTTGTTTGTGGGACAAAGTGTATGAGACCTCCTTGTTTGTGGGACAAGGGACCCCCTCCACCCAGCAATTTGATTGGTAAAGTCTACAAAGGTATAATAATAATAATAATCTATTTTTAAGGTCACGGCCAAGCCAACACACCAAATTGATGTATGAGACCCCCTTGTTTATGGGACAAGGGACCCCCCTCCACCCAACAATTTGACTGGTAAAGTCTACGAAAGTATACATACCCTACCCCCCTCTGGATTTAAACATGTGACCTCTTAAGAGGAAAGTCCAATTCATTAAGATTCCAATTCGTCTTTGGGAGCAAAATTGAATGATAAACAAACAGAACGAACACTGCGCACCCATGACTTCTGACTAACCAACAATTCGTATCAAAATGGGGTTGTCTAATTGTTCTGTGAAATTAGGTTTTTTAGTATCAAATTACTATTTTTGGTTGTTTAAAATCTATTTCTGAATGCAAAAATAGATTAGCATGGTGAAAAACCACTAAATCACTTTAATCATAAATTTTTATCAAATCACTATTTTTTGTTGTTTAAAATTTATTTCTAAAAGCAGAAATGGATTCAGTATGCTGAAAAACTCCAGAGGCACTCACATTATACAAAAATAATCTGCAAATCTAACAATTTCTCACAGATTTTGGGGAGCTCTCCCCGAGAAAATAATCATTTAGTAGAACATTGATGATCAAAATTCACCTTTCCAACTTCTTTCAAAAGCTATTAAACATGTTTTAGTAGGACAATTAGGGAAATTAAAAAAACAATTAGTAAACAAATTTTGTGAAATTTCACCAGAAAAAATACCATTAAGAAGAGATATCAAGCTATTGTAAAATATTTATTAGTTGGAGAATAATAACTTTAAAGATTAGGCTCAAAGGGGTTGGATCCAATGATGGAAAGCGAGGAGTTTTCACGGTTGGCCTAACCTAAAGCCCCTGAAGCCATGGAAGCATCTATACAACTGTTGTTACCAATTCCCTCTAAATAAAAAAATAAAAATAAAAATTTAAAGATTAGGATGAATAATAACTTTAAAGATTAGGATGTTTATCTATGGAAGAATAATTACTTTTAAGTATTGTACTTTTTTATATTTATTTGTTGGTTAATGTATGGGAGAATAATAACTTTTAAGTATTGTACTTTTTTATGTTTATTTGTTCGTTAATGTATGTAATTAAGAAAAATTATTTGTCATCAATGTCACATGTCATACATTAGTTACAAATATAAATTATTTTCTCTTCTCATTCTTATTAGAAATCTTAGTTTACCCATCTTGTATCTACAACTATAAATTATTTTGTCTTCTCATTCTTATTACAAATCTTAGTTTATCCATCTCCTAATTTAAATAGGGCTAAATTTGTGTATTATTTTGTTTTCTTTCTCTTCCTCTATGTTTTTGGTATGAAAAAACTCTCTATGTTACTCACATTTTATTTCATGGGATAATTAGCATTTACATATTGTTTTGTGACTTTGTATTGCTCTTTGAAGTGGTGTTTCTACTACAATGAATATATTTTTGAACAAATGCAAGCAATCGGTGTGGTCTTGTATCCAACTAAGTATTCGTAAGATCAATGGTAGATTATGTATAATCCCTTGATAAGCCTTGTCGATTTTTTCTACCTCAGAATGGACGGGTCAAATATGGGGTTGCCATTGTTGCTCCTTTATTATCATTTCTTCCTACGAGTGGTCAGGTCAAATCTAGAGCCACCAAGGTTAGGGCCTTTGGGCGACAAGTGATTGTGGAGGCCAATTATCCTATAATAGTGCCAAAGGTGTGCCACCCACCAAGCTCATAGAGTTTACCTTTAGTTCCTAGGATTTATATGCCCTCATCCTCATGGATGGATACAATCTTCTCAACACCATATCTCCTTGCAAAGGCTCAAAAAAACATGGCACATATGCCAATTTCATCAATGATTTGAACTTGATTTATTAGCCTTCTTTTCATCAGAAGATTGAACCGACTATGCCATGGTTAGTAAGAGTGAATGATTTTCCTTTAGCGTTCCCTAATATCAATGTATAGGATCTTATGACAATCACTAAATGGGCTATTCCATTACTTTTTCCAGCCTCTCTAAATGATGATCCTACCAACCTCATTACGTTCTCTATAGTTGACTATCTCATCAACATTTTCCCTCATTAACAACAATGGAGAATTATTATATTGTACACCTTCTAGGTTTAAATACCCCTAGTTGCTACACTCATGTACATTTATGATCATGTAGAATCTCATGAAAGTCTAGTTCTAACTTGCATAACATAGGTTTTATGCATGTATATGCATTGCTTGTAGTGATATTATCAAATATACTAAAATATTTGATATGATTTTTAATGATGTTTAAAAGTAGCGGATGTTAATATGAATTAAGGTTTTTTTTGCAAGTTATACTCAACTACATTCTTGTTATTTATTTTGGTTGATCTAGGCCTTTAAATTCTTTATTATTTTATGTTAGATATGTGATTTTGCATGGTAAAATAATGTTTGTGCAATGATTAATTTTGTATTTTATAGTATCTCGCTACCACTAGAAAGTATAATATCTTGAGAGTGTGACTACCACTAGGAAGGACAATATCTTGATAGTGATTATTAGTCAGAGACTAATAGAGGAGTCACTAGCCCTTGAAAGAGTTCAATTTCATCTTATGATTTTTAATGATTAAATTGTTTCAGTATTATACTCTAAATATTTTATTTTCTGAATGGGACAGTATAATCTCAATAATAATCTAAACTTATTTTGAATGGTGGGAAATAAGAATACTTCCTCTACAAATACATGTGCCACATCAAATTTCATATATAATGGAAAAAAAAATCATTTTTATGTCAAAATCCATTTTCAAAAAAAAATTATTTTTCTTATCATATTTTATTTGATAAATCCTCTCAAGAGGTGCAAATGCTTCCTATAAGTTAAAGTCTATAAAAATTGAAAGAATTGAAAGAGTGATATCCTATTTAGTATATTTTTATTGAAATATGTACTTAGTTTACCCTTATGAATTGAAGAAGAATTATTTCTTACATATTTTCAACATCGAAGTTTTGGATGAATATATACCTTTAAAATTGAAATTAAGATTAATCCTTCAAATTTGAACTTTATCATTTGAATATATATCCATTTTAGATTGAAATTTGATTGTTTGCATGGTAGTTCCTCATCCCAACCATTAAGCCACAACTTGATAGGTAAATGAGTCATTATGTCCACTTAAGCCAATTTGTTTTGTTAAACATGTATTTAGTCTCTTTCTTCACAAAAGGAAACCAAATTTGAAAGGTCAAACACCCTTTGTCCATACAAAAATAGACACATGGATCTACAATTGTTAGGGTTTGAACATGTGTTGTTCCATGTTGGCATCTCATCCCAACCATTCAATCACAACATGAGGGATACAACATAGAGGGATACAACATAGATCTACCTTAAAGTAATTAAGCATAGATGCATCTTAATCCCAATGTTTTAATCAGCAGTAAATTTGTGCTTGAATTTACTTTTGATATCTGGATACTTTTAATAAATCTTGGATTAAAATGGATCTATACTAATTTAATATATCCATAATTAAGATTTAGATCTTAGTTAATAACCTAATACATTACACTTTTTCCATAAAATATTTTAGAAAAAAAATTAAAAAAATAAAATATAGACTACATTATGGAAAATTAAAATTAACATGAGTGTAAAAATATTGTGCCTAATAACCTTATTAATGCCTCCTCCTACATTACACAAATTGAACCTTACAACAACGTTCCTTTTAAATTTACCTAGAAAAGACATAACTTCAAAGTATAGTAAGGAGCGAAGAAGGCTACAATAAGGAAATGTGGCGTACCAAGCCCGCTTGATAACTCCTTCTAAGAGGAATGACACTATCATAATTGCTAGTTTGCATAATAAACCCACCAAACCAAAGTGGTGGACGTCGATTGCGTGTTTGCTACCTATGATATACTAAGCAAGAACTCCTTATTATCCTTCTAAGAAATTAAATTAGTAGATGAGTAGGTAGCTATATAAAGTCACCCTATTTACCCTCTGTTAAATAAGGTGTGTGCACGCTACATAGCCATTCCCCTCCATCGGTGTTGTCAACAATGTTTTGTTAAATGTAGAAAAACCAAAAGTGGTGGATGTTGATTTAGCGTTTGCTACCTATGATATAATAGGGAAGACCTCCTTATTATACTTCTAAGAAATGAAATGAGTAGGTGAGTACGTAGCTATAAAATTCACCATATCTACCCTCTCTTAAATAAAGTGTGTGCGCACTACATAGCCATTCCCCTCCACGAGTGTTGTCAACGCTATTTTGTTAAATGTAGAAAAATCTCTAACATGAGGCTACTCAACAAAAGTTAACACTCAAAATATTGATTTATCAATTAGTCATAATGTATAACGTTTGAAATGTTCAAGGTTTTTGAACATGAAGATTCAAGCAAGAGGGTAATGTTTGAGAAGGTTAGTTTCAATTAGGGAAATGATCCAATGTTGTGGGAGACAATCTTAAGATGGATAAGAAAGTGTTTAACTAAAAAAAATTAACATGACTTTCAAGGAAAGTGATTCAATGTTGTGGGAGACAATCTTAAGATGGATAAGAAAGTGTTTAGCTAAAAACTTCTAACATGAATTTCAAGGAAAGTAACCTAGACCTAGGGATAGATCTTATTAGTCCCTGCCTTTAGGCAAGGGATTATAGTAAACGATTTTTAGTCTTACATTACTTCAGCACGCAGTTCAAGACACTTTTAACCTTTCTATCCTAAGTTATGAATTGAAGTGGTTGATATCTTCCAATCAAAAACTTAAACATTCCAAATCCTCCAATACGAAACTTTTACCTCTTATTTGGCCTCATATCAAGGCGAAGGGTAATTTCCTTGGTTTCAAAGTTACTAAAGGTGAGATATATTTACATTACAGCTAGTGAAGTGAATTAATGCTAGATCTCACCTTAGCATTAGTTCTCTCACATTAAATGTTATTCTTGATTGTTCACTCTTTAATGTTTAGAGTGTGCATGCTAGAGCTATGAATAGGCAAGTTGACAAGTGTTCAATAGTTGAATGCACCACCTTTGATTCATGCAAACTACCAATGTGTTGTCAATCTCCAAGTGTCTAATCTTTTCTATTTCCTTGATCTAATCTTTTTTATTTCCTTGATATCAAGGACTCGCTTATTCCTAAAGCTTATTCCTATGTCCACGAACAATATAGCTTATTCCTAAAGCTTATTCCTATGCCCATGCACACTATAGCTTATTCCTATGTCATTTGCTGCTATAACGAACCTCTTCGTTACGACAACAACTCTGATAACAGGTGCAATTTTTTTTGTGTGTTTAAGGTGTGTGTGTGCATGTAGAAGTAACAGACGCACTTGACTTTACGTCGCCACTTGACAACCAACAAGACACAACCACGATGTTCATGACAAGAAGACTGAAGGCACACAACGAGTAACTGCAAGCAATAAACGACCATAGACACAAAGCGCACAATGCAAACATTTAACGACATACTGGGTTATGCACAGTACGAACACAGAGGGAAGGATCCATAGTAGTAGATCTTACTATTTCTGCACAGGAAAGCAGGGTGTTTAATCTTAGTTCACTGCTCCGGAGAGAGAGAAGGTCAGATAGGCTCCTGCCCGACTACTCAGGCAGAAACTAGTACTCTCCGTTAGGTGTGTCGCAAGAGTGGAAACCTTGCCTTTAAAGGGCCCGAGACTCTTGATACGGCACTGAATTCTTTACACGAAATAATCACACACACAGACATATCTCCTAAGGTTACCTGGGGGTGTCTACATCCCACCCGACAAACACTCCCAACACACGGAAGGTTTATCAACCAAGTACAACTTTATCTACAAGGAACAACACCCTCATTACAGACTCAGAAAATCTATTGTACTTAAATCAGGGTTATTACACCGTACATGTTTATTAATAACAATAAAAGTTACAATAACACTGCTATGAAATATTAAGCACCTTCCATTTATATCACATATCCGGGCCATGATTTACAATTACAATCCCTCTTATATGCTACAACCATAAGATTTACAATGACCTTACTAGATAGAAACATTCAAATAAACATGAGGAGCTCACAACTCGATGTCATTTAAGATCATAAATTTCATTAATAATGCAATAATAACAACGCCATTCCTTCTTGTAAGTTATCTACCCAAACTACACTCTATACTATGTTGTAAAACAATACCCTTACATAATCATTTCCTTCCATTGTATTATTTCAACAATTACTTTAACACTTTTACCTTATAAAACCATGATTATTTAACAATTATTACCATTAACACCATACTACTTTCACTATCCTCATTTAATAATTATGGCATAATTACTTCAACATAACTTCCACAATTATTGCCTTACAGTACCATAATTTACTGACCATTATTACCATTAAAACAAATAAAAACAGGGTGGCTGTAATAAACCACTTACTTTCAGAAGAATAAGTCAATGTCAATATTTCATGAAGGGAAAAGAAGAACTATTCCGAAACAATAACATGAACTAGACAACTGTAATGAAATATGTAATGACTCATGTATGTTAGAAAAAAGCTATAGTAAAAGCAGACTATTCCAATAAAACAACATAATCAGCTAGCCTTATTATTTTTGGGGCACTGCCTATCAGTCTTAAAAATGAAGAAAAACATATGTAAATAAATCCTGTGCTATTGTTTTATCTATCCTCTATCCAACGCTAACACATCTGCGCTAATCATTAGAAACAACGATGTAGTATTAAAAACTACCAACTTGGAAAATAGTTGGATATTTGACGTTCCGGCAGCTCTCCTTACCAGTTGTCGTTAACTAATAAAAGGGCTGAATTTTAGGGTAGATACTGAGTGGGTTCTATGAGATGAAATGACAGTTATAAGTGACTTGTACAAATCTTCAGACCATCCACTACATTATATCTGTGCGTGTACTCACTGAATTGCGATCACTAAGTTATTCATATAAATCTGAAATCAACAACATTAAATACACTGTAATTACATTATATTTATGGAACTGATTACAATGACCAGAATTTACCTAGTAATTAAAATACACAGTGATTTATATTATAATTAAGGAACTGTCTTTAATTACCATCTCATTCATACAAATTACTCCATCATTATGGAACTCCTCGTAATTACCAGAATTTACATTATACATAAAAATACACAGTAAATTATACTATAATTACGAAACTGACTGTAATTACCAGAATTTACATTCTACTTAAAAATACATAGACTAACCAAAATTTAGCTTGGATATGGGTTCCATTCAAGAGTGATGAGAGGGTCGATTCTCCTTATGCCCAATGCACCAACTCGACTTTCAAAGCATAACCAATCACTTGATAGAGGCGGGAACATCACCAAGTAGAACACTATAATTTTAGGTTTAGTGAATGAGACAACTTGTTACTCTTATTGAACCGTGGACCTGAAAAGGATTTTACTACCTAGGGAACAAATGATACGGAAATAGCAAGTGAGAGGTTGAACCAGAGAGAATCTCTCTGAGTGGAAATGTTGCAGGTAACTCGCAGAAACGAAGGCACATGCGCCTGGTGGAGTGGGATGAATGTTGCTAGAGCAGTAGCTACCATGAACGACCAAGGGAAGGAACAACACCAACAAAAATATATAAAACACCCCAGTCAAGGAAAACGCCAACAAAAATATATAAAACACCCCAGTCACAAATGGAAACACCCACAGTCAATGAAAACACCATCAATAGTATATAAAACACCCCAGTCACCAGTGGAGACACCCATAGTCCACGAAAAATCGCCCACAGAGAAGTAAATACACCCACAGTAAAGTAATACACCACAACAAATTGCAAAAACCCCCACAGAAAGGTAGAACGCCCACAACAAGGTAAAAACGTTATGGATGAATGGTTAAAACGCCCTCGGTGAGATTGAACGCCCACAGAGAACGAATTCTCCCTCAGAGAAAACAAAAACGCAGAGATATAATCAAATTGCGGAGACACCGTTCGATTGTTGGGCGAAGAGGAAAATGTAGTTGATTAAAGGAGGGCCAAACGACATAGAAACTCCAGGTAGTTCATGGTTGGGGGTTGCAAAGGGTTTGGGCACATCAATATAAGGGTAACTTAAAATAAAAAGTTAAAAACGCAGGCCTTCACATACTCCTCGGCAGAGGTAAGAGACAGCAGGTTTTCTTAAAAATATGTTACCTCGCAACCATTCATTTAACAGAGGCCTTATTGCCAGATCTGAATATAACGACAGTAAGTAAATTTCAGAGCGTAAAATCTCATTCCTAAAGTTCATTACAATCTCCAAACAAACTTCATTTCCGCAATGCTTAGAAAATCTTTACAATTTCCAAACGAAGCTTCATTACAGAAATCTTTTTACCAAAAACACAAACACAGAGATGTATAGCAGCAATGCCGAGAAATCCTTTAACCAAACGCAGAGAAGGGTTCATATACAACTTTAAGCATTTCGCATTATTATTAAACAACAAACCTACTTGCGTACCTGTGACCGACGGAGAATAACCTGAAGGCGCAATCCCGCACTTGAGCCCCGTGCCGCTCCGGCTCGCCGACCGTCGAGACAACACCGGTACCTCCCAGCCAATCGCTAGGGGTACTCTGCTTCCCCCTTAGCCCCCCGAGCCGCAAAGGGGCCTCACACAGTCCAGATGGTAGATCTAGCTTCCCAGCTCACCTCGCAAGGCTGAGCTACCACTCCTAATCGAGCTGGAAAATCCCAACTCCTCACAAGCAAACAGTCAAGTCCAAATCCGGCAGCGTAATGTTACACTAATAACCCATCCCCCATCTTCCTCATCTACCTTTCTTTTATAGAATTTTGAGACCCCCCCCTTGCCCTAAATCACATTTCATTTAAGTTTTAATGAAAACCCTCTAAAAATTCTCTGTCTTACAAGTGTCACTCATCCCCCACATTTCTCCAAAATTATTTTCTTTAAATTTATTAAAAGGCTCATTTCTCCTTTATTACTTAGTTTCCCTATTTTTATTAATCCCCTCTTTTTTTTTTCAAAAACCAAAAATGTAATGCGCTAATTAATCTTTTCATTTTATTTTTAAATTCATAACTTTTTATACTCCCGCACGTTAAATAATCTTATTACTTATTAATTGTCTATGTTTCCTTGATTACCATCAATGTGACGTGCCCTTCAGGACGCACCACGTGCTCCAAGGGTGCCACTCGCCTCATTTGTTTCCTTTGCACGACGTTCCCTTTAGGATGCACCACGTGCTCCAAGGGTGCCACTTGCTTCTTGTGTTTCTTTTGTGTGACGTGCCCTTCATGATGCACCACATGCTCCAAGGGTGCCACTCGCCAACTTGACTGATTGGTAGACATCTATAACCCCTAGAGTCAATACTCCGCCAGGTGAACTTGTGGGAGACTAAGGGCTCTAAGGAATAAGGCCCCCGCCTTATTGCACGCCCCTTAGAATCATTGTGAGCGACTGTCGCAGTCTGCCCTCACGACATTGTGGATCCTCTCGAACTAGGTAATCATTAACCTACAGTTCGAGCCACAGCGCGAGTGCTAGTAGGCTGTGGCAGGGCTGCTGTCCACACCTCTCCCTCAACCTCTCTGAAAATCGTGTGTGGCCCCTTTACTCCATATGCGAGTCTGGTCAGCAAGCTATCGTCAGCCTGCATCATCAACAAACGTGTCAGAACATGTCCATAACATATCATCAAATCCATGAAATATCACAGTAAATACATCAACCCCAAATAGCACACTCCCTGACTCAATCCGGAGTCCAAGGGGTTCCATCGATGCCTCGACATCCTCAAGGTCCAAAACCCTGCACACTCAGTAAAACCAAGTCAATAGCACCTGTTTATGTCAAGGAAGTAAAACATCAAGTCATCTATCATAATGCATCATAATCAAGGATAAATGTTTTAACATCATAAAAGTCCAGATCACTTGCGAGCAAGTGTCCTCAAAAAATAAGTTTACTCAGTGCGCCAGAGCAGGATGTTACAGCTGCTAAAAATGGAGTGAACACATCCCCTTTCTCTCTGGCATAATCCAAATAGTCTCTGGCATAATCAAGATAGACTTGCATCAATCACCACATCTCCATAATTGAATCTCTGTAATCGAGATAGACTTGCATCAATCACAATCTCTCTTCCCCCACCGGATGCCTTCCGCTTATCACTTCCAATACTTCGCACACATTTCACTTCTCTGTTTCTTTCATTGTATAACCCAATTCTGCACATTCATTCAAAGTTCAAGCAAATATTTTAGAATGGAAATACAATAATTATATGCGAATGAAAATAAGAGGAATATTGTGATGGCTATTATTACCAGGGGCCATGTATCCGAAGGAGCCTACAACTTTACTCCAGTTGGAAGTGTGGTCGTCGAGGAGCTTGGAGGTGCCGAAGTCGGAGACACAGGCTTGGAATGTTGAGTTGAGCAACACGTTATTGCAAGATATGTCGCAATGGACGATGGGAGGACTGCAGTTGTGGTGGAGGTAAGCCAAAGCATGAGCTATCCCTTCCACGATCTCCCACCGATATCGCCATTGCAAATTCTTGGATTTCTCTCCGTGCAGAATTTTCCCCAGAGTTCCATTCTCCATATACGCCTACACTAGAAGCTTCACTTCTTCGTAGTGTTTGCTGGTCGTTTAGGCCAGTGAGTTGCATCTCTGCCTATTATAGTCACCCCTGGGGGTAGAGGGAGAACAGAACAAGGTTTTTTCGAACCAAGGTTCCTTCACTAGCCTGGTCATATGAGGGGTTCTCTTTTCTTTTGAGCTCAATTGGGTTTCTTGAATTGCAGGTGACCTCGAGTGGTTTAAATCCTTTTAGTCAAGTAATTCAAAAAATCATTCAAGTTTGATATATGTGCCTCGTGATTTTGATGCTTGATTTCATCACGCCCCCATCATCATCTACATCACCCACTTGCAATTTTGGCGTCACAATATGCTTGGTTTGGGATGTTTCTTTAGCACCTTGAATTTCTTCATTGAACTAATTTCCGTTGCTCATGGCTGCTAATTTTTTGTGAAAAATGACAGGAAAAAGATGGGATGTTGACTCCGGGACTATTTCCTAAATGGAGGGATTCGGATCTTGGCAAAGCAATGGCCTTAGAACAGGTTCTCCCACGGGCCATGGGCCTGTATCCCCAAATGGAACCGGATCTGAAATGGGCTATGTGTATTGATATGGAAGAGATGCCACCCCTCGATCTTTAGGATTTGTGTTTCATAGTGCCCCAATATTTTTAGGCCTGAAAGCCAAGTGTAGGCCGATGCATGGGCATAATGCAGGTAAACCAAGTGGAGGCAACTACATGCAACACATACACCTAGTCCATAAGCTATGGAATAAAGCATGTCTTATTGATGTGGAATAAAGAGTGTCTGATTGATGAGTTGAAAAAAGGTTATTTATTAAACTTATAATAATTGATGAGTTGAAAAAAGGTTATTTATTAAACTTATAATAATTGATTAGTTGAAAAAAGGTTATTTATTAAACTTATAATGAGACACGTGGAAATTGATTCTAACCCTAGCTACTCACTTAATCACAAGGCGCATAATTTTTCATCTCTCTAAAGATTAATGACTTTGATGGAACAATTATTGTACTTTAAAACTTGGTGGCCATGGAATGTTGATTTGTCTTTTGTTTTTGTTGTTGTTTTCTGGCAATTATGGCAGATTTGTACAAAATGTGATTTTCTTGATTACACCATTAAGTTTTGAAGGAACCCTGCATTACAAAGGTTTAAACCAACTTATTGTCTATTCATTTCATTTGAAAACTATACTTGACATATAAAAGAGTCCTATCCACAAGAACACTGAACTGATATCTTGATCATACTGAACATGAACAACATACCAGAGAAAGAAAACCATTAATCTTTGAAGCAACCCTATATTACAAAGGTTTGAGCAACCTTACTACATATTACTCATTGTGTTTGAAAACTATGCTTGACATATAAAAGAGCCCTACACACAAGAACACTGAATTTATAATTTAATCACTCTAAATGCAAATGATCATACTGAACATGAACGAGAAGCTAGGGAATGGTCACCATTAATCTTTGAATCAACTCTACGTTACAATGGTTTAGGCCACCTTACTACACACTATTAATTGCCATTGAAAACTATGCTTCACATATATAAGAGTCCTACCCACAAGAACACCGGACTGATACTTCGATTATACTCCAAATGCAAATGATCCTACTGAACATGAACAACACACCAGGGAATGGAGACCATTGAGCTTTGGAGCAACCCTACATTAGAAGGGTTTAAGCCACCTTAGTACAATATAAAATAATACTACCCACAAATGAAAATGATCCCACTGAACATGAACAACACACTAGGGAATGGAGACCATTAAGCTTTGGAGCAACTCTACATTAGAAGGGTTTAAGCCACCTTAGTACAATATAAAAGAATACTACCCACAAGAACATTGAATTGATACTTCTACCATACTGAAGATGAACGACATACTAGGGAATCAACACCATTCAGTTTTGAAGCAACCCTACATTACAAAGGTTTAATCCACCTTACTACACACTATCAATGCCTTTGAAAATTATGCCTTGGTTTAAGTCACCTTACTACTCACTATCAATGCCTTTGAAAACTATGCCTTACATATAAGAGTCCTATCCATAAGAACACTGAATTGATACTATGATCATACAAAATATGAATAACATACCCAGGAAGGAAAACCATGAAGCTTTGAAGCAACCCTACATTACAAAAGTTTAAGCCACCTCACAACATACTATTCATTGTTTTCGAAAACTATGTTTGTCATTTGAAATAGTCCTACCCACCAGAACACTAAATTGATACTTTGATCATAATCCAAATGCAAACCACCATTAAGCTTTGTAGCAACCCTACATTACAAAGTCTTAAGCCACCTTACTACACATTATTCATAGGCTTTGAAAACTCTTTTTGACACATAAAAGTGTCCTACCCACAAGAACACTGAACTGATACTTTGATCATACAACAAAAATAAATGACAACTTATGTAGCTTAACATGTTTCGAAAAGAAATATAAGCCCAATCAAAAAAATGTTGCCAGAAAAGTGTCAAATAGAGGGAGGTACCTTTGCTTCTTGTAGGCATGCATTATAGAGAGAATTTAGATTTTTCTGATCAGGTTGGGACTGTTGTTCGTTCGGCTTCATTTTGAAACAGACCCCACTTGATGCAATGGAATGGAGCACAACCAACGGTAGACACCTTTTGCTTGGGCTCGAAAAATGCGAGATCTGAATCTCGTTCTTAATTATGTTCATCAGCTCGGTATCTTCATATTGAGGGTATATGGACACTTCTCCATGTATGTATCTCCATTGCAAAGGATAGAGTTGACCTCTTCACCACCCATTTTCACTGGTAATCTAGCAACTCCCTATTTTTGTAAGAACTTTTCAAGTCTGGTACAGATCCAGGAAGGCAATATGAAATTCCCCCAGTTACTGCTGTCCATCGGCATCCACTCTTCCTTCCTACACACAAGTTGATTAGGTGTTAGAATGAAATTATATTCATCAAAATTTGATTTAAACTATAAATTGTTCTCATCATGGGTCACTTTATCAATCCTCCCTCTGAATTACTATCCAAGTGTACAAGTATCCTTAAATTATTAAACATTTGGCTCTGAACGACCTTACATGTAAACAGGTACCTGCCTATTCCAGTGTCATGATCCACACCCAATGCAAAAATTTTGCTTCTGAATCCAAAACACAGGCCAATTTGTACTTTCAACGCTTATCTATTCATTGCCCCGAATTATTGATCAGATCAGGTGCTATGTCAGAGGTTGGTCTGATGCTCTGCACTAAAAACAAATACACTAGTTTCAAACAATGAAACATCGTTTCCCACCCGTTTTTCAAGATGGCGTAAAGTTCCATGTGCAAAAATGGGGAAAACATACGACCATGAAACTGCCTTATGCTTGCAATCTATTGTTTCAGGCTGCGTGCATTTCTGTTGTTACTGCTAGTTAGAAAGAAACTGCAAAAATATAATGCATGTAACAAAATGCCAAACTTTAAGTTCAAATGTTTTGATCTATCGAGTCTTATTTTCCAACCTAAAGCTTCAAGAAGCTCATATTATTTTCCAACATAAAGCTTCAAGAAGCTCATCCAAGATTGAAATTCACTAGAGCAATCAAGTCAGCCAATGACATCTCTTCCAGCACTAGAGTAATCAAGTGAACCATTGCAGATCTTCCCTGAAGGCAGGGACTTGCTGCTCTACAGCCTCACTTGTTATCTCATAAGTTTTGGGAAACCAAAAGTTTTTTTTTTAATCAAGCAAGAGGGTCATGTTTGAGAAGGTTAGTTTCAATTAGGGAAATGATTCAATGTTTTGGGAGACAATATTAACACGGATAATAAAGTGTTTAACTAAAAATTTCTAACGTGACTTTCAAGGAAAGTAACTTAGAGATAAATCTTATCATCTCATAAGTTTTTTGTGAAATTATTTTAGTACCTTCCCAAGATTAAGATTTCAATATTTAAAACTAAATTAAAATAATTTTATATATAAATAAAATATAATTTAATTTTTTTAAATAAAACAAATTATTAAAAATAAAAAAATTATCAAATTAATTATGAACTTTTATTAATAATTTTTAAATTTAAATATGTGTAAAAACTGCATCAAATTAAAATGATAAAAAAAAAAAAATAAAGAAAAATACTCAAGTGATGATGATGATGATGATTAACGTCCACTAAGATCGAATTCGTCTATCGGACCTTAAGAGGGTAAGTGATTACTTGTGATTCTTTAAAATTTTGTTTTTGTGGTCAAAAAGCATTAAGAGAAGTTTTCCAAGATCGCCATACTTTTGTTAAGTTAAGAAGTTAGGAAGGTTAGTTGTGTGACAAATATTTTGAATATGAAATCTAATATGGGTATAGGTTGGAAAATCTAAAAGAAAGTGTTTTTCATTTTCAACCTTCTTAGTGTCACAAAGCTGACATGCTCTTTCGTCCTATGGCGTTTTAGGAATTGACCAATGCCTAGTTTCACTATGGAGATCATGAGAATGTGTTCTTATCTTAGCAATGCTTATTTTTTTCTTTACACTTGGCAAAACATACAGATAATTTTGATCTTCTAGATTAGGGTTTATTACATCTTTATAATACCTTAATTTTTTTTTTCCTCTAACTCTTTATCACACCACATTTTTTTCTTAAATTTTGATTTGACATTTTTTTTAATAGTATCTTTATTCTGCAAAATCGTGTCTTTCATGAATCCCCAATAGTTTATCCAAGATCGGACATCGTTATGCCATCTTCGCTCGATTCGATGGTGGTTATGACTCGATTTTGAAGCAATTTTAGGAAGCCTTTTGTCTTCCATGTTGTTTAACTTGTTCTTATACATTAGGTATCTAGTCATAGCCATGCTCTCAATGGGGGAGAGGCTTGTTTCTAAGGTGAGGATGGGATAGGGCGTATTTCCTTTAATTTTGAGATTATAGGTTATAAAATTCTTCTGTATTTTCTCTATCTTTCTCTAGGATTCACGAGAGATACTACAGCCCTAGACTTCACATCCATAAAGAATAACAGGTGTAACAAGATTCTCAAAGAGGAGTTTATTCTTATCCCAACTCCAAAGATCAGTTGATTTACAACTGTTTTCAGGCCCATAATAAGATTTCCATCTCCCAATAATCCTTTTTTCAATGCTATAATTCCAATTGAGCTTGTGGTGAATATCAATTCCAATATATTTGTATGAAGTCACTTCCTCCAAGTTTTTGTTGTCATATATGAAGGTATCATAAGGGATCTTATTGGATTTAATAATCATGACCTTAGTCTTATCAGTATTAATAGTCATACCCATATTGGAGAAAAAATCCTTGAGGATTCTTAGTTGGTTTTCAAGATCACGAGGACTCATTTCCATAAGAATGATATCATCGTCATAAATAAGAAGATTGATGACTATACCAATGAGAGTATGGCCGACACAACCTGCCTTTTCCAAGCAATCTTCTAACTTGTCAATGTAAATGCCAAAAAGGGTAGGGGACAAGGGACAACCTTGTTTGACTCTGATACTGCAGTTAATATCTTTTGACCATCCCTCATTGTTTTTAAACTTAGCAATAACGTTCTCATACATCCTTATTGTAGCATCCCTCAACTCGAGAGGCACTTCTATCTCTTCCAACCTATTCCAAAGGTTTTTCCTAGGAACCATGTCAAAAGATTTTCTAAAGTCAACAAAACAACGAAAAAGATTGGTTTTAGTATTGTGAAACTCCTCTGCAATGATCCTAAAGGTAACAATATGGTCCATAGTTGAATGATATCTCCTAAACCCGGTCTGGCCTTTAGCTATGTTATCGTGACTTTCTAGCCAAAGGCTAATCTTCTTTTCCAAAATAATTCCATAAAGCGTGGCTAAAATTGAGCTAATGATAATGGTCCTATAATTAGAGGGAATGTTTATATCCCCATTTTTAAATATAGGAACAATGAGGCTTTGCATCTAGGATTTAGGGAAGCCCTACTTGATTGCTAAATTAAAGAGCTTGTGTCTATGAGGGATAAGGATTGGCCCTCCGATTTTAAAAATTTCAGCTTGGTAGCCTTCAATTTCCTTAGATTTTCCATTTGAAAGCTGCTTAACCTTGAACTCTATGTCATCTAAATAAAAAAATTCTTCCTTTGTAGGCACAATAGGAATGGTGTCCATGGCATTAGGGAACTCGTAAATATTTTTAAGGTAGGAATTCCAGTCCCTCAAGGGAATCCTATTATTTTCTTTAGTATTGCGTTTTATAATTTGACTCGATAACTTCTTAGGATCCAACTTATATAGTTGTGAAAGTTGTTCTTGCCTTTTATTGATATAGTATATTTTTTCCCTTTTAATTAGGGATTTGTATGTATTGATCTTATCGAGTTTTAAGGACTCATTAGAAGCATCCCTAATGGATTTCCTAGCAATTTTACAATCTTTATCATACCAAGGGTTGGTCATTCTATTATTCTTTTTATACGACACCTCAAAAGAGAACTTGTTAATAGAAGTGGAAAGGTAGTTGTAAATTTATGATATAGTTCTTCAATGTTGTCCTTATAAGTTAGGAGATTTAATTTACTATTTAAATCCTTTAAGAAAATGTCACCTTTACTTTTCTCAAAGTGCAAATTCCTTTGATTATCATAATTCTCTTCAATGGCGCTCCTATGCATGGAAAAATTTAGAGTTAGGGTTAAAGATTTATGATTAGAGTCAGCCTCATGGTCATTTAAAAGGTCAAAAGTTGTTATTTGGTTGGAAACGAGGATATCAGATATCACATAATCTACAACACTACTACCTAGCCCATGAATACAAGTCATATGGTTGGGGTTTGGCCACTTCATTACTCTATTGCAAATTATTAGGTCTTGAGAGCTGCAGAGCTTGACCAACATAGTACCAAACAAGTTCTTAATTAGGTCTTCAGAGATTCTTTTGTAGCTATAGATAAAACAAGGTCCTCACCTAGCCATAAAGGATTATGGTTGGAATCATTACTTAAAAGACTAGCTTGCCTAGTTGCAGTCCTAACATTAAAGTCTCCCAGCAGGAGGATATTACCTTCATTTTTCAAACTATAAATATCTTGTTCTAAATTATTATAGGGACAATTGTTATCTAGATTGTTTTTCTTATAAAAAGTAGAATTAATAGGTGCAAAATAGAAAATTGCTATATACATCTTCTTAGCATTGGTGTCTGAAATTTCTATCCAAATGTACTGATTAAGAGGGTCAATCTTATGAAGTTGAATGTGAGGAGAAATGCTCTTTCTAATATAACAAGCTATGCCTCCTCTCCCTCTACGGTGGGATTTTTTGTTCCATGCCGACCACAAGACAAATCCTTCCATGTTAGGGACCTTAGACTCTTCATGCTCCCAAGTTTCAACTAGACAGATAATATCAATATCACTCGGGATCCAACTTATCATAGGACCTTTGTGCCATGGAAAGCCACGATAATTCCAAAAAAGGATCATGAGTGTCCCAAATTCCTATTTATTATTATCCTTCTGGTGTCTATCCCTAACAATAGCTTTTCGATTTCTAATTATTGCCTATTTTCCTTCTTTCCTGGCTTCTTTTAACTTTTGAACGTCCTTCCTTAATTCAACTTGGTCTTAGGGAATGAGGTCTTCATTTATAAATATTCCTGACCCTTGTCCCTTTTAAGCTTAGAGATTTACTAAATATGCTATATTTATGGTCATTACAACTTACTTTGACACGGATCAACCTATCTTTGTGATCAATTATTTTTCCTAACCTATTTGCTTCTATGAAATAAGTTGTATCAATTTATAATTTATTATTAAAAACGCAATTTACATTTCACTAAAATCAAACTAAATATGAATGAAAATAAATATTTTCCTTTTTGAAAATTAAGTCATAAATTATTCTTGAAGGTATCTCACAAAATTGAAAGTTTGTTTTTTTTATAAATCACCAATAAATTATTTTAAGTAGTATGTTTTTTCTAATAACCATGATAAATCAATTACATTTACTAATAATAATTAAATAACTATCCTCATTATCAATTAGCAAATGAATTACCACAAATTTTGTTACCCTAAAAATTATTAAAAAAAATCAAAACCCAATTAAGATGCATCCATTAAAAACTTAAAAACCTAACACAATATATACAAATGTCCCTCCAAATTTAGGATTTCACAAGACTAATACTATTTATATTTGGATCTCACAAGACTAATACTTTTGAAAGTATTTTTGTGAACTCGGCTGTAAGATGTAATTGGGGTTACGTAAGCAAAGAATGGTACATCGAAATTCAACAATCCCGATACTTTTAAAAATTTTGAATAGGAAATTGACAAAATAAAGAATAGAAGAACAATATCAATATATTTCTTCACATATATTTAGAAATTAAAGAAAACATATAAAATATAAATAAATGATTAATTAATTTATTTATTTTTAGCTATGGAAAATGATAATTTATTATCTAATAATTTGGTTAGGTTTAAGATCAAAATAACTAGTTTCTATCATAATTCAAGAGAATAATTCATAAGTTAGATATATCAATAACTTATGATTTAGTAAGGTCGAGGTATTTCATGGTATTTGAGAGTCCTCTATCCCATGATGCATGTATTGTTTTAGCCTTATCACAAGGAGTCAGGTCTTATTGGAGATTTGAACATGGGTGGGAAGAGTGCAAGACCTACCTAGCCACTACTAAACTAGAAATCTTGAAATCAACCTATCAAAAACATTATTGTATCCCAAAAACATGTTTGAACTTCATATTTATAGGCAAAATCCTCCAACTATTTAACAGGTTTGGAAATGTGCTTGAAAATGGAATAAGAGATTCTCGATCTATAACAATGGCATTTCATAGATATATATAGAAAATGGAATTTCATAGCAATGTCATTTCACATATCTATATAGAAAATGGAGTTTCATAGTCTTGTAGCACTCCAATTTGTAGAAACTACCTATAACATTCCTAAATTATAAAATACAATAAATTTCCTTAATATCTCAACAAAATAAAAATGCTCAAATATTTGAAAAATATATATTTAGAGAATTATCTTAATTTGAAAAAAAAAAGCAAAATAAATATAAATATAAAAAAAAAAATATAGAGAAAAAAAAAGTACTAAACATAGACAAAATAATATCCATAAAAAAAAATCCAACTTTAAACACACCAAAACCATTTCCAATTCTAAACAAACATCCCAATTCCTAATTAATAATTGGAAAAACATCCCAATTCCTAATTAATAATTGGAAAAACATCCCAATTCCTAATTAATAATGGGAAAGAGAAGAAAATTGTTTTCCACATAATCAAGGCATCATGGGAAAGAGAAGAAAATTATTTTCCACATAATCAAGGCATCAACTAAGAGGAAATTACAACAAATATTAACAAGGATCTTGATCTAATCTTCAATAAAAAGGAGAACTATACATTTTTCATACACCACAATCCTATGTAATTTATCACTCTAAAATTTTTTGAAAGATATTCTTTCGCAAAATGATGTATAGATTTTAGACTCCAACCTCCAAGAGATTTGAGTTTTTCTATTCCTTTCCATTTATCCAAGAGATTTGAGTTTTTCTATTCCTTTCCATTTTAAGATAGAGATAATATCATAAAAAACTATAAAGATTCTTCCTAATTTTTTTAGAATCTCCACTAGTATATAATCAATAGAATTCCGATATATAAGAATGGCATATTAATTTAATAAATGAGTATATCACCCATTTATGGCAACCTTTGTACACTAAAATAATTTTTTTTTTTTTTTTACCTTTTGGTAAAGTCACAAAATTTATCTTCATTTTCTATGATGATAAATGTTAGGCACATAATTTTTTTTTATTGAAATGAATGATTTGATAAGAAACACATAGAATTGTGAAGCAACATGTCCCTGTCAAGAAGGCAGATAGCACATGCTTTTAATACTGTATATAAAGAAAAGCAATCCATGGATATTTTGTATAAATGAATGTGTTACAGAAACAATGCTACATTGTATAGTGTAATGTTATATTGAAGTTCAGTTGTACATAAAATAATTTAGATATATTAAAGATGTACATTAATACAGAATTTACATGTTGAACATATAGTGAAGACGTATCAACGCGACTTCCTATCAATTAGTGAAGAACACTCGCTATAGTGATCGTGTGAAGAGTATACAACTTTTAGTTTCATGACCAACACATGTCTCCTATGTTTTGAACATCCTTATTTAATTTAAGCTAGTTTAAAAGCATAAGAGAGCATGATTGTTGCACTAAAATCAACTTAATTCTAATAACTAAACACTATTTTTTTTTTTTGGTTTTTACTATGTGTTGTATCCATTGATCAACATGTATTATTGGATGTATGTATAGTCATATTTATGGAACCTGAAAGGATTGATCATTTCACATTTGTGGATAGATTTTTGGAAATATCTACCAGATTAATGACGTTTAAATGTAAGAATACTTTGTGAGTTCGTATGAAATATAATTAAAAAAAACATATTTTGAATGTTTCATTAAATGCCAAAGGATAAATGATATTGCCTACCCATACTAATAATGTACAGAAAAAACATGACATTCGAAATGGCTAATAATGTACAGAGAAAACATGACATTCGAAATTTTGATTAAATTATAATGAATAGTTAAAAATAATGATGAATGTCGAATGCATTGCATGCAAATTTCAAGAAATTCTTAAAATATTACAAGACTATCTACAACAGGAACATGAATTATATTTACTTGAATTCACCCTTCACCATTCAATTATCAAAAAGTATTACTGATAAAACCATAAATCTCATCGTTATTGCATAACCTAATGCCACCAAAACATTTGTAATTGAACATGCATTTTGCACCACAAAGCCATTGAGCAAAACTAAAAGTATGTTTACACAGTTGCAAAGTCTATTGCATTTGATTTTTTAAGCCCGATTGTAAGACCTAAAACCGTTGAAATGGCATTATAAAGCTTCAACACATCGACACAATTACCTTCATTACTGAGAATCTCACAAGAAATAAAAGGGAATATGGATTTCAACTTGTAGATAGATGATCAAGTTGTACACACATCAATAGTCAGATCAACTCGCAATTAAATCATGGGATCTAATTCTATTTGATTAAAATATATTAAATTCGAGCCATCAATTTCTACTCGTACGATTACTTCAATTAGTATTTAACAACGATTTGTGTGTATTAGTGATATTATGATTTAATCTTCAAGCCTTAAATTTTAAATTAACTGAAGTTTAAAATAGAATAATTAACTGTTTGGTAACAATGAGATAAATGATACATAAATTTATATTGAAAGATTTACATCTAATGAATCAATTATAAAATCATAACAAAATACAAGGGCAAATTGTTTTTTTGACTTTTATTGGGATAATGAATAATTTACCTTTATCGTATTTAAGGTAAGTCATATGATTAAAATTAAAATAATGAGGTAACTTTGAGGTACTATAATTACTATGTGAAAAATGGATCCGCATTGACTTCCATTAAAGAAGACGCCATGTTATCATTTAAACCCGTATATAAGATACTATAATTACTATGTGAAAAACGGATCCACATTAACTTTCATTAAAGCAAATGCCATGTTATCATTTAAACCCGTCGATAAGATGGATGTCATTCATTCTTGGCATTAGTTTATATAACGATCATTGAAGATAGTGCTAGAGATGTTGCTTTGGGGTTTGAAGATAAAGAATATTGAACAACGAGCTTGTAGATGATTTATTTAACTCTTGCCACGTGCATTCCATGGCATGGAGTGGTCTCTACATTTGTCTTGTGGCTCATGACCTAGGTTTAATCTCGAGCAGATCAAAGGATATCATTTTGCAGTGGGTCGATTAAATTTCCAAATAATGCATATTATTGTTCATCCATTGCTACCAAGAATATGAACAGGTCTCTTAGGTTTAATGATAGATTGAATGGTCACATATCCTGATCTAAATTTGGAAATGGTGTGTATTCATGAGGAACAACTTTATCACACACCAAGCATTTTGCAATGCTTTAGTCAAGGATAGCACTAGAATTTATGAGATAATACGCATACTACTTCAAGTCGCTCCATCATCATCTCTTGGGAAATATGATGTACCTTCACCTAATGATCGAGTCCCTTCTCATCTTTCAGAGGGGCCTATAAGGTCGAGACATTCATTGCAGTTCTTGGGCCATGAGGAGAAGAGCACGAGCACCCAACAAGTTGCTAACCCTATTGAACAGATTCAACCTTATGGCTTCATTTATGACACCAAAACCATGCAGCTAGCTCCAATGGGGTTGCATGGTCACGAGTATGAATCTCAATTAAGGAGAAACCCTCATGTATTTCCAATGTCAATGTCGACAACAAGCACAAACTCTGGTAGCATGTATTCTAGCATTTACAGTTTGTGTTTCCATGGAATGAATACTGCAAATTTTGGAGGATATTTGAGCCCAAGAAACGATGTGAATTCCAATGGAAATACAAGCTACCATGGTACCCCATCAATGCCAACTACAGATCTACTTCAAAAATCAGCATAAATGGATGCAACTGCAAGTAACACTCCATTACTTGCATCCCTGTGCATGGGTGGTTCAGGCCTACATTTAGTTTGGCCTTCTAGGCGAGAAGGATTAATAGTTTTCGATTTGAAGGATTAGTTTCAATCTTTCAGGCCCATGGATAAGGATGTTTCCACCTGTAATTCTCTAGGATCTTAATATACTTTCAGTGAAAGTTCAATCCAATAGATATCATCAGAGAACCTAGGCCATCTTCATGAAATCTCAATAGATCCTCGCCTACAACGTTTTACACCAAGTGGTATTTACATTATCGAAAACCATATGCAACCGGCTACATTCGGTGGGTAGTTTATGGATTCCTATAAAAATTTTGGTGGAAATGGTCACCCTAGAATGAACATGCGAGAATCCCAATTATAGGGAAGAATTCCAATGATTGATAATCCCTGGGGAAATCTAAATCTTGAAGTTGGTGGAGATAAATTAACATGAGATTTCCTCGGGGTGGGTGAGGTCGTAGGAGGAATACCAAGGGCTCTCTCAGTACATGATATTCATGTCAATGAAAGACCTCATTTTTCTTCAGGAAAGGATTATCTAAACTCGTATATAAATGATATCAAATATCCCACAGACAACCCCAATTCACATGGAGGCAAAGCTCAATTGCCACAAAAATCTTGGGATGTCTCCTAAGGATTATTAGTGGAAATGTAGGATTATTATTTTTGTTATTACTTCTTCAAAGATAATATGGATGCAAATATATCAATGAAATTACACGTGTTTATCAACTCAGGAAAACTAGTGACCTAACACTAATGGTCCATTTTTTTCTTGTTAATTTTTACAAAGATTAGTAGCTTGGTCCATTTTTCCTTCTTGTTAATTTTTACAGAGATCAGTAGCTTGTAGCTTGAAGGATTTTTCTTTAGAAGGAATTCTATATCGGTTGTAATTTTCAGTTAAGAAGGTGAATAAGATGGCAAGGTGTTCTAGTAGGATGCCAGGAAGCTACAAGGTAAGAGAGCATTTCCTTTCTGCAAACTACCGAGTTCAAATATTTTTCAATAACAGAAGATAAAATAATATTTAGAAAAAATGTTATTTGTATGATATCAGAAAAAGGAGTAAGCTGGCACACTAAAGATGGCCTATGTTGAATACATTCATCATTTCATTATGGTAGATTACATTTAATTTCATGTTATTTTTAGTATCTATCAATGAGAAATTAAAAATTGAATAATTACTATACTCCAAGGGATTCATCCGAACTTATAAAACTTACAAAAGATTCGACGGAATCTCAACATCGATAGGTCTGTGGCACCTGAAATTTTCATCTGCTTATAATGTCATTATCATTCAATAATATTTTTAGGAATTATTGGATCTCATTGATCAAGTACGAAACCTCATAAGACTGGGCGATCTTCATGCACATGCATGCAACAAGGTGTTGTGGTCATGTGCACATGGTGGCGGGCATGGAATTGTAGGAGATTGACATTTCGTGACCACCATGAATGATATAATAATTGTACGTCTGACTCACCTTCTCTTGTTCATTTAGTCTTTGACAGTCTTTTATTCTCTTTAGTAGTAGAATGCATGTGGCTCTCCCAGACCTGAACATGCGCATCTTTGCCAAGTTGTGCGAAAAATTCTTCGCTCCTTCATTCCTTCAAAATTTGAAGAGAAGTTGGCGTTCACGGGAAGGCCCTTTACTTATTCATTCTTGACCGAACAGTTTGATGTTTCCTTTGTTTGCTAGTTGTTATTAATATATATGATTTACACTAGCCAGCATGCATTTTCATGCAATTCCATCATCCAATTGTCATTACAGTGAACACATTGTTTCTTTAGAATTGCATTTTCTGACCATGGATGCTTTAGAATTCTAACTATGATACCTTCATCAAATAATCTAGGTGGATATTGGTGGCTACCCACCTATTCCAATTGGCTCCTCTTGATAGTTTTTAGTTCAACATGTTCTTCTGTAATTATTTCTAATTATAGGTTCTACACTTATGGGGTTGTCTGAAGCCCTACACAGCTTCCAAGTGTATATTGGTGGCTTCCCACCTAATCCAACTAGCTTATTTTGTAATTTTTCATGTCAGTACATCTTTTTGTACTTCCAGGGCCATTTTGGGACCCTAAACAGTGTTTTTTTTGGCTTTCCATAGTCAAACTGGAGACAGAGTTAGATTTTGACGGCATAATGTGTAGTTCTCGAAAATACCTTTCCAATGGGCTATGACGTGGCTAAAATGATCGTATGCAAAAGTTACGACCCCAAAAAGTTTAGGTACCAATTTACCCATCAAGGCCCACATAACTTTTGGCGTTTCATCTCCTCGGGTTAGCTTTTTGGATGTCTAGGGTTTTGGCATTCATGAGTAATTTTAAAAATACCTCTGGAGCCTCATTGTAATCATTCTACTCAGACGGATGTGCATAGAAGCCACATATCTTCTCAGAAAGAGCTACCACCATTCAAGCAAGTTGTTTCAGTTCCACAGTTTTACAGTTTCAACCTATTCAATTTATTAAATAGAAGTTATTGTCCACTCTATATCTGTTATTTTTCTCTGTATCTCTGTGTTATGGTATTCATTTCGTTCTGCTCATAAATATGGATTAGTGGTATTGGAGCGGTCTGCTCTTCATTTTTTTTGCTTTGTTCATGTCTCAGACAAGATCTAGGTACAAGAAGTTAAGACTCGAACCAGTCGATCCTTTGCAAGATTGGTCAGGCTGAACTCGACCACAAATCATGGGGGATGAAAAGAAAGATGATGTATCAGGAGATCCTTTTAGAATGTTGCTCGAGGAAGCCTTGCACAATCCTTCAGTGACTACCAACAAGAGACACATCTTCATCAAGAGGCCATGCAACCCCCTTCAAGGTACAGGTGAATTTTGATATTCCATTATTTGAAGGACTGATAGATGCGATGTTGTAGATAAATGGTTGAATATTCTTGAAGGATATCTTTCGTTCCACAATTTTTTCGATAGGGAAAAGATTACTTTTCACTCCTCAAGGTCGTCTCCCATGTTAAGGATTGGTGGGATGCATACTCTGAGAAAAGGGCCACAGAGGAATATACAATATTTACTGTCGCCCCCACCTGGGATTCCATTAAAGAAAAATACTACCATGTTGGAAGCTACGAGGACCAGTACACAAGATGGACCATGTTGGATCGAGAAAGGAACTAGACAATACCAAATTTCACCAATATTTTCCATACTCAACACACCAAATTGGGTATCAAAGACTCTGAATGACATCTAGTGCTCAAATATCGCGGTTGTATACACAAATACATTCAAATAGAAATGGAGTTTCTGGAGATCGCATCATTAGGTGCGTCTTACAGATATGTTGTCAATATCGAGAAAAAATTTAAGCAGAAGAGGCGAGAGTTTGTATATGCAAATTTCTCATAGCCGAAGCAGGGAAAAGGTGGTCCCAAACCACTAAACAAGGTATAGAGAAAAGATGGTCTCTCTCAGGACAACCAACCCAAGCCGTAACCCAAGAAGGGTAATGAGAATTTGAAGAAGGACATGGTAAAGTGGTGGTTATACCATAAAATCCCTTGGCACAACACTGAAGAATGTATCTCCAAGAAGTCATTGTTGGTCGAGCTAAAATTTTCCAAGTCAGAGGAAGATTCTGACTCCAAATCAAATCCAGAAAGTGGGAAGCAAATCATCGATGTCAAACACAATGCCACTGTCGCTACCACCAAAGTTCAGTGAAGAGAAGCAGAGGAACCAGAGGAAGGGGAACGCCTATTTCACTCACAAATGTGGGTAAAGGGGACTCCGTTGCATTTCATTGTCAATAGTGCCAGCCAAAAGAACCTGATCTTAGTAGAGGTCATCAAGCAAATGGAATTTTCGATAACACTGCACCCACAACCCTACACCATTTACTGGTTTCTCCAAGGACGAGATCTCTACGTCAACCAATAGTTTCATCCACCCTACAACATCAAGCCCTTCAAAGAAGAGGTATTGTTTGATATTTCTCCCCTTGAATTTTGTGATGTTCTTTTAGGCTATCCATATTTGTGGAAATGACATCTTGTGTATTTGTCTAGACCCTGCATTGTTATTATTAATTTGGGTAGACAATTGGACAAGATACCAGAGGTAGCACTTCCTATTGCTATTTCTTTAATCTTTGTAAGAAATACAATAAGGTCATTTGACAGACTAGGAAGCTCATATTCATTGTGATCCGTGCTCGCAATAAGTAGAAGGTCGCCACCACATCTGTGACCTCTACACAGAGACTCTCTTTGCAGCAGAAGCAAGTGGATGAGATCATGGAAGAGTACAAAGACATATTCTCCTCACCCACTGGGGTACCGATGAACTATCAAGTCAAGCATCCAATTGATCTAACCCTCGGTGCACGTCTTCCTAATGGACCAGTCTATCTAATCTAAAAATAGGGGGGTGACTTGTTTTGCTATGCAAGCACCCTCTACTCCATTAAAATAAACTTTTCAGGACCTTGCTCAATGTCTTAGTTGTGCAAGATGTTTTATGTGTCAATTTTATGCTTCTTTTAAATGTTTATGTGTGAGGTCTTTGTAAGGTTAAATATGTGGTTTAAATAAATACACAACAAACATAACTTGTAGAAAATAAACCAGCAAACTCACAACAAATACAAGATGATAAAGGAGTTGA
This sequence comes from Picea engelmannii, assembly GCA_009831015.1. Classification (NCBI taxonomy): domain Eukaryota; kingdom Viridiplantae; phylum Streptophyta; class Pinopsida; order Pinales; family Pinaceae; genus Picea; species Picea engelmannii. The sequence continues at coordinate 1,409,522 of ML781447.1, forward strand.
CCCCAATTGGGCTGCATCTCCTTGAGCCTCCATCAATGGACTAGGCTCTCTAGGATTAGTTTTTCAAAGATTCTTTTACAAGATTCTTCTCAACTCCAATGGATTTACTGACTATTCCATTGGGTTCAGAATACATAAAAACCCCAAAAATGACTATTAGATCTCTGAAAACGAACCATGGCTCATCCGGGCATGACCTCTTCTACATGTGGCCTTGAGCTTCCCTGAGCTTCATTGTGGAAAAAACACCTATAAAAGTCCTAAAATTCCTTTGAAACCTATCCCAATATTCTCAAAGCATAACAATTAGTCAAAAATGACTATTCAGTCATAGAAAATAGACTTGGGCTCATCTGAGCATGACCTCCATCAATGGTGGCCCTAAGCTCCCTGGAGCTCCTGAAACTTAAAGGTATAAAAACCTACAAAATAAGTCTCCAAATGGCTTTGAAAACTGTGCCAATGGATTTAGAACATCTAAAAATCCCTAGCTAAGCTTTTTCAGCACCTCATTTGGCCAAAAGATGAAGAAGTTAGGCCTCCTGCCATTTTCCTCCTTCAAGCTTGATGTCTGTGGTTCGCCAATTCGCACCTCCTGTGTGAGTAACCTAGCTTCTAGGCATTTCCCATGCCTCTCCAAAAGATGCACCAAAATGTAGAATGGTTAGGGAACCTAGCCCCCAAACCATGGAGGTGTTGGGTGCATGGGGGCCATGTGACCATGTTTCCCGCACATAAAAAGGGCCTCGTTCCAAGAATCAATGTAGGTGTGACAAGTGGCAGGCGCATGTTTTGGGAAACCGTTTGAAAAACCCCACGTGAATGTGTGGAGTTGGAACATATGGATAGGTACCCAAAACCGAGAGTTGGGGCTAAGCCCCAACTTGGACCTCGCACCCAAACTCACTATAGTGTTAATTTAAATATATTTAAACACATATATCAAACAAGGAACAACGTGTGGTCCACCGATCGGTGGCCCCTTTCCAATAATTTGGACCATGGGGGGGGTTCGAGGTTCAATCCCCATGAACTCCACAATATTTTTGAACTACACCATATACAAAGGTGCCATGTGGCACCAAACCATTTTCCACAATGATGCCACGTGTCAGCAATCTATTCACCCACGTGTCCTGCCAACAACACTTGCCACATCAGCCTCATGCCACATCGGTGTACTATCATTCCATGTCATCATGTTGAATCTGGACCTGCCACATCATCAGTTAGATGAACTGTACAGTCAACAAATTTTTTCCCTGTTTGTCAAATCGAACAGAACGTGATATCTCTCTCATCCTATGTTCGTTTGACCCCGTTCTAAGTGTGTTGGGTTCATGACGATGAGGCCTACACTCTTGTTCATTTTGAAGTGATTATGAACACTTTGATTTTTGGGCTAAAATTCGACCCTTGGTCTAGATTATGATCACACCTTCCCACTGAAAGGATTTTGGACCCACAAAAGATGATGATTATCTGCCTGAGATTCAATACTCTTCTGCTTCCAAGTTCTATCAACTGATTCTACTTGAAAAGTCTTTTTTATTTTTTGGCAATCACCTGGGTACCTTGACATGCCTTGCACTGCAACTGGCTATATCCCTCAACCATTGTTCTCTGGCTGTTGCTGACCCATTGTTCTCTTTGTGCTTGGAAAGCTAACAACCTTCCCACTAACAATCAAGTCCCTTTTGTGAACTCTTTGGCGTCAACACAATTCTCTCTACAATGGCTGCAATTTTATTTTTTCCTGCAACATCTTGTCACAAACTAAGAAAAACCATAAATCTTGAAAGAAAACTTTATACAAGACTGAAAATGATGCCAACAAAGTCTTTTTTCTCTTCAAGCAAATGATCACATCATGTACTTCATCAAAGTACATGGCATTTTCCTACATCTTAGTGTACTCAATATTGACTTACAAGACAACAAACACCATCGACTAAGCATAAGTCGAAAAACTTGATCGACACAACATAGTCATCAAGACCACATCGACACAATTCGAGACTCATTTGAAAAACATCAACATTCCAAAATGACAAGTCGACATTCATGATACACAACCATGTTACAATCATGAGTCACTCATAGTGAAACTATCATCAAGATGACTCTTTACACACATACAAAAACACGTGCATGTGCATAGCTCTTCAACTCTCCTTCAAGTATAAGCATAAGTTCATAAACCCAAAAACATGTGGGTACATAAGAGCTGAACTAAAAAATATAAATGACTGGAATAAGTGAGTATCATACCCATCTTTTACATCCTCCTTGCGAAGTTGTGCAACAACAAGAATGCCTTCAAAAGAAATGCATTCACATGCAAACTTGCATCATACAAGTTAAGATAAACTGCTACAACTTGTCAAAATTTCAACAAAAATGGATACATAACGATGAAAAATGCATCTACAACCAAAGAAATGCAAACCTTACTTGTTCAAGAAATCTAACCATTTCTTACCAAGCCAATTCAATGGTGACTTTCTCTATTGAAAATTGTCTTCTTGTGAATCATCTTGGCTCACATCGATGATGGAATATCCTCTTCCATTCTTTCCAGTTTCTTTATCCATTTTCTTCTCATGATGTGGATGAGTGGTTGGATGCAATGTCCAACATTGGTCAATGAGATGACCTCTCTTCTGGAAATGAGTGCAAATCTTTTGCATCCTCTTTTCAAGTTGCCTTTGCTTGGAAAATTTCCTGAATGTGGCCAATATTTTCCAACATCTTGAAACATGATGGTTATCTAAACCACAATATGTACATGGACTTTTTCTATCATTTTTACATGCAAATTCACCATGCTTAACATAATCAAAAGCAATCTATTTATAGGCTGAAATATACCTTGAACATTCACCTTTATCGCCTTCTTGAGGAGGTGAATTTGAAGAGTTACTAGCTCTCTTTTGAAGACCAACAATAGTGTTCTCGTCCTCATGGCTGTCACAACTCTTTTGTTTCACACACTTTCATTCATTTTGAACACATACTTTGCATGCTTGAGGTATTGAACTTGCAAAAAAAGTCCTTGAACATTCACCTTTATCGCCTTCTTGAGGAGGTGAATTTGAAGAGTTACTAGCTCTCTTTTGAAGACCAACAAAGATGTTCTTGTCCTCATGGTTGTTACAACTCTCTTGTTTCATACATTTGCACTCATATTGAACACAAACTTTGCATGCTTGAGGGATTGAACTTGCAACAAAATTTATTCTTGGAACTGTTTCCCTTGTCTCCTCAACTTTGGAATATGCTCCATATTTTTGTTCATATCCAAGACCACAATAGTTGGGCCTCTCCTCAACAACAATAGGCTCAACAATGCCTTGTGCATGCTTGCCTAACCCTTTACCTTCATAGCCCATTTTTAACAATAACTTGGACCCTATTTCTCTTGTGTAATTTTCAAAAACACCAAAGCATTCATCTTGAGAGGAATTTGAAGAAACACCAACATTACATACCTCATGTTCATGCATGTACTTGGTAAGGGTTTCCTTTGCCTCATGGAGTTGAGTCTCCATCTCATGCAACTTTTCAAGAAGCTGGTGCTTCTCCTCCTTCATGGCCATCAAATTCTCTTGAAGGACAATGCTCTCCTTTTTATCTCCCCACATCTCTTGCACCACATCTCTCATGGTTAGAAACTCCTCCAACATATCTTTGTCAAAGAAGTTGGCTAATGAATATGTATGAGAATTCTTACTATTTGAATATTCCTCCATCCTTGAAAGATATCAAACTTCAACACAAACTTGCACAATAATACCAACAGCTAAATCTCTAGCTATCAATGGCAATCACATGAGCTAAACTATGCTCTGATACCACCTGATCTGAAAATACGGGGCTGACTTATTTTTCTATGCAACCAACCTCTACTCCATTAAAATAAACTTTTCAAGACCTTGCTCAATGTCTTAGTTGTGAAAGATGTTTTATGTGTCAATTTTATGCTTCTTTTAAATGTTTCTGTGAGGTCTTTGTAAGGTTAAATATGTGGTTTAAATAAATACATAGCAAACATAACTTGCAGCAAATAAACCAGCAAACTCACAACATAGACAAGATGATAAAGGAGTTCACCCCCAACTGGGCTACATCTCCTTGAGCCTCCATCAAGGGACTAGACTCTCTAGGATTAGTTTTTCAAAGATTCTTTTACAAGATGCTGCTCAACTCCAATGGATTTAATCACTATACCATTGGGTTCAGAATACATAAAAACCCCAAAAATGACTATTAGATCTCTAAAAATGGACCATGGCTCATCCGAGCATGACCTCTTCTACATGTGGACTTGAGCTTCCCTGAGCTTCCTTGTGGAAAAAACACCTGTAAAAGTCCTCCAATGCCTTAGAAACCTATCCCAATATTTTCATAGCATAACAATTAGTCAAAAATGACTATTCAATCATAGAAAATAGACTTGGGCTCATATGAGCATGACCTCTATCAATGGTGGCCCTAAGCTCCCTAGAGCTCCTGAAACTTCAAGGTAGAAAAATATGCAAAAGAAGTCTCCAAATGTCTTTGAAAATTGTGCCAATGGATTCAGAACATCTAAAAACTCCTAGCTAGGCTTTTTCGGCACCTCATTTGGCTAAAAGATGAATAAGTTAGGCCTCCTGCCATTTTCCTCCTTCATGCTTGATGTCTTTGGTTTGCCCATTCGCACCTCCTATGTGAGTAACATGGCTTCTGGGCATTTCCCATGCCTAAACCCAGCACACGTGTGCCTCTCCACAAAACTCACCAAAATGTAGAATGTTTAGGGAACCTAGCCCCCAAACCACAAAGGTGTTGGGCGCATGGGGGCCATGTGGCCATGTTTCCCTCGCATAAAAGGGCTTCATTCCAAGAATCAATGTAGGTGTGACAAGTGGTGGGTGCATGTTTTGGGAAACTATTTGAAAAACCCCACATGAATGTGTGGATTCATATCATATGGATAGGCTCCCAAAACCGAGGGCTGGGGCTAAGCCCCAACCCAGACCTCGTGCCCAAAATCACTATAGTGTTAATTTAAATATATTTAAGCACATATATCAAACAAGGAACATCGTGTTGTGCGCTAGTCGGGTGGCCCCTTTCCAAGACTTTGGACCATGGGGGAGGTCCAGGGTTCGATCCCCATGGAATCCATAATATTTTTGAACTACACTATATACAAAGGTGCCACGTGGCAGCCCACACCTCGGCCATGTGGCACCAAACCATTTTCCACAATGATGCCATGTGTCAGCAATCTATTCACCCACATGTCTTGCCAACAAAACCTACCATGTTAGCATGCGGTCATGTCACATCAACACGTCGAATCAACACCTGCCATGTCATCACCTATAAGGATTGTACAGTCATCAATTGTTTTGCATGTTTGTCAAATCGAACAGAACCCGATATCTCTCTCACCCGATGTCCATTTGACCCCGTTCAAAGTGCATTGGGTTCATGATGATGAGGCCTACTCTCCTGTTTTTTTTGAAGTGATTCCGAACACTTTGATTTTTGGGCTAAAATTTGACCCCTGGTCCAGATTTTGATCACTATCGTCGCTCGCTGATGGAAAATGATGAAATCAAGCACCAGATCCAAGAGATGCTTCAAAAGGGGCACATATGACCCAACTCCTCCCCTTGTGGAAGCCCAATTGTGCTGGTTTAGAAGAAAGATAGGACCTGGTGGCTTTGCATTGATTACATAGCATTAAACAAAATCATAGTCAAGAACCGGTACCCAATTCCCCGCATTGATGACCTTCTTTACCAACTGAAGGGGGAAATGTTCTTCATCAAGATTGACCTAAATTATGGCTACTACCAGGTTCCCATCAAATCAACTGATGTATGGAAGACAACTTTCAAATCTAAAGAAGGTCTCTTTGAATGGTTGGTCATGCCCTTTGCCTTAACAAATGCACCAACAACTTTCATGAGATTGATGGATGATTTATTGAGACCCTTCACCAACTCTTTTGTGGTGGTATATCTGGATGACATCCTCTGATCTTCAGTAGAACTTGGGAGGAGCACATGCAACATATTCAACAGGTTTTGGGCACTCCGTGACAACAAAATCTATATGCCAACTTGGAAAAATGCTCCTTTGTCATGAACAGGGTCCAATACTTGGGCTACATTGTTGATGAGAATGGGGTACATGTGGATCCAACTAAGATCCAATTCATTCGTGACTGACCAACCTCGACCACACTAAATGATCTTTGGAGCTTCTTGGGACTTGCCAACTTCTACCGAAGGTTCGTGTTGGTATTATCTCATATTGCATGGGCCCTCGACCAAGTAACCAAGGGCAGTGGCAAGGAAAATTTTGCATGGGGGAAATAGAAACAACAAGCATTTGATGATCTGAAGTATCGCTTGTGCTCAGCTCCAATACTCTCCTTACCTGATCTGCAACAACTATTCAAGATTGAGACTGATGCCTCAAACTATGTTGTAGGTGCAATTCTCACTCAACATGGTCATCCAGTAGCATACCATAGTGAGACACTCTTAGATACTATCCGAAAATACCCCACCTATGACAAAGAAATGTATTCCATTGTGAAATCCTATTATCAATGGAAGAATTACATTCTGGGAAAGGAGACAATCATCCACACTGATCACAAGCCTTTGCAGTTCATACAGACATAGAGGAAGTTGCAGAACGACCGTCATCAAAAGTGATCCACATAACTACAACAGTTCCATATCAAGATCAAGTATAAAAAAAGGATCACACATTGTGTCCCTGACTGCCTCAGTCACCATCCCATTGCTGCACTCACCATAGTGATCCATTCTTGTGGGCATGAGGCATCTGAGTGGCCCCAACTTTATCAGCGTGACCCTGACTTCGCCACCACCTAACAGCTCTTGGGTATAAGCATGAATGTCATCGATTTTCACATTCATGGTGGCATGTTATGACATCTGGACCACCTCTCTGCTCACACAAGTGAGCATGAAAAGATGATTTGGGAGGCTCACTACAGTCAGATGACATGACATTTTGGTGTGGAGAAAACTGTGGTCATTCTACAAAAACATTTTTATTGGCCAAAACTTCGACAAGACGTCAGCAAGTATATCAGATCTTGCACTTCCTATGCCATTTCCAAGCCATCAATCAAGAAGAAAGGATTATACACCCCTCTTCGTACTCTCGAGAGGCCTTGGTAATCCATCTTGATGGATTACATGTCTAGCCTTCTTTCCACCAAGCACGACAATGATTGTGTATTTTTTGTGGTTGATCAGTTTTCAAAGATGGCCATTATCACCAAGAAGAGCATCACAATGACAGATACTGCCAAGCTCTTCTTCGAATGAGTGTGGTTCCATTTTGGGATACCAAATACCATCACCTCAGATTAGGACATAAGGTTCCTCAACACATTTTGTTCGACTCTTTGGTTAGTGCTAGACACCAATCTCACTAAATCCACTACTTTCCACCCCCAAACTGATGGCCAAACAGATGTCGTCAATTGGATGATTGTGCGCATCCTGTGCATGTACAAATCTAATCATTCATGTGCATGGGATGAGAGTCTTCCCTATGTTCATCATAGCTACAACATATCTCTCCATAGCTCCACCGACCATACCCATTTTAGGTGGGGTTGGGATTCCAACCCTTAGGCCCCATTGATGTTGCACTACCTCTTGCAACCATAGAGGAAGAATCTTCCCATGTTCAGTCTGAGGCTCACGAGGCTACTAGATTCATTGAGCAGATTCGGCACATATGCCAACAGGTCCATGAGATTTTGCAGAAATCCAATGCTAAGTATAAGCAACGCCATGATCAACATCATGTACTGCACCAATTTCATGTGGGAGACAATGTTTGGTTACATTTGAAAAAAGAGCAGCTTACAGGTCCCCATCAGAAGCTCTGCCCACTTTGTTATGAGCCTTAAAATATCACCAAGGATGTGGGTAGCAATGCTTTTGAGCTCAACACTCCACCCTTCCTTGGCTTGCACCCAATGTTCAATGTGGACCTCCTTCAGCCACATTTTCCACCATTATTGGACACCTCAAATATCACATAACACTTGTCACCAACAAATCTCAACCTTGATTGCATGGGACAAGAATCCATTGATCAGATAGTGGACACACAGGTCAAGGGAACTCTCTAGGAGAGGATCCAACTTTATCGGGTTGTGAAGGAAGGGAAACTCCTACACCAAGGCAAGTCTCTCACCTGGGGTCAAATTCAAAAATTGTTTCCTCACCTTATGGGGGCACTCAATGCAATGGAGACCATTGCTTCCTAGGGTGGAGGACTAATCCAGATGGATATTGGTGGCCACCCACCTATTCCAACTGGATCCTCTTGACAGTTTTTAGTTCAAAACGTTCTTCTGTAATTATTTGTAATTGTGGGTTCTACACTTTTGGGGATATATGAATCCCTACACAGATTCCAAGTGAATATTGGTGGCTGCCCACCTAATCCAACTGGCTTATTTTGGAAGTTTTCATGTCGATACATCTTTTTGTGCTTCCAGGGTCGTTTTTGGGCCCTAAACAATGTTTTTTTGGCTTGCCACAATCAAAATGTAGACAAAGTTAAAGTTTGATGGCATAATGTGTATTTATCAAAAACACCTTTCTAACGGGCTGTCACGCGCCTAAAACAAAGGTCGTATGCAAAATTTATGACCCCGAGAAGTTGAGGTACCAACTTACCCATCGGGGCCCAAATAAATTTTGGCATTTGATCCCCTAGGGTTAGGTTTTTGGATGTCTAGGGTTTTGGCATTCATGAGTAATGTTAAAAATGTTGTTGGAGACTTGTTGTAATCATTCTACTCAGACGGATGCATGTAGCATCCACATCTCTTCTTAGAGATAACTACCACCATTCCAGCAAGTTGTTTCAGTTTCAGTTATGCAGTTTTACAGTTTCGGCCTATTTTATTTATTCAATAGAAGTTATTGTTCACTGGATATATGTTGTTGTTCTCCGTATCTTTGTGTTATGGTATTCAATCTATCATAAATGTCATTCCACTCATAAATATGGATCATAAGACTTAAAATTGAACCTATAATTTTTGCAGATTACCGCTAAGTTGTAGTGAAAACCTGACATGTTGTTGTTCTTTTGCAAATTAAAAAAGAAGGCGGTTTACCAACAAATATGTGGTGCTTTGAGATTTTGGAGGCTTCTTGAACAACTTCCACCCAAGCCTTTACCAAGGACTAGACAGTTGAATCAATTTTACAATATGTTGGGAAGGAAAACTCCGTTGGAGTCACCGTGTGCAAAGTGAGAGAGGGCGAATAATTGATGGAATGGACTCGACTGGATGAAGGGATGCGCAGATGAAGATGGAATGGGCTTGGCCAAAGGGATGTGAAGATGAATATGGAATGGTCTTGGCCTTGCGTGGCATTATCTGCTAATTATTCACAAGACTCACCACCATTGATGGACAAGAATATTGCATGGTTCTCAGCCTCTGTTATTGGGCATGTAACCCTATTAAAGAACCTGGACCTAGTAAAAAAGGGGAGTGAAGAGCAGAAACATTAAATTTTAACTAACTAATGATGTCACTTGAGATAACATTAGTTCACCTGGAGAGAGGTACACCTTAATGTAGCCATCATTTTGTAAGTTTCAAATGAAAAAATTTGCATATCTTCTCCCTATGCCTCGGGAAGAGGCCAAATAAGACCTCAAATTGAAAACCTAGGATAAAAAATCTAATTTGAGTTTGGAAATTGCATAAAACTTCCAAAACTTTGGTTTAGAATGGTTTATGCTGCTTTGGTTTGAGTGCATAACTAATAGACTAGCTAAAGTTGTTTACTAATAATAAGTGAGATACCCAAAAACATTACAGGAAAGAGAACATACATTTTCGTTTGACAACCACATTCCATCACAATGTAGTCATTAATGGAGGATCTAGATCAACACATAATATCATTTACCTTGTTAGGTGCAAAACAAAAATTCATAAATCTTGCATAACTTGCAACTCAATTGCTCTGAAAAAGTGAAACTATGGCTAAATATGGAAAGTTTTTTGGGCAATTTAAATTAAAAAGAGTGGAGGATTCCCATTTATGAAAATGCTCACCTGTTCTAAAACCATTTCAAATCCCACTATTTGTGCAAACTTTATCCATTTCTCACATGGGTAGGTATAAGGAAAACAATTTCAAACATCAAATCATTTTTCCATAGATCAAACATACAAAAATTTACTTCAAAGGGCAATAATTTAAAATTCCTATAATATACTAGCAATTAAAAATTCAACTACAAAAAAAAAGAGAAAAATCATGTAATCTCATAAACATGATTGATAAAGAGTACTCTTTACACCCTAATTAATGTTCCACCTTGAGAATTTATTATACCTACCATAGGCATAGTATAAAACGATCAATATCGTGTTGACTATCTATTAATTCACCATGTACCAAAATGTTTTTAGCCGTTTTCCAAAGTTTTACATTACAGTTTCAATTTCTTTATTTTTCTTAATGTTTAAAAACATTTTTTTGACATCTAATTGGTTAGTGAAAACCAACCCGTTATTTCTGAGTTGAAGGATACCAAAAACAATTTGAGTAGTTTTCCAAAGTTTTACATTACAGTTTGAATTTCTTTATTTTTCAGAGCTGTTTTCCAAAGTTCTACATTACAGTTTGAATTTATTTATTTTTCTTAATTGTTTAAAAACTGACGGCTAGAAATAAATAAATGGCTAAACATTTTCTGGAAAACTGTGAATGTGAGGTGATGTGGAGAGAGTTGCGCACTCAGCTCTGACACTGTAGTGAATTCTTAGTGCATTTGATGCTCTGGCAATGACAACTCAGAGCAGAATTACCGGTGGCGTGGCAACCTACATGCACATTTCTTGCTGACCATTCAATATAGAATAAAAGTTTTGTGTTGTAAAAACTTTATATTTCTTGGTATCTACAGTTGCTAAGCCTTCTAGCATAACGGGGAATATCTACAGCTTAGTGCAGTGTTGGAGAGATCTATCTCGAACAAGTTGCGGATCGTGCCTAACTTTTTCCTTAGAAAAAATATTTTATATCTGAAGTGGAGCTCTTGGGGCACAATTTGGATCTCAGAACTGCTATTTGAGTTACGAGGTTTATGAATTTTTCAACATTTATGTTCTCTCTCCATCGCCAGCAGAAAGTCCTTATGTATCCTATGGTATATTCTTCACCTAGTTTACGATGATAAGTAATATAGTGGTTTAATTATGGGGAACTAACACACAAATTTACTGAGAATATTTGTGTAAATTTGCAGAACGAAAAAATAACTAGGGTCTCTTGTGTCAAACGTCCAGACCAGAATTCTAGAACCGTGGGTCCTGAAATTGCAGCTAAATATTCAGGTTTAAGGATCTCAGATACGATGATTAACTTGTCTCTTGTGAACTGTTCACCTATTTTTTTACCAAGATATAAGGAAGCCCTGTAATTAGTTACATAGGTGAAAAAGGAGATTCTATCTTACCGCTCACTATATCGAATTCATAATTCATTTTCAAGTATGATATTGATGTAACCCCCCTACTCCCCTGTAGGGCTGTGTGATCTCCTAGTCAAAGGATCTTCGATCTTCGAGTCGAGTGACTCTCTGAAACCTCAATGGTCTCATTATGTGACTACACACAGGCCCTTTCGACTTCTTGGTGTAGGTCTGATAGCACCCACAACCTTCCCTTTCTCTCTGCTGCGAAATATCCAATTAATGAGCATTAGATTTTTTTCTGATGAGCCCCCTCTTGATATGACCTTGGCAGTGCCTCGTTGTGACTACGTGATCTCAGGAACGGTCAATAACGGTTTGGGATCAAGCTGCTTTTTGACCCAAAATTCTCCTCGAACCTCCACGTGTCCTCTTGGCGAAACCACAATCTGGATATCGACCTGCCCTCAACATTTTAAAGTCCGCGCAGATCTTGTCCCTAAAATACTATGGGATCGTCTATCTTGTGATCTTGAGAATATTGTTTGAATTGACGGTTTAGATCCACGTCTTCCAAATCTATGGACTAGATCTACCCCTTCTCGATCAACGGTCGAGATCTCTTCGCAATTCTGGACTTCAGACGTTTGAAATATCAAACCTCATTTTCCTCCGTACTTCAATCCTCCAGAGTTGACGATCTGTGGACACCTATCCCATGAAATCAATGGTGTTGATCACTTTAGAATTCTGGGCTCTGGAGTTCTCAGGCTTTAACCCTTTCCTTCTTTGGATTATATCTATAGACTCTAATCCACTGACATGTGTCCTCCTCAAATCAATGGCTGCGATCCCTTCATGTACCCGGACTTCGAACTTTTCAACTCTCAAGTTTTCTCTCCTCGCGAAGTATGTGGATTTATGCCACATGTCCTCTTGATCTAATGATCGAGGATTACTTCAAAACTTTACCCGGAGTGCATGGATCTATGCCACATCTCTCCTAGATCGAAAGGCTCTAAGTCACTTTGGTTCTTCGGGGTTCGGCAGTCTCAGTTCTCAACCCTTGGTGAATTCTCTCTCCTGAGTATGTGAAGTGCAAAGGCTCGTGCACCTTACTCTGATCATACGGGTGTTGATCCGTTGCACTGTGATCCAACAACCACTATCGCTCCTCCTTCTGAGCTTCTAATCTCTCTGACTTAGAAAGTTTCTAAGTGTTCAAAGGTTTCAAACCTTTTCTCCTCCTATGAGTCCGACTCTTGGATCTCATCAACACTTGTGAAAGTGATATCCCTTCTGAGCTTTGTCCTTAAAAGGATTTCGATTCCCCACACACACCTTGCATTCTCAAGATTTCGATAACTCAGATCGAAGTATTTCGTGGAAAGAAATTCTTCTCACTGTTTAGTTATAATTAATGATGTCAATCAGAGTTTATTTAATGTCAACCCGGGAAGGTAAACTTAGAAGCGCTACCTAAAATATATAGATCTATAAAGATTCCTAATATGTCCGAGATCTTAAAGTTCCCTTACAAGAACATATTCATCAAAATCTCTTTCAACAACTAATCAAACCTAGATCTAACAATTGTCAAGACCCTAAGGTTCTCTTACAAGAACACCTGAATTTTAGGATCTCCTCCAATATTAGAACATTTAACAAAACTTAAAATCTTAAATGAAACAAACCTAAATCTAATAATTGTCTGAGATCTTATGGTTCTCTTACAAAAACACTTTCAAATAAGATCCTTCCAGTATTAGAACATTTAACAAAACTTTAAAAGATGAAATCAAACAAAATCATAAATTAAGTTATACCTAAAATAAGCAAATCAGCATGCAAGTGAGTCCATGGGGGCCCTCCATAACTCCACAAGCACACCACTTTAAAGGAGACTAAGATGTAGAAGCAAAATCGAAGTATGATTCTTTATTTCAAAATCTCCAAAAACCAACTCTAAGATTACAACTCTCTCTAATTCTAAGATTACAAGCTTCAAGATTCTAAGATTACAAAACTTTAGGATTTTAAATGGAGGAGATTGTACTCCTATTTATACAATGGGATGAGTAACAAACTCATAATGATCATCCACTAATCTCCCTTTAGTTCCATACATCTCTCAACCATCTAGACACATAACCCTCTTTTGTCCTTGATCTTCTCCATGAGATCATGATCTCTTATCTTATCAAATTCGAATTTGATCATTCAAGGCCACATAAAGGTGTCTTGTAAGATTCCTTGGCACCTACAAATGTCACAAAAACAATCCACTTTCCATATATGAAGTAAAATATATTATTTTCTAATTTTTGATCAAGAATTTCTCTTAAAAATGCTTGAAAATAAATAATGTTTGGAAAATATAAATGAGACCCATTAATGGTGAATAATAGG
>ML781447.1:1428647-1439178 GCA_009831015.1 Picea engelmannii
AAAGTTGAAATGAAACAAACCTAAATCTAATAATTGTCTGAGATCTTATGGTTCTCTTACAAAAACACTTTCAAATAAGATCCTTCCAGTATTAGAACATTTAACAAAACTTTAAAAGCTGAAATCAAACAAAAACATAAATTAAGGTATACCTAAAATAAGCAAATCAGCATGCAAGTGAGTCCATGGGGGCCCTCCATAACTCCACAAGAACATGAATTTAAAGGAGACTTGGATGTAGAAGCAAAATTGAAGTATGATTCTTTATTTCAAAATCTCCAAAAACCAACTCTAAGATTACAACTCTCTCTAATTCCAAGATTACAAGCTTCAAGATTCTGACATTACAAAACTTTAGGATTTTAAATGGAGGAGATTATACTCCTATTTATACAATGGGATGAGTAACAAACTCATAATGATCATCCACTAATCTCTCTTTAGTTCCATACATCTCTCAACAATCTAGACACATAACCCTCTTTTGTCCTTGATCTTCTCCATGAGATCATGATCTATTATCTTATCAAATTCGAATTTGATCATTCAAGGCCACATAAAGGTGTCTTGGAAGTTTCCTTGGCACCTAAACATGTCACAAAAACAATCCACTTTCCATATATGAATTAAAATATATTATTTTCTAATTTTTAATCAAGAATTTCTCTTAAAAATGCTTGAAAATAAATAATGTTTGGAAAATATAAATGAGACCCATTAATGTTGAATAATAGGGAAAATGAAGTGACATGGTAGTGAATAATGAGTGATGTAATGGAAGCATAGGTGAAAAATGTATGGTAATGAGTGATATTTGTATGACATTTTTGGAGCCCAACACTCACCCAACTGGTGTTCCTTTGTTTTGGGCTCTTCGATGCTTGGCCATTTCTTTGATGTTGTGCACACCTTGCACCTGGTCTAAGTTTCCTTTGTTCTCCCTGAACTTATCTGAGTCACTTTGAGACTCAATCAATGCATTGTTTGTGTTCTAGATGCACACCTTGCATATGAGTGTCAGAAGAGAAACAATTGAAACTCATCCAGTTTCGTCACAAACTCATACAATCAACCTCTCGAAGAATCATACATGAACGAAATAAACTAAAGAACACATACATAATGTAACATTCATTCAATCGCAAATTAGGATGAACAAAGTCCAAGGATTTGGGACAACTCTGTTTGTTCTATTCATTCATGGAAACAAATTACATAGTATTTCTTCGACTCTACCCTGTTCTATTGATCTCTCTGATCTCTATCTCTTCATATCCTAATTTTACATTACTTTTACAATGCAACAACAAACTATCTATGGACCAGTTCCACGAGCTCTCGTTGTCCTGTCTGCAACCTATCCTATCAAACTCTTAGTGGTTACCTACTCCATCCTATTACAATAACTAACAATTATTGTCAGATAAGAGTCAACACTCTATATCTGCAATCCCTTACAGTCCTTCATGACTTTACAAACACAACATATTTAAAAATGTTTCTTTCAAAAATATCTCAACAACTTGATTTAATTCTGAGTTAATTTCTGATTTGAAACTCTTTCATGCTGAGATGTCATTCCTTTGCCTCCACGCTTGTGTTTTGAATTTAAAGGTGATGCTCCTACATCATACTCCTCTTGTTAAAATTTTCATGGACTCCTGGCCATGAGCTACTGCATTGTCTTTCCATGCTTCAAAATATTAGGTTCAGTGACCCAACTTGCATCTTCCATTGGATGATCTTTCCACTTCACTAGAAATTCAGGATATGTCTTCTTCTTGGTCTTCTTTCCATCTATTTGTTCAATGATTTTCTCCATCTGAGATTTTTCTGTTGTGGGAATTTTTTCTTCCCATTGAACTTATCTCTAATCATATGACTCTCATACCTCATCTCTCATGTAAGGATACAAGTATGAAAGATTGAATACATTTTCTGGAAACTCAATCTCATAAGCATTGGCTGCAAATTTTCTGAGAATCCTGCATGTATTATCTTCTTCATCTTAAATTTGTTATACATTCCCCTTGGGAACCTTTATTTTCTCAAATGAGATAAAACTTCATCTCCAACTTCGAATTGAACTTCTCTCCTATTTTGATCAACTCTGCTCTTGTATTTCTGGCTATTGTTCTGTAGTTGTTCTCTGACTCTGTCACGGAGCTTCTGCATTTCTATTGCAAAATCCTTAGCTCCATCACTTCTGAACTCATCTTGATTCAGATCTCTCAATTCTGTAATCCCTCTTGGTTGTATACCATACACAATTTCAAATGGAATTTTCCCTGTTCTCTTGTTCACTGAATTGTTGAATGCAAATTCTGCTTGTGCCAGAATCTTATCCCATTGACTACCTTTCTCAGTGACCAAAATTCTCAACAAGTTTCCTAGAATCTTGTTTACTACTTTAGTCTATCCATCTATCTGAGGGTGATATGTTGAACTAACGGACAATTTTTTCCCCAACCTCTTCCATAGATTCCTCCAAAAGTGACCTACAAATTTGGTGTTCCTATCTGAGACTATGCTCCTAGACAATCCATGTAGTCTCACTACTTCTATGAAAAACAAATTTGCTATGTGTGTATCATCATTTCTCTTCCGGAATGGTATGAAATGTGCCATTTTTGAAAATCCGTCCACCACAAAAAATATGGAATTGCTCCCTTTCTGAGTTCTAGGCAATCCCAATACAAAATCCATACTGATTGCATCCCACAACCTTTTTGGAATTGGTAATGGATATACAAACCAGTGTTATGTTATCTTCCTTTTGCATACTAATTTTTTTTTCATTTTTCACAAACGTTTTCACTTCTGGCCTCATGCTCGACCAATAATACGAATTAATCAGCTGTGCAAATGTCTTATCGTGACCAAAATATCTAGCTAAACCTCCACTATGTTTCTCCTTTAGTAGGTTATCTCTCATTGAGCATTGCAGTATGCACAATTGGCTTCCATTGAACAATAATCCATCTTGGATCAAATATTCAGTCCACGGGATTCTGTCTCCTAATAAAGGATTCTTGCATACCTCATTAGCTTCCTTAAAATTTGCATCTTCTCTATACATCTCCTTGAGGTGTTCAAACCCTAAGGTCTCCACTTGGAATTTATGTACAATCAAACTCCTCCTGCTCAAAGCATCTGTAAGTGTTTTAGCAGTTACAACAATATGTTTAATAACAAAAGTAAAATTATGCATAAATTCTACCCATTTTGCATGTCTCTAATTCAATTTTTCTTGCCTAGTAATAAATTTCAAAGCTTGGTTATCACTGTAAAAGACAAATTCTTTAGGAATTAGATAGTGTCTCCACTTGTTCAAAGCTTGAATCACTGCATAAAATTCTTTTTCATATGTGGAATACTTCTTCTCACTGAAATAAGAAACTGGCCTATTGTCCTGACTCAAGACTGCTCCAATAGCTAATCCACTTGCATCACATCTCACTTGAAATGTTTTTACAAAATATGGCAAGACAAGAATTGGTTGTTCTGTGATTTTCTCCTTCAACACTTTGAAACTTTTTTTAGCTTCCTCTGTCCATTTAAAAGACTTTTGTTTCTTCTTCATAGTGTCCAGCATGGGTGCACATATACCACTAAAATTTCTGATAAACTTTCTATAAAATCTTGCTAACCCATGAAAACTTCTTACCTCAAATATGTTGCTTGGCGATGGCCATTCTTTGATTGCTATCACCTTTTTTGGATCCATATTCAATTCATTTGAAGAGATTATGAAACCCAAGTATATGAGTTCCTTCCTCATAAAAGTGATTTTATTCAGATTTATCAACAATTTCTCTTGCTGCAACTTTTCCATCACTGATGTCAGATGTCTTAAGTGTTCTCTCTTTGTCTTACTGAAGATCAGTATGCCATCCATGTTGTAATATGAAAGATTGTTCTTGTTTTACCATTGACAATACCCTTGTCACCCAACCATAGGTTGAAGCCACCCTCCGAGCACCTTAACCTTGACAGAGAATCATTCTGAAAGCAAACCCTAGGCTAGATAGCCAAACAAAGGGTAGCACACCTTTCCCCAAGGATAACGCATCAACAAGAGATTATCAGATAGTACATACCCTAACCAAGAGATAGTCCAAGCCAAACGTGATCTACTATCTGCAACAGCTGCAATGGCATCTCTCCTCAAACATGCGCACAAGACTGGGCATTGCAGTGCACACAAGTTGTTTCTCTGTAATTCTGAGACTACCTGCCAGAATGAAGACTGACCTCCTATATTTATAGTAATTCTGGCTAACTTCTTGGGTCGACTTCTCATTCTGGGTATCTGTCTGTTCAGTATATTTTATTTCTTCTAGACGACTTCTTCTCTTAGAGGCTAATAACATAATACAAGCTATATTTTTGAGCCGACATGTCTTCTAGGGTTATTAGCCAGCTCATTAGGGTTTCTTATTGCTTCCCAAAATATTCTATTCTCGTCAGGTTTACATGTGGAGGTAAATACCTCCCGCAACTACCATAATATCAACACTCCCTCCTAGCTAGGGAGGTATTGCAAGTAATGGTCTTGAGCACAAACATACCATTCACCCGGTAGCATCAACATTGTTGTATAGACTATCTCATGAATAGATCATGAGCACCATCATCACCATCAGTGTCATCAGTTGCATGATCTCACGGGACCATACTCTATCTGAGTAATCAGACATGATGCTCACTCCACATGAGCCATTCTTTTAATCTAGAAGAATAAATGTTCTGAACCATTTTCTGTCTAGGAAATCTATGTTCATTGATCATCCATCTAACTGATAATCATTTTCAACACTGCTGATAGTCTTCAAGGAAATCAGAACAATATCATTCAATAGAACACAACTGTGTCTATCCATAGTAGTACACAACTACAATCTAGTGGTACACTACCACACCAAGTAGAAAACAAGTACTTGATCAGTAACGTATCATCACAAACAGTGGAACAGATCCACCACAGTAGTATACATCTATTGTCATACAGTCTTCATAACAATCATATGATATCAACCTACACAGAAACAATTTTATGATATAAACTTAATCATTTGGTCCAATATTTCACTCACATCTGTGAGATCTAAAAGAATATCTTCCCTCAGAGTAGAATATCAACAATGTTCAATCTGTCTTATTCTTCTCAAACAAGGAAGAATGATTGTTCTGATTTCTGAGCTTGGACCATTCCTCACCCTGGGCCATTCCTCTGACACTAAACAAAGTGTAACCTGGAGAGAATGAATCTGCCCTAAGGAATGCCTGCCCCTGATTGTTTAGCCTGAACCATTCCCCACCCTGGGCCATTCCTCTGGCACTAAATAAAGTGCAATCTGGAGAGAATGAATACACCCTAAGAAATGACTATCTCGACCATTTCCTCTGTTAACCACAAGAGGAAAATAATGTTCTGTACCAATGTCCAAAATAGACCATTCCTCATGTTAGTTCCACAATGCGAAATCATTGTCCGGCGAGGCAGGCCAGTCTTCTTGAGTAACCCTCAAGAAGAGAGACTGCCCTAGACCACTCCCCATGTTAGCCACAATGTGAAGTCACTTTCTATGGTACATCAACAATATGGACCACTTCCCATATTAACCACAATGGGAAATCATTGTCGATCAGAAATATCTATCCACTTTCCAAACATGAAAGAAACTGCTCATCCTTGACCATTCTTCAAACTGAAAAATGACTGTCCATAAATCAATAATACATCAGTGCTCCCTCCCAACCTGGGAGTCATATATTCCTTTTTCAATAAGGAATTCATCTCCATGAGCTCCAACTTAAGTACGCAAATTCTTTTATTTTGAATAGAAGCTTTACCAAAATGTCTGCTTATCTGCTCATTTGTGGGGATATGTATTGGAGAACCACTTTTTCCTTTCTGGACTTCATTACGGATAATGTAATTCTTGATTTCAAATACTTTGGTTTGGAACACTGATTTTCTCTGAAGGCTTCATGTAGCTCTGATCAATAGAGTATATCATTGTTGGAAAAATAGAACATATCCATGTGGCACTTCTTCTGTCATAATGAGATCTGATCTACTGAGTAATCATCTTGATAC
Source organism: Picea engelmannii (assembly GCA_009831015.1). Classification (NCBI taxonomy): domain Eukaryota; kingdom Viridiplantae; phylum Streptophyta; class Pinopsida; order Pinales; family Pinaceae; genus Picea; species Picea engelmannii. Next base: position 1,434,751 of record ML781447.1, read on the forward strand.
AATATCTATGTTATAGAATATCTTCACCATGCTTATGTTGTGCACTGGAGGTTCTCCACCAAGTTGTATTCTTCTATCTACATACAAGGGTCTCTTTCTGGTATGCCTCAAAGTCTTGAGGTTTCTCTTCATACTCTCTTTATTCAATTTCTCTGGAGAACATTCTTTGCATTCATCTGATGTAGAACTCCAACTCATGGATGTTGTGGATGATATAATGGCTCATGTAGAGATATGTCTGGTTTACTGGAACAAGTAATCATCATAGTCTTCTCCCTCCATCTGGGAGAACCTCTAGTTCTATATCTTGCAATTCTTTCATTCATAAGTCTTCCATACACTGTTCTTCATCATGACTTTCAGTTCCTCTGCCTGATTTCTTTTATTGAGTTCATATTAGGTTGGAAATCTTGTGATTCTTGATACAATGAATGGTTGTTCTGGCTTCTCTTTCTTTCTTTGAATCTTCATGTTCTTCCTTGTGTTTAGCTCTTGGGTCCATGGAGTATATTCCATGCCCTAAAAATTCCATTTCTTTCTTTCTTCATAGGATCACAGATGTGGATGGACAACCAGGGATACTTTAAATTCTTCTCTTCGAAGAAGAATTCTTCTAAGGTCGGACTAAACACGTACTCCCTGCTATCATGGATATATATATTTTATCATCTTCAATGGATCATAGGATTAGCTCCCTCCTAATCCTTTCTTCATGTATGAATACATGCTCTTCTTTACGGTGATATATAATATGCTCCCTCCATCTAGGAGAGTCCATGCTTCTATCTGCATCCTCATTCCCTTCTGCAAGGTGTTATAGGTCTTTCTCCAATTTCCTCTTGATTGTTGAATTCTTTTTGTCTTTGCTTCTTCTAAGTCTATAATTTGTTTGACGTATTTCATTATGTGTATTATCTAATGATATCCATCCTTATCTTGTTGTGCTTCCATAGGTATAGTTCTTCTTGGAACACATTATCTTCCAAGAGATAGATATACAAGATATGTATAGAGACGATGCAAACAAGATATGTACAAGAAATAAAAAGAGTATTGTTACCTTTAGAAGAAGAAGTATCTTTCATCCTACTTAGTCTTCTTTGTAGGTTCCTTTTCTTCAAAAATTGATGCTTCATGTTTCTCCTTCCTTTTCTTTAGCTCAGGACAATGATTCTTGTAGTGACCATACTTTCAACAGTTGAAGCATTATATTTCTGAAATATCTTTCTCTTGATTTTTCTTCTTCTTTGAACCAAACTTCCTTTTGTTCTTGAAGTTCTTAAATCTTGTTGTGAAGGCTTGATCATCGTACTTATTTTAGGGTTTCTCTTTTTCACTGATCCTTGATTCTTCTTGAGCACAACAAGACCAAAGTTCTTCAAATGTCAGATACTCCTTTCTTGTGTTCATCCTTGCAGAAAATGCATCCCACATCTTGGGAAGATCATTGAGTACTATGTTTACCAACTCCTTCTCTGAGATGATCTCTTCAATAGCTTGTAGTTGATCTCTTAATTGAGAGATTCTCACAAAGTATGATGTTATGTTATTGTCATCATTCATCTTCATGTCACAGAGCTCATTCTTCAGACTGATTACTTGTCCAATGTTTCTGACTGAGAAAAGGTTTGTTAGGGCATCGTACATCTTCTTCGATGAGTCAAGATGGGAGATGTAGGGTATCAAGTGGTCTTTGATAGATTCCACTATGATACTCATGGAATTGATGTCACCGTCTTTGAACTTCTCCATAGCTACAACGTTATGTGGTTCCTTCTCTTTTCCTTCTTCAAACTTTGGTTTCACGATATCCAACACTTTATTCTTGGCAAGGATGAGGTCAATCCTTGTCTTCCACGCTCTGAAGTTAGAAGCTCCATCTAACTTGTTCTCTGACATCATAGAGTAAGTCATGGCTGCTTTGACTTGGTTAGCCCTAGATTTGACCAAAAACTCAAACTTCATGCCTTGGCTTACTGAGAGTACCAGGAGATGTGCTAGGCTAGGGCACACTAATATGTCCAAAAATTATTCAATCCCTTCACTTAAGGTGCCTCAACGAGAGGATTAGGGTTTCTTCAACTACACCTGCTAGTAACCCTAGCAGCAGTGCTATGGTGACTGTTCCTACTAGAAACCCTAGTGGAAGTTCTTCAATGAGCTCAATATCCTTATGGATATGTTTCCTTCCAGTGGTTAGACTGAATGAAGGAGGTGTGGGCCCATAACCTGTTAGAATATGAAATATTGTACCTGTTTTACCATTGAAAATACCCTTTCCACCCAACCATAGGCTGAAGCCACCCTCAGAGCACCTTAACCTTGACAGAGAATCATTCTGGAAGTAAACCCTAGGCTATATATCCAAACAAAGGGTATCGCACCTTTGCCCAAGGATAGCACATCAACAAGAGTTGATCAGATAGTCCAAACCCTAACCAAGAGATAGTCCAAGCCAAACATGATCTACTAGCTACAACAACTACAATGGAAGCTCTCCTCAAACATGCGCACAAGACTGGGTACTGCAGTTCACACAAGTTGTTGCTCTGCAATTCTGAGACTGCCTGCAAGAATGAAGACTGGCCTCCTGTATTTATAGCATTTCTGGCTAACTACCTGGGCCGACTTCTCATTCTGGGTATCTATCTTTTTAGTATATTTTATTTCTTCTGGCCGACTTCTTCTCTTGGAGGCTAATAACCTAATACAAGTTATCTTCTTGATCCGACATGTCTTCTAGGGTTATTGGAAAACTCATTAGGGTTTCTTCTTGCTTCCCAGAATATTCTATTCTCGCCAGGTTTACATGTGGAGGTAAATACCTCCCGTAGCTGCCATAATATCAACAATCCAGATATAATATGAGAAATTTTCCTATGAAGTCTTTCAATACTTCATTCATCAATCTATAAATGTGTTTGGTTCATTTGTGAATCCAAATGGCATGACCATCCATTCAAACAATCCTTCATTTGTCTTGAATGATGTTTTCCATTCATCTCCCTCTCTCATTCTTATTTGATGATATCCACTCTTCAAGTCTATCTTGGAAAAATAGCTTGCTCCATTCAAAAAATCCATCAAATCATCCATCCTCGGTAAAGGAAATATGTACCTAATGGTTATCTTGTTGATGGCTCGGGAATCTGTACACATTCTCCATCCTCCATCTTTCTTTGGACTTAACACAGTTGGTATTATGCATGGGCTCAGGATTTCCCTGACTAAACCTTTATCCAACAACTCCTGGACTTGACTTTTGACTTCCTCATTCTCCCTAGGTGTCAACCTAGAAGCTTCTTTGTTCAGTAAACTAGCTCCTGAAATAAGGTCAATATGATGGCTTACAACCCTAATGGGTGGAAATGAGTGAGGTAACTCATCCAAGCCTACATGATATGGACCCTTCACTATCTTGGAGAAAAGCGGCACTAATGATTTTCATTTATATATTCCACTTTATATGCATATTTACTTTGTCATGAATGTAGAGAACTTGAAACTTTTTGAGCCTCCCATGATCATGGATGAGGATGAAGAAGTTTCAATACCTTCAGTTGATGAGTTTTCACCTGAGTAGTTGGATGAGTTATAGGAAGATATCATCCTAGACAAAAGGATGAGGACTTCATGTGGGGGTGATGTTGATTATGTCCGAGTAGGATTAAAGGGAACACATCTAAGCAAGGCAGAGTGGATTGAGAAGGACAAAGTAAGGGGACTCTTCCCTCACTTACCAGTTGATTGATGAAATCTATTGGTGGTCCAAAAAGCTCTCAGTGGGAAGGTGTGATCCAAAAAGGATCCATAGAAGGATAATAACATCTAAAACTTAGAGAGGCAAATCAAGACACTCATAATGGCTTCAACAGATAGAGAAAGGGAAAAAATTCAAAGTTCCCAAAACTCAGTGAAAATCGAATGATCGCGAAGATCAGGTTGGAAGATTTATAATGACCCAAATAGATCATCAAACGGAGTTACGGATCGAAATACATTCATGGTCAAAGTTTTGGTCAACCTAACCGAGTCAACGAGGATGAATCAACATCTGTATTGTTGATGTCAACATCAGTACAAATGACATCATCGTCCATACATCATACATGGAAAGCATAGAGGGTGACACATGTCATGATCACATCATCATGCCATGTGGCAATAGTAGAGGCTACCACATGTCACCCGCCAGTAGGCTTTTCAGGGCTCCATGTGGATCAATAAAAAAGTGCCATGTGGCACCCCTAGGTGATGCCACATGGCACCACCCAAAAGGCACCATGTGTTCTGTACAGAGGTGATGTGGAGGTGATGTCAAAAACCAGGTGGGTCAATCAACAGATTCCACGTGGCTCAATCGAAGGGTGCCACATGGCACCCTAGAAATGACCAAGGAGGGCCCATGATAATATATATATATATATA
>ML781447.1:1439228-1469488 GCA_009831015.1 Picea engelmannii
GCCAATCCTGGATGACTTGGATCTTGGTTGGATCCACATGCACCCCATGCTCATCAATAATGTATCCCAGATACTGAACCTGGGTCATGCCAAAAGTGCACTTCTCCAAATTGGAACACAACTTATGTTTCCATAGTGTTTGGAGGACCTATCGGATGTGGTGGAGGTGCTCTTCCCAATTCTGGTTGAAGATCAGGATGTCATCCAAGTACACTACTACAAATGAGATGGTGAATGGCCGCAAGATGTCATCCATCAGGCTTATGAAGGTTGCGGGAGCATTCGTAAACCCAAAAGGCATGACCAACCATTCGAAAAGGCCCTCCTTGGCTTTGAAAGCAGTCCTCCACACATCGGATGGTTTGATTGGTACCTGGTGATACTCGTAATTCAAGTCGATCTTGCTGAAATATTTTTCTCCTTTGAGTTGGTCCAGAAGGTCATCAATCTATGGTATCGGGAACCCATTCCAGATGGTGATCTTGTTCACCACCCAATAATCAATACAGAGTCTCCAAGTCCCATCCTTCTTCTGCACCAACATGATCGGGCTCCCACAGGGAAATGAACTTGGCCAAATGTGACCTTTCTACAACATCTCTTGAATCGTTCGCTTGATTTCATTGTTCTCTAGAACAGAGCACTAATAGATCGGTCCATTGGGAAGCAATGCACCTGGGGTCAGATCTATGGGATGCTTGACCTGACAATGCAGAGGCACCCCTGCGTGTGAGGTGAAGATGTCTCGATACTCCTCCATCACCTTGTCCATTCGTTGTTGTCATGCAGAGGAGCCTTGTCTGGAGGTCGTGGCCATATTATTATTCTTTCCCTAAGGATGGATCATTAGGAAAACAAATTTCCTAGTTTTGGAAATGAGCTTACTACATTTTTTTGCAGTAACCAAAGAGATAGCGATAGGCGGTGGTACCTATGGTATCTTGTACAACTTATTTCCCAAGGTAACAATAACAGTGCGAGGCTGGGACTCATACAAAAAATGTCTCTTCCACAAGTATAGTTGGCCTAATAGTACATCACAAGCATCAAGAGGATCAATGTCACATAATACCTCATTGGTGAAGGGATTGATGTCATAGGTAAGGCGACATTGTTGGCTGACGCAGAGATCCCATCCTTAGTGAAGCCACTGGATGGTGTACGGTTGTGGGTGTGTTGTGGTCGGCAATACCAACTGCTTCATGACCTCTACTGAAATGAGTTTATTTTGGCTCCCACTATCGAGGATGAATTGTAGCGGGGAACCCTTTACCCACATATGGGAGTGGAAGAGACACTCCTCCTCCTCTGGATCTTTCAGTTCTTCCTTTTAGATCTTCGTGGTGGAAATGGTGGATTTGGGCTCCGCATTGATAATCTTCTTTCCTCTATCATTCTCCTTCTCGGGTTCTGATTCAATGTTGGAGCATGCATCTGATTCAGAAGCCCTCATCTCGGCCACCAGTGACTAATTGGATCGACACTCACTTGTGTTGTGAGTGGAGCTCTTATGGAAATCACACCACTTTCCCATGTCCTTATTTGACTTTTCAGTGTTGTTCTTTTCTTGTATCTTTGGCAAGTTATCTTGAGCTACTATACCTTGTCTTTGTCCTTTGTTATTCAATTTGGGGGCACCTTTCGCTTGCTTTTGATTCATAGATACAAAGTATCGCTTCTTCTGTTTGAACTTCTGCTCAATCTTGGCAGCATACCGGTATGCAGTACCAAGTGAGGAGATGTCGAGGAACTCCATTTCCTCCTGAATGTATCTATGTATATAATTGTGGTACTTCAACACCAAATGTTTCTCTGAATCTTTGATACCCAACTTTGTGTGTAGGGTATGGATTAGATTCGTCAGTTCATACACATCTTAATCCCTTTGTTGCCACAACGTAGTCCATTGTATGTACTTGTCCTCATAGCTCCCTACGGTATAATATTGTTCCTTGATGGCGTCTCGAAAATAATTCCAAGTGGGTATGGCCAAGACCAAGGAGGGTTCCTCCTCATCCCTTTTCTCACAGTAGGTTTCCCACTAGTCCTTGACACGGCGGGTGGCTTTGAGAAGTGAAAAAATAATCTTCTCCTGATCGGAAAAGTCATGAACTGAGAAATATCCTTATAATATATTCAACCATATATATATGGAATCTACATCTATTTGACCATCAAATATGGGAATGCAAAATTTTACTTGTACCTTAAAAGGGGTTGTGCCTCCAGAGTGTTTGTTGGATGCAGATGCGCTGCTAGTGGGAAATTGTTGAAGGATCTGGATGAAGTTATCCATCATCGCGTTCCTTTGTTTTTCAAGGGCCTCCTCAAGAAATATTTTGATAGGATCTTCTCCTCCCTAATATTTCTTTTCATCCCCCATTGGTAGCCTTCAGGGTTTGCGAGGATGATCTTGCAAAGGTTCAACCAAATCAAGCCCTAACTCCTTATACCCCAACCTCGTTGGGGACATGCAAAGAAAGATCGAGAAAGACCAGATCGCTCGGATACAACTAATCTAGATTTATGTAGGAACGCAAAAGAATACACAAATAACCATGAATACAAATATGTAGCGTAAATAACACTTCATTTCATTAATATGAAAGAACTGAAATTTGTTTACAGACGAAATAAAAATAAACTAGCTAGGGCGCTGGTAGCTTATCTCTGAGAAGATATGTTGCAGATATAGGTCTCTGAAATCTAAGTGAAAATGAGGCTCGAAGGCCTATCTATTATTGAGAAACAATGGAAACCCTAAACATCCAAAACACCTAACCCTAGGAGATGAAACACCAAAATATGGGCCCCGTCAGGGTAAATTGGTACATCAATTTCTCGGGGTCATATTTTTGGCATATTGTCTCCATTTGACGCATATGATACATCGTTAGAAAGATATATCTGAGGATTACAATTGTTGGTTGAAAATATCATGCAAAATTTTTCCTAACGGTAGATGCCCAAAAAACATCGTTTAGGGCCTCAAAACGGCTTCGGAAGTTCAAGACCCAAAAAACTGCCAAAAATAGTAAATTGTGATACAATTAAGGAAACTGAAAAACTGAAAGAAACAATGGTGGGGGTCCAATTGGAATAGGTGGTTGGCCACCAATATCCACCTGGATTAGTAATCATGCAGCTGGAAATATTTCTTCATTTCCAATAGCCAGGCCTCTGACTCTTCTCCTTTATTGTGCTCGCTATTGAAATTTGGTGGTTTAATCTTATTGATCTCACCTTGGAAGATGACTTCCTCGAGCCTTCTCCTTTGTTTATGAATAGGAGACACACTTAGAATGCTCCATGTCCCTGAACTTGCATGATTCCTTCTAGTGGACTACTTTGGAGAATGATGGTGCCTTCTCGTGTTCCTTGATTTCCTATCATTTTCATGATCATCCCTTTTATTATGGGATATTGATGCTCACACTTTTCTATCAGTATTTGCTTGTTTGGTTCGAGAGTCCTTGTTTAATTTCTTATGCAACATGTTAAAACTATGAAGTATCTCTTCTTGAGCCTTCATGATCCTTTCATTAGCAGCTCTATAGCTCTGCACTTCTATATGCAGGCTTTTCATACTAGCAGGCTCATGCATATCTCTTCTTCCATTTGACTTTGTCTCAACAATCCCCATGCTGACATGCATAACTATGACCTCTTCCTCATTGATATAATATCCCTGATCATATTCCATAACTCCATTCCTCATATAATAACCAAATTTTCCTTTTTATACCTCTAATTTTGCAAGAATTGTGCATGCAATAATTACTGTTAGAACATGCAATGTATAAAACATGTCATCAATTAGAATACATGTTATTTATTCATCAATTTTTAAAGGACACATTTCACCAATTCAAATTTTGATTCCCTTTATGCATTCCTTTCTCAAACATCTTTCCAACGGCTATAACCATGCCTCAAACTGAATTCTGAGTGAAAAGTTACAACATTTACATCCTGCAATTTCCACCTTTCTACTGCTACAGAAATATATCTATTGATTTATGGAATATTATATTTCCCAATTCAAATTTATCGATTGATATATTGCTTCTAATCATCAATACATTTCCAACGACTATTTTGTTTTTCTCAAATTTGACCTTTGAGCAGAAATTTATGTTCCAAAGAAGTTTAGGCAGTTTTACCCTATTTATCCCTACATGCTATAAGTGCTTTATTTCTCTTCATGTGCATTTTCAGGTACTCATAACCCAAATCTGACTCCACTGCTAGATTGTGTGGGTCAAAATATTTCAATAAACTACTCATGTGCCCCAAACGTACTTTTGAGCAATGAGTTATGCCTTATAGAAGTAAAACTGGCGTCAAAATTTTACCCTCATTGTTTTGGCTGTAAATTTCTCATACGAGCTCTGATATTCCTCCCTATCAGGTGCAAGTTGATAATTTTATTGAAGTTTGTTAAAAGGGTCCAAGCTTGAGATTTTGATTATTCTATTATTCAATGATTCATAGTTTAAGGGATCCAATCTTAAGCTTTGGATTATTCTATTCTTCAATTGTATTTAGTGGTTTTGGTTGATGATTAACCATTTTGATTTGAATAATGTGGTGGTTTTGGTTTATCACTAACCATTTTGATTTGAATAATGTGGCAGTTTTGGCTTACCACTAACCATTTTGAGTTGAATAATGCGGTGCTTTTGGTTGACCACTTATCATTTTGAGTCGAACAATGTACTCCCCCCTGAAGATGTTGGAGAGAATCATTTTATCAATGTGTCCCCCCCCTTTGAGGGGTGGAGTGTACCATCTTTGATTTAGTTTTAGAGAACATATATAATTGGATCTGGATCATGTCCAAAATCAACTGGAATAACTATTTGAAAGCTTTTTGGTTTTGTCTTCACTAGATGGTAAGACTTATGTAGATTATTTTCTTGTTGATTCCATCTCCATGAATTTATCCATCCATAATGAATTGTTTTATTAACCTTCTTCTTATTCTTTCGACATTTTTCAGATAGGTGATTTGTCTTCCCACAATGAAGACAAGGATGGATATCAAAACACTTCTTCTCCATGTGACCAACTTTGTGACAAATGTTGGCACTTATTATCAATATTCTTAATTTATTCAAGAAATCCTACAGTCACAAACCAAACAGGTTTGGAGTAATATGGAATATGAAAGTTGTAACCTTTGTCATATCCCAAGCCATGTCAATTTATGTTGGATTGTTTTTCTTCCTAAGGCCTTACAATGTTGTTGGAAAGATTGCACTAATCCTATACAACTTCATCATCATTTGAAATTGTTTCACTCAGTTTCTCATGAGTGGACTTTTGATCCTAACAATCATCATCATCATCGTCATCATTAACATCATAAAGAGGGTTGTTTTGAATGAGGATTAGTTTAGACTAATTTACTAACTATTGATATTTGAGATCCATGATTCCATCATTCAATAAATGAGATTGATATTGCAACAAATGAACCTTTGTTTACATGACTTGCAAACATGTAATAACATTTTCCAATGTTTCGTTGGTCAAGATGATCGAATTTATCTATGTTATTTCTAGCGAATTTTGCAATAAGGAAACAAATTATGGGATCTTAGCCATCACCATCATGCTCACTTGTATTTGTTTGTTTTATATCACATTCACTTGATTTGATGTTTCCAACAAGTTGAGGGTGTCATACCAAAAATGCACCCGAACTCATGATTATTAAAATGGTTTGAGTCTCAACTACTCAACCTTTTCAATATAGACTCAAGAATACAATGGAACAAGAAAGTCTTGGGTGTCGTGTGTGGATATTTTACTTATGTAGCTAGCAATTACAATTGTGAACATCTCCAACACCTTAGGGTGTTATGAAATCTTTCATTACCTCTTCTTGCATAAAATCTTCATTCCAAAGCTTTGTGACCATATCCATTACATGAGTAACATTGACCATGAAAAACATTTTCATACCTTTCCTTTGGTGTCCTTCTTGAAGGTGTCTCTCTTCTTTGAGGTGTAAACATGACTTCTTGATGTCTTCCTTGCTTTGTTCTTTTGAAACTTTCCTTGCCTTGTGTAGATGGTTGAATTGCAACATTGTTTCCATCCTTTGAGAGTAAGGGACTTACCTCATGCATATTTGAGGTGATAGCTTCAACATGTGTAGCTTCTTTCTTGTATCCAAGACCTGATTTATCATTTGGTGATCTTTGACTATCCAAGATCTCATTTAAGATTGTTGAGCTATTCAAGAATTTGTTTGACTTCTCTACTTTCTTTCTAAGATCAACAACTTCAGCTTCCAACTTATGACATGACTCTTCCTTTTCAATTATTTGATTCCTTAATAGTTCCTCTACCCTTTTGGCTTCTTCAATTTGTTTCTTGAGATGGATAATAACTTCAAGACTTTTTCTAATCTCATCATCTACTATCTTATTTTCTTTTATTTCATTCTTTAGCCTTTTGATCTCTTCTTCCTTTTCTTCTAATTGATTTTTTTTATTTTCTTCGTGTTCTTTGAGCATTTCCTTTAATTTCAAGATATGACTTTGATTCCTTTTAAGAAAAGTTTTGGTGTTGTTGGAAAGATATCTATAGTATATGTAGTAATGGTCATATTTGTATTCATATAGTCCCCACTCAATTTCCCTTTTAATCTCTGACAATTCTTCTGCTACTTCTTCCATGTGATAACTATCATTTGATTCTATACAAACTATCTCTAGATTTTCTTCTTCACTTGTAGAGAAATATTCAACATCATCATATTTTAAAATATTGCAATCGAGAGGTTTTGGAGATTCTTTACCTTCATTGATCTTGATGAAATTGTCTTCAAGGTCTTCCTTTTTGCCAACATCATCACATTTAGAATCATTGCAAATAAAGGATTTTGGATATTCTTTACCTTCATTGTTCTTGATGGAGTTGTTTTTAGTGTCTTCCTTCTTGATTTGGTATGTCTCCTCTAGCTTTAGCCATAGATCCTTGGTGGAAGTGCATTGTCCCATGCTCTCTTTGATAGAACTTTATAGTCCACTAAGAATGGTCTTGAGAGCCAATGCATCATTCTTCTTTCCTTCCCTTTGAGCTACAAACTTTGACTTGTTCTTCAAAGGAAATGATCCACCAATGGTTGCTTTCCAAATACCATCTCCCATTTACTTCAAATGCACTCTCATTTCTATTCTCCATGTAGACTAATTTTCCTCATCAAGGATTGGAACTTCATCATCCATTTTTGTGTCTATGGATCTCCTCCAAGACTGTTAAGGCTTATAGTGAAGGCTTGATATGATACCAATTGTGGACACACCAACCACACTTAGAGGGGGGGGTGAATGAGTGTGGTGCTCTTTTCCTAATTTTCCCTTTCACAAAAAATCTTAGTTAGCAATCACCATTTACTCATTAATTATTGTTTTCATTTATAACTAGTTAAAGGTGAACATGCATTAGCAACATATATCAAAAACATATATCATCAATAAGTCATAATAACAAGGAACACAAAGAACAAAATATTTATGTACAATTTTATTTTTATTATAGACTACAATCCTTGGGTTATCAACAACAACTGAATAGAGATACAACTCCACAAGAGAAACAACTTTGTAATGCAAGACTCAGCTTACACAACTCAAAACCAACTGAGAAGAGGCATCAATCCTCCATAGATACCAATCTATCAATAGGTACGTGACCTGTCAGTATTCTAGCACATGTATGTACACGTCCTACCAGTAGTACAACTCGCGTATGTACGCGGCCTGTATGTACTACAACCCGCGTATGCCTTCTGAGTATTTAGGGTTTTCTCTTCATGAAAAATTCAGATCTTCTGCAGCCCTCAACCACATTCACTTCTTTATATCACATTCTAATATGTACCATAACCAATCTCAACACATCCATACTCTCCAACAACTTACTCATGCTCCTCAATCATACAATATGAATGATACTCAAACATGAGTGACCAACATACTATGGAAACCATATCAGTACTGAAACATAAGAGTGTTTCTCACTCCATCAACCAACAAAAACCAAATCATAACAACCATACCAAGAATGCCTCAAGCATTCATCATACAACAAGAAAGAGTATCCATCAAGACAATCATGCAACCATACCAGAGTTTCTATTGGAAGATATGAGTCCATAGAATGTAGACCTGAAACTTACTTCAGCCGCCAAGATCTTGGCACCAACTCATACTCAAATCTTTGTTGGCCCTTGACCAAGTTTTGGGAGATTCTTGGTCATAGTGACCTATTTTGGGACTTCAACAACCTGTCGAAGGAGGAGCGCAAGATGAAGAAGAGATCAAGGGATCTCAGCCTACTTTTGGGTGCTTTTTGGGTTTTTGGGATTATGTAACCAGAATGGGATGTCGGCCCATGGGTTTACCCATGTTTAGGCCTATTTTGTATGTATAAATAGAAGGCTAGGCAATGTAAGAAGGAGTCAATTGGTGCATCTATGTGATGTATGCTAAGTGAAAGTAGGGTTTTGTAAGTGCTTTGTGCATGGATGTAAGAGACTTGCAGAGTTAAGTGCAGGTCCTTGTGGCAGATTTTGGAGGGCTTAGTGTTGTAACACAAGGAAGAAGGATCTAGTGAGCTGCGCAAATATTCTGTCATGTGTGGAGTAAGGGTTTTGATGTCTTTGTGCTTGTAACCGATTGACTGAAGACAATAAAGAATAAGTGTTGGTGGACATAGCCCCAGGTCAGGGGTGAACCACGTAAACACTGTGTTGTCTTGCTTTGTGCTTATCTGGATGTGTTTATATCTTCTTTTGTTAAGTGCTTAGAGATGATTAGATAGATACACTTATGCTTAGTGCTAATGATATATAAGAATGTTATATCTAATATATATGAGTGTGTTGAGTTCTTGATCTTCTATATCTGATCTATCTATTGATGCTAAGTTCTTAAGTACATTATTTCAGTGTGAATGTTGTGAAGCCCTGTTTTATCAGCGAAGTGATTATTTATTGTATATTGAGGAAATGACGGTGCTAAGTGATTTATTAAGTATTATAATCATATATCTATGTTCCAGCTAAGGTTGCAAACAACTGAGTCTTGCAACCACCCCTGCCTCTACCTCAAGTGACACTTCATCTTCTTCATTGGTGGTACCGAAAGGGTTGGTAGTTAGGGCTTTGTTGGTGCGTTGTTGTAGCATTGAACCCTGGGTCTGCTCCTGTGCCAACATATGGTTCCATTGCCAGGACCTGAAACTGTGATTGCTGGGAACTGAGAAAGAAGAATCTTTGTGCAAAGATCCATCCTAAAATTTTGAAAGCTCTGTGCGTAGATCTGTGCCCTAGTTCATAGTATTCTATTTGACTTATAAAGCTCTGTGCTAAAAGAAAGAAGTTTGATCTGAATAAAAGAGGTAAGATCCAAAAGCTTTATGCCCGAAGAAAGGTAAAAGTGGGAATTCTTGATTAAAAAGAGGTAATATCTACAAGCTCTATGCTTTGATAAAGGTAAGAATAGTTAAAGTTTTAAATCTGGAAGATTTTTGCTATGTAGAAGTAAGATCAGTGGAAATGTTTGTTTCTAGAGTATGGATCTAGGTATGTTTAATAGAGTATATCCTAGTTTTGAAAACTAGGGTATTAATAGATGAAAGAAGATTTGATATGAGTAGATCTGATAAGAATAGTGAAAGATATGTTATACCTATGCATAGAAGGAATGTTTGGACTAACAAATGGATGAAGGATCCTATAAATAATTTATTCCAGGTTAGCTCCTATGATCCTAGCGCATAGTACAAGAGAAGTTGGGGATCATTTAAAATAAATAGAGGATTAACCCTCTGTTACAACTGCAGAAAACCAGGACATCTTGCTAAGGCATGCCCCGGGAGAAGACCTGGTTGTCTTTGTTGCAAAGATATGAACCATGAAGTGTTGGATTTCCATAGAATGATTACTAAGCTTGAAAGTATGAACACAAGACAAGAAAATCCTAAGGAAGATCCAAAAATTAAGGCTATAGAAGAACCCTAGAAAGAATCAGAGAAGGTATTGCTATAGATGAAAGAAACTTTGAATGACCATCGACATGTTAGATTATCAAAGATGTTTAAAGACAAGGAATAACTTAAATAAATAATAGGATACTTCGACATTGACTATGTTCTAGATGAGGAAACACAGCTGAATATCATGACAGAGAGAACTTGGGAAGCTATATGAAGGCCCTCTATGATTCCTTCATTAGGAGGAATAGGTTTATTCAGAGGAAAATTGGTAAACCTATGTGGAAAGCTCACTCATATATCTATGAATGCCAATGGAACTTCGACAGAAGAAGATTTTGAGATTATTCAATTTATTGAGGATTGCACCCCGTTTACCATGTTACTAGGGAAACCTTGGATTGAAAGAGATCAAGCCAGAGGAAAAGAAGAAGAAGAATTTTTGGAGCAGAAGAGACAAGAGTTAAAATATTTCATGACTAGAAGGATTGCATACTTGATTGAAGAACAACATAATAGGTCGAAGCTACTTAACACTAGAAACCCATATGTCAAAGCTGCAAGAACATTTGAAGAATCACAGAAGACTGAATTCCCTATCTCAGATAAATAAGAGGTGTTACCCCTGAGTCCTAGGAAAGAATCTCAACAATGCCCAGTGACTATGTCCAAAGACGATAAGAATCAGAATGGAAAAATGACTATCGAGACGAAGCTCACTGGGAGGAAGGATAGGAAGCTAAGTAAGAAGATAGATAAGTTTGAAAAGTTATAGAAGGTTCTATAGGGAACTTCGCAGACAAAAAATTTGCAGAATGGAAGCTTCATCAGGATATCAGAACAGTGACACATGGCACTTAACCATGGTGAGGCAATATAGTCGTTGGGACCGACAGATCTGTTCAACTGTCACTCTGAACATGTCGGAAAGAATTTATAGCTCAACACCAGACCGTTGGACCGTGCCATAACGAACATAAAAAGAGTTAATGAGGCTTCATAGCCGTTACAAGCGAACCATCGTCGAGTTACCTATTTATCCCATCACGCCATGCATGGAGAACACTTTTGCTAACCAAGAATTTGAGCCTGCAGACCAAGTGAATTGTATAAAGTGATCATTGCCCTCTTGTTGTTTATTCTAGTGCAGTATCTGAGTTAATTGTGAACCCAATATTATGAATACTGAGAGCATATGTTTGACGAGATCACTGCAGTTGAAGAATCAGTAACAGAAGTACTCCTCGAATTGATGACTGAAAGAGTCATGTCAGAGAGAGGATTGTCTACCAGTCTACAAGAATCATCGACAAGAGGACTATTGGCCTCTCCATCCACCGATCGATTCAGACCATCACGGCTCGCAGACGAGAAGAAAACCAAGAACAAAGACAATACTGTGAATGCTAAATTGATTCTGAGCATTTTACCCGCATATCTACAACCTCTGAGCGACGCAATAAATATAGACAATGTTCCTAGAGACTTTGAGTATGAATTGGTCATTGCATACCTCCCGAAGGGGATACACGAAGTTCATGCAGATCAAGAAAATATAGCAGCGTTGAATTTTAGCGACTTCAACCTCAACGACAGGAAGGTCTACAACATGCTCACCCCACATAAGTACCTGACTAGGAAAAAAGGAAAGAATTCAAAAATTGTCCCTTAGTCATGGACCCATAACTTTTCACAGTCCACACTGCTCAACGTCATGAATATTCCTCACTTCGGAAGGCACCAAGAAGTGAATGCATGCGTGAATATGTTGATGTCCTATTACCATGGAAGATACTTGTGGTTAAACCACCATATCATAGTGGATCCGACATTGATCAGTCAGATCACAGGGATGAGTATGCAAGGCCCTGACCCACAAGATTTCTATCCCAGAAAAACCATGGATTGTGCTTTAGCTCAAAGGATAAAATACACCTACGATGATGTCGATAAAGGCACGCGATGCTACAAGCTAGTTTCTATCCAAAGCGTCCCATTGTGCCTAGTTTGTCAATTGATCGCAGGAAAGTTACTCCACAAGAACCAACCCACTCAAGTGACTGGTTTTGTAGTCAACTTTGTAAGGAAGTGAGCAAAGGGCCTAGAAATGAATTTAGCGAAGTACCTCATGAACTAGTTGGAACTAGATTGTAGGGAAGTGCAAGATCAAGCATATGAGTTCCACTTTAGTTGGCTTCTAATCCTGATTGCTTTCATCGCATGGGAGATGTCGGAAGGTGCGACCTTCCTAGACATCGAGCCCTTTCAACCTCTGGCAGTGAAGTTCAGTACACTATGGTATTCTAGTGACATGAACAAGAAATGGCAGTCAAATTCCATATTCCACACATATTAAAATCATTTGAAGTTAGCTATCTAGTCCAAGCCTTGCATCACGCCAAATACTCTTCACAGGTTTTATCCTTTAATGAAATTCAATGTGGACCACCATTTCATTTATATTACAGCGCGCACTGATGAACACAAGAAGCAACTTTAGTCTTACTACAAAATGATAGAGGAGGACTTAGAAGAAATCACCAAGGAATGGTCGGCAGACCTCCTCATTCCAGCAGACCCTATGGAGATATCCAATTTAGACAGTCCAAAAACTGCGATGAATACACCTAAACCTAGCAAGATAAAGAAGACTGAAGAGGTCCATGATTTAGATAGTGCATCTGTGAAGACCACTTCCATATCAATAGAGAAAGGAGTAGATGGCAGAGAGATAGATTTCACAGCATTTGAGCAGAAGAAAGGTGAGGTTACACCGCCTAGAGACGAGGAGGATCCCTAGAAGAAAAGGAAGGTTTCCCTGTCGAAACCTTCCTCCTGGAAGAAAGTGAAATAAACCATGACCAAAATGCACACCATCCTCACATTCGACGACTTCGATTTCATCATAGCAGCCCTGAATGATGCTTCGCTGGAGATAACAGAGAAGCAAGAAGCTAAGAAGGAGGAGGTGTTCCATCGGATTAAGGATGAGGTCCAAGGAGTGCAGCAGGCACTGCAATCCAGCCACGCAGTCTCTATTGTGCCTCTATTAGTAGGAACATCAGAACTGGGAGATGAGCCACCTCAACTCTACCACATCGCTGATACAGTCGAAGCTCACCTTCGACGAGCCCAAGAAGAAATAGCACAAGCTACCCAGGCTTTGGCACAAGTATAGGGAGACCTTGTAGAACAACGCAGTACTGCAGAACGAGAAAAAATTTCTCTACAAGCGAAGTGGGATGAAGAAAAAGAACAACTGCAACAAAGAAAGGAACAGTTTCTCACAGAGTAACTCGAAGTAAAGGAAATGGTTCACATAGCACTTCGCTCTGTGATAGTCGTAGAAGTAAATACCAAAGAAAGAGTTCCACAGAAGGTGGCACAACTTGAAGAAGTAATCCAACAGCTCCAACAATGCATAATAGACTTGGAGCTCCGCACTGTGCCTAATACCCCTCAAGATGTAAGACACCAAAGGGAAGTAACTGCCCACAGCGCAGTTGATAGACTAAAATCTCTTTCCTTGGAGTGAAATCAGCCGAGTAACCGCAACGCCCAAACATATGAGAACCTCACCGAGAATCCAGAGTTACAGAAATTAGAGTTGCATCTCAAGTAAGAAAAGCAACACACAAACACACTACAGGTGTAGTTGAAGGCCTTGTTGGCCATGGAAAGAATGAAGTGGTCTCAAGAGAAATGCACCGCCCAACAACAGATCCATACAATTCAAGGTAGAGTGATGGAAGTTACTCAATGGCTTCAACCAATGCAAGATAAGGTGTGTGAATTATTCATAGAGGTTGAAAGCCGAGGAGCAAAGCTAGAACAAGTTGTCATTGCAGCAGAAAAATGCCTAGAAGGCCTCGTGAACGACATAGTGATCCGAGAGTTCACTGAGCAAGAGGTCGTCGCACAACAAAAGGTTGAAGCAACTCGATTTGATCTCGAGGCCTCCAAAGTAGAACTGGTCATATCAGAGTGACCCGGGATGAGTCACAGGTGAGTTTTGGGGGCTTGTTGGCCCTTGACCAAGTTTTGGGAGATTCTTGGACATAGTGACCTATTTTGGGACTTCGACAGCCTATCGAAGGAGGAGTGCAAAATGAAGCAGAGATCAAGGGATCTCGGCCCTCTTTTGGGTTCTTTTTGGTTTTTTGGGATTATGTAACGGGAATGGGATGTCGACCCATGGGTTTACCCATGTTTAGGCCTATTTTGTATGTATAAATAGAAGGCTAGGCAATGTAAGAAGGAGTCGATTGGTGGATCTATGTGATTTATTCTAAGTGCAAGTAGGGTTTTGTAAGTTCTTTTTGAATGAATGTAAGAGACTTGCAGAGTTAAGTGCAAGTCCTTGTGGAATATTATGGAGGGCTTAGTGTTGTAACACAAGGAAGAAGGATCTAGCGAGCTGCGCATATCTTTTGTTCTATGCAGATTAAGGGTTTTGATGGCTTTATGCTTGTAACCGATTGACTGAAGACAATAAAGAATAAGAGTTGGTGGATGTAACCCCAGGGTGGGGTTGAACCACGTAAACACTATGTTGTCTTGATTTGTGCTTATCTGGATGTGTTTATATCTTCTTTTTCCAAGTGCTTAGAGATGTTTAGATAGATACACTTATGTTTAGTGATAATGATGTATAAGAATGTTAGATCTGATCTATATGAATGTGTTGAGTGCTTGATCTGCTAGATATGACCTATCTATTGATGTTAAGTGATTAAGTAGGTTATAACAGTGTGAATGTTGTGAAGCCCTGTTTTATCAGTGAAGTGATTATTGATTGTATATTGAGGAACTGACGGTGCTAAGTGATTTATTAAGTATTATAATCACAGATCTGTGTCCCATCTAAGGTTGCAGACACCTGAGTCTTGCAACCACCCCTACCTCTACCTCGAGTGAGACTTCATCTACTTTGTAGGTGTTTCTGAAAGGGTCGGTAGTTAGGGCTTTAATGGTGTGTTGTTGTAGCATTGAACCCTGGGTCTTCCCTTGTGCCAACAATCCTCATGACTTCATCAACTATACACACTCTGTCTTCCTTCATCCCACGTCTGTACGCCCTCTATCTCACTGCAACCCGCGTATGTATGCTCTTTGTCCCACTAATGCTCATGTTCTCCTTTAGAAACTAGGGTTTCTGAACTTATGAAACTTTCACCATCAATGTCTCAGACTTACGAAAAATTTGATGTGTCCATGAGATCCTCCAACTAGTCTCTCTCTCTCAAAATAGATCTTCAAGATATGCTATTTAGATTCATATTACAAGAGACCCATTGCCTCTTATTTATACTCTCCAAGTAGCTTCCTTATAAGCATATTACAGGTCACTTTGTCCACATAGTCACTTATGTCAAACTTTTCCCAATTTTCCAGTTTTCCATGTACCTAATAGCCACTTGACCACTTAAACCTCTTTTATCATTTTAGGGTTAACTACTTTCCATAATTGGAAAGTTCTCCATTTACTTTATTATTTAAATAATCTTCCTTGATTTTGTCACTTCACTTCATTCTTTAAATAATCCTTCTTGATTTTTTCACTTCACTTTATTATTTAAATAATCCTCCTTCTTTGCAAGCACTTTGACTTCTTTGACCTTTTGGGGCTTCAAGCCAACATGTGAGGTTCTTTCAACTTCATAAGGCCATAACTCTCAAACCATAAGGAGTTATGTGGTGTTTCACATACCACTAGAAATGGCATGACAAACACTATCCATATAGGATAGTTTCACTAACAAATTCATTGATCTTCATCTCATTATTCCACATTTAAGTATGGGTTATCTAACCATACTTCTAGGATAATTCAATCACAAAGCATCTTCCTATGAGGTATTTCACCATAAGGGGCCACTTTGGAGTTCATCCATTTGTACTCCTTATCAACCATGATAATAAAATAATGAGTCATCTTTACATCAATCCAACTCGGGTCCATATATCAATCACAACTCATTGATCCATCTTCATCTATCATCTATCAATGACAACTCATTAATCCATCTTCATCTATGCATCATCTATCAATGACAACTCATTGATCCATCTTCATCTATGCATCATATATCAATGAAAACTCATTGATCCATCTTCATCTATCATCTATCAATGAAAAATAATTAATCCATCTTCATCTATGCATCATCTATCAATATACTATGACAATACATTGTTCATTTGACATCAATCAACATCAATCATTTGACATCACTTTTGACCTTTGACATTAATCAATCATTCTTTGGCATCAATGAATTCCTTGACATCAATCATCAATCAATCAATCGTCCTTTGGCATCAATGACAACATGATTCAACAACAAGTAGCCTATAGTCTCTCATTTCCCACATCCTTATCCCACCCCAGGAAGTGTGCCCCTTATCTTCTCAACAGTCTCTTGGCTACCCCACTTCCCTTCCAAGGCTTTAGAAACATGATGGATAGGAAGTGTCAGAGCCCTGTAACTAATTCCCAATGCACGAGGGAACAATTCCTAATAAATATATCACCTGGAGAGAATTCTCACGAGCCTGACAACCAGCCTCTTCAACATCAAATCTCTCACCTGGAGAGAATCCCCATGGGCCTCACAACCCACATATTCGATAGAAAATAGCCCACCTGGAGAGAATGCTCACAGGCCTGACAAGCCACCTCTTCAACAACAAAGACTCTCATTACAATATGGAAAACCCCTTTCCAATATTTTCTCTACATAGAAGTTAATGGTTGTTCCCCGTTCAGATGGTCTGGTCCCCTGAAGAAAAATGAGTGAATCCCCTCCAAATACACTAAGGTTCGACCATATATTTGCATGGTCATAAATGGGCACTTTTCACCTTCAGAATTAGCCTTAGCTTCTTGGTGACTCGTTCCCATCCCTCGGTAACTTAGGATCAATAAATACCCATAAATTGTACTTTCTGAAAATATTAATAAAATATTCCATTGGACTTAAGCCCCCCTTTTCCCTTTTCGGTGGAGCTTACCCCCTTCCATATCTTTTTTTCTGATTGGTATTGCACACAGTGATGTGGTTTTATTAATAATTTGAGTGTGATTAAATTTTACATGGCACATTGGCATTTTTGCATCTCGACGTACCATCCCAATAACCAAACAGGCTCTTCAACCTCAAATACACACACACACACACACACACACACACACACACACACACACATATAAGTTGATCCGATATGATTTTCAAGGTAATCCTCGTGCACTCACTTAGGTGTGTGCAACACTATGGAATGTGCACACTCTTTATTTGGAAAACAATCCTCGTGCACTACTCAGGTGCACGCAAAACTGAACCAATAGTTGGTGTCAACAACTCACCATCCTAAATGTACATTTACAATTGGGGTTCAGATTAGGGGAATTACATTCCCCTCCCCATTATTTATGCTCTGTCCTCAGTGCATTATATACTAATGTACATACAAAAACTTCAAAAGTCTTGAAAATGATATGGGTACTTTGTTCGCATAGCATCCTTGCACTCCCAAGTTGCATCCTCAATACCATACCAGGTCCATTGGAACTTTACTATATCCATGGCTTGATTTCAAAGATTTTTTTATTTTTCGATCCAATATGCAAACCAGTCGCACTCGAAAATCACCTTCTGGCTCCACCTGAATCACATTCCAATCAATGACATGATTGGCATCAGGTACATAATTTTTGAGAAAAGATACATGGAAAATATTATGAATACATAATCATGTAGGAAATGCAAGTATATATGAGATAGGACCAATCCTCTCTAGGATTTCAAATGGCCCATAGTAGCATGCTTCCAGCTTAGAATAATTTCTCAACTTCAGGGAACTGCGCCTTTCTTTTACTTTCAAGAACAAATGGTCACCCACTTTAAACTCTCTATGATTTCTTCCTTTATCTTCACAGATTTTTTTCTTGTCTTGGGAAGCCCTTAAATTATTCCTTATTTTCACCATCTTCTCTTGCACGGTTTGTTGGGTTGTCCCAACTCACTGGTGTGTTTCACTTTCTTTCATAAAGTGCCTCAAATGGGATCATATTTAGATATTCTTGATACCTATTATTACAAGAAAAATGAACCAAAGGTAAATATTTTTCCCACTACATCAATTGGCCCATCACATACATTCTTGGCATATCTTCTATCACTTGATTTACCTATTTTGTTTTCCCATCTGACTCTGGATGATAGGTTGTGCTAAAATTCAGATTTGTCCCAAATCCTTTGAATATACCTCTCCAAACATTTGATGTGAACTTGGGATGTCTATCATAAACAATTGTCTTAGGTACACCATGCATCCTATCAATTTCTCTCATGTATATGTCAACAATGTTGGCTTCCTTGTGAATTGACTTCAATAGAATAAAATGGGAAACTTTGGTAAGCTTGTCCACCACTACCATAATAGAATAATTTTTCTTAGAAGTGCTAGGTATATTAGTAATGAATTGATCCAGGTGGATATCGGTGGCCACCCACCTTTTCCAACTGGCTCAAAATGATTTTCTGGAAGTTTTGGTAATTTACTATTTTTAGCGGTTTTTAACTTCTGGGGCCATTTTGAGGGCCTAAATGAAGATTTTTCGGGATCGAGATTCTCAATTATAGCCCAAGGATTTGATTGATCACCCAAAATGAATCTCCTCGATGATATCTTTCCAACGATCTATCATGCACACCACACAGAGATCGTATGCCAAAGTTACGCCCCCGGGAAGTTGATACACCAAACTACCTAAAACAGGGTCCACAAAACTGTTGGTTTTTCATCTTCCAAGGTTAGGGTTTTGTATTTTATTTATGATAAAAGGGCCTTTGGAGCCTCATTTTAAAATCAAATTCTTGCGAATGCAAGTAGCGAACACATATCTTCTCATAGATAAGTTTCCACCATTCTAGCAAGTCTTTCACTCTGTATTGTTACAATCTTTGTAATTTTTGCTCATTAATAGAAAATTGTGTATTACTGTATCTCTATGTTTATGGTTGCATCTCCGATACATTTCTATTATATTATTAGATATCTAATATATCTATGTACATTTCTTTATTATATCCCCACTGTCATTCGTGCCAAAAATAATCTAGATCAGTGGTATCGAAGCAGGCTACTCTTGATCTTTTTCCAGTGCATGTCCCTGACGAGGTTCAAGTATAGAAAGTTGGGTCTCGAGCTTGTCTATATTGAAGACAATCTCTCTCACATGTACAACAAACATTCTATGGAATAAGAAAATAAAAATGATAGAGAAGACGATTCTATTAATTTGTTGCTTGAGCAAGCTCTCACGTGACAGAGGGACAAAATGATGCAGAATATTTCCCACATACTTCAACACCTACCGATAACAACAGGAACATCTTCATCAAGCGACCACTTTGAAATTACCTCTCCTTTCAAGGTACAAGTTAATTTTTATATTCCCATATTTGAAGGACAGATAGATGTGGATGCCTTAGAAAAATGGTTAAATCTAATAGAAGGTTATTTCTTTGTTCATAATTTCCCCGACAGGAAAAAGATCACCTTCTCACTTCTTAAGGCTATCCCCCATGTCAAACATTGGTGGGAAACTTACTGGGATCAAATTTCCACATAGGATTTTGGAATATGTGGGGCCAAGCCCACTTGGAATTTTTGTGTGGATGCGGTAAAGGAACAATATTACCCTGTTGGAAACTATGAGGACCAGTACATGAGATGGACCACACTACAACAAGAAAGGGGAAAAGAAGTTTTGGACTTCACCAATACCTTTCATATGCTATGCACAAAGCTGGGTATCAAAGACTCTAAATGAAATTTGGTTATGAAATATTGTGGGGCTCTACACAGATACATCCAAACTGAAATGGATTTTATGGACATCTCATCACTCAGTTTTTCTTATCGATATGGTTTTAAAATCGAGCAGAAGTTTAAGCACCAGAAAAAATTAGGATTTAGGGTTTGCAAATCTGCAAAAACCAAAGTATGATAAAGAAGGCCCTAACAAACAACATCATAAAAACCAATTCAAGCCACAGGAAAAGAAGGGTCACGGAAAGACAAAGAAGGACACTGGAAAATGGTGTGATTTCCACAAAATCCCCTAGCACAAAACCGATGAATGTCACTCAGAATAGTCATTGGTGGTTGAGATATAAGACAAGGAGTCGAACCCTAATTAAAAATTTGATTATGAAAATATAGATATAATATATATCATTGACGTAGACCCCACTGCTATTTTTGTGACCATAACTATTCAACCAAAAGAACCAAAAGATTCTGAAGAGGGGGAGCAAATTTTTCATTCAAAAATGTGGGTGAAGGGGAACCCGCTACATTTTATTGTTGATAGTGAAATCCAAAAGAACCTCATATTAGTAGAGGTCATCAAACAATTGGGATTGTCAAAAACACCACACCTGCATCCATACAACATCAAGTGGCTTCTCTAGGGACAAGATATTCATGTCAGTGAGCAGTGTCAATTGTCATACGACATCCTACCCTTCAAGGATGAGGTATTATGTGATTTTTCTCCCCTGGATGTCTGTGATCTTCTCTTGGGCCAACCATATATGTGGAAGCACCATTTTATTTATGAGTCTCGACCTCGTAGTGTCATTTTTACTCTGGGGGGTCATATCTATAGGATACCATAGGTAATTTCGACTATTGTCCCACCTAAACAGTTTTGCAAGGTAGTATCTCACACTACATAATTCATCTTTTTCATAGTCTGTTTAAAGCATGAACAAAAGAACACCATTGTGGCCTCATTCCAAGCACCTTTTATCCAACAGAATCAGGCTGAAAAGATTGCAACAAAGTGTAAAGATTCCTTCTGCACATAGTCATCTCATGTAGCTAGACTAGTTAAAAATGTACAACCCTTCCAGCCACAGGTTCCTGACAACCTTCAACAAGCTAAGAAACATAACTTCTCCAACAAGGCAAGCAGATTCAACAAACACTTTTCCCTCTCCCAGGAGCAATGAACGTAATGGATACCATTACTTCCTAAGAAGGGAGGATTGGTCTAGGTGGATATCAGTGGCCACCCACCTTTTCCAACCGGTTCAAAACAATTTTCTAGAAGTTTTGGTAATTTACTATTTTAGTAGTTTTCAACTTCCGGGGCCATTTTGAGGGCCTAAATGAAGGTTTTCAAGATCAAGCTTCTCAATGATATCCAAAGGCTTTGATTGATCCCCCAAAATGAATCTCTTTGATGATACGTTTCCAACGAGCTCTTGTGCACCCCAAACGAAGATCGTATGCCAAAGTTACGCCCCCAGGAAGTTGATACACCAAACTACCCAAAAAGGGGTCCACAAAACTATTGGTTTTTCATCTTCCGAGGTTAGGGTTTTGGATTTTCTTTATGATAAAAATGCCTTTGGAGCCTCATTGTAAAGTCATCTTCTTACGAATGCGATTAGCAGATACATCTCTTCTCAGAGATAAGTTGTTTCCATTCTAGCGATTCTTTCACTTTGTATTGTTACAGTCTTTGTACATTTTCGCTCATTAATAGAAAAATGTGTATTTCTTTATCTGTCTATTTATGATTTCATCTCTGATACATTTCTATTATATTATTGGATATCTAAGATATCTCTGTACATTTCTTTATTATATCTCTGCTCTCATTTCGTGCTGAAAATAATCTGGATCATGAAGTCCATGGTCACAACTACCCACTTCCACTTAGGAATTGGAAAAGGTCGTAGAAAACCAGTTGGGTGTCTCCTCTCATCCTTGACCTTTTGACATTCAAGGAATCTAGAAATCAATCAACAAGCTTCTTTTTCATGTTTGGCCAACAATATTGGTTTTTCACCATTATGATTGTCTTCTGATAGCCTGATTGCCCAACATAAGTAACTTTATGCATCTGTGAAAATGACATATTTTTCAAATCCTAATCATTTGGCACATAAAATGTGTGCCTATACATGAGGATTGAATCCTCTTTTAGATTATAACCTTCAATTTTTTTTTTTGCAATTTACCTTGATTTAAATTTGTCTTTATGTCCATGTAACGTTGATCTAATTTGGAAACCTCTAAAATTTTGTCACTCAAATATTATTTGTACATGATAATGGTTGTAACATGCATCTCATGCACCATCCTATTCAGTGCATCAGCCACCTTATTCTATTTACCTTTGATATGCTTGATATCAAATTCATACTCAGTGAGGAAATCTAACCACCTTCTTTGTTTGACATTTAAAGTTTTTTTTCCAAACAAATATTTCAGTCCATTGTGATCTGTACTCAAATAGAATATTTTCCCCATGAGGTAGTTCCTCCAAATCTTGAAGGAATGCACTATGGTTGCTAATTCCATATCATGAGTAGCATAGTTCCTTTAATTTCCTTGATTCATAGCACACCACATGTCCATTTTGACTAAGGACTCATCCATGCCCTTCCTTGCATGCATTGGTGCACACAACAAAGTCTTCATTAGGATACAAAATTCTCAAAATTGGTGCATCTGTCAACAAAATTTTCAAAACATGAAAACTCCTTACACTATTTAGAGTCCATTAACATTCCACACAATTATTTTGCAAGGATGTAATTGGGTATGCAATATTTGATAATCCCTTAATGAATATTCTATAGTAACCTACAATTCCCATGAAGGACCTCACCACTGCAAAATTTATTTGTGTTGGCCATCCTTCAATGTATCTTATCTTCTTCGGGTCCAAAACTATCCATTCCTCTGAAATGATATAACCCAAGTAATGAATCTACCTCTAGTAGAATGAACACTTTCTCAACTTTGCATACAACTAATGTTCTCGCAATACTTCCAGCACCATCCTCAATTTTTTCACATGTTATTATTCATACCTTGAGTAAATAAGTATGTCATCCAAAAATATAATGACAAACTTATCTAAGTATTCTCTAAAAATACCATTCATTAAACACATCAAGACAAATAGTGCATTTGACAACCCTAATGGAACTATTGTGAACTCATAATATCCATACCTCATTCTAAAGGAAGTCTTGTTGATGTCTTCTTCTTTAATTATCACTTGGTGATATCCATATCTGGGATCAATATTTGAAAATATCTGTGTGCCCCTTAGTTGGTCATAGAGGTCATCTATCCTTAGGTGTGAACTATTAAGAACCCATGCACATTCCCAGAGCATGTGCACCCTCTTAAGAATGCGTGCAATTCAATTTTTTTTGGGAAATATTGACAACGTGTATGCTAACTTGGTTGCCTCAAATTTAGGCTGAGGATGACAAACCTAGTGGTTCAGTCAATAAATTGATAAAAATATCCATCTTTGTGAATAGCTCTATATATCTCTGTCTTTGACGATATTTTTCTATAGAATAAACAATTCAGTTGTTGAGGAAACTACAAACATAGATAGTGTTGGCTATGTGAATTCCGAATATATAGTTTTTCTTTTTTTATTAATATTGTTTACTAATGCTTATCTATTTTGGTCTTCACATATATACAAATCCTAGAATACATACCTCTCTTATTTATTCTATAATGTTTTGTCAGCTTAACCATTTCCCAAATGAGTTTTATGTCGCACTAGAGGATATCGATATCTACGATCTAAAAAAAAATTGTTTTGATTATGTTAAGACCCTCTTAGCCTGCACAAACAAAAGACTTTGTAATTTCAAGGATATATTGACTTCGATATTTTAAAAAAAATATAAAATTGATATTATAAATTTCCAAAAAATACAATGCACTATAACAATGGTTTCTCTACAAGTATACAAGTTTCTGGAACAAAATTCCATCATTAAGGTACTCAAAACCTTCACAAACAAAAACATATACCTTATATTTTGTTGGAAAAATAATATACCATTGTTAAAAAATGGAATTTGACGTAGTTATTCACAATTTCTATGAATAAAAGTTGTATATTCAAAAAGCTAATTCAATTTACTATGTTTCATGTTCTTACACCATATTCAAATTCATTGTAAAAGTGCCTTGAATAATCCCTCCAAGTTAATAAATTATTGTTTTCCAGTTTTGCATTGCCACTAACGCATCATAAGAGACCATCATTATCTTGCACTCACTCGCATACTTGAAATTGTGGCTAAATATACTCATAATCATAGTCTAGAGATTGGATGTTGTTTCACTTGTTGAAGGATAAATTCTTATGCACAATTGTTTATTTTATGAGTACTTTTAGCTATTGTTGATACAAAACATTCATTGTTATTATACATTGTATTACTGCTATAAATTTGCAATAGAAATTGGTTTTAATGATCATCTAATGTCTAAAGGAGATTTTTGAGATACATGACTTGGTAATTATCTATTATATGATTTGGATTGTTTTTTGTCTTGTATAGGTGATCCAATTACCTCATTTTCTTCTTTACCTTTCCTAGACCTAGACCTAACATGTAAGAAACTAAGATAGGGGGTTGTAGGCCTGGATAATCTTGCTAATTGATCCCTTGAGGTTACTAGGGAAGCCTTCGTTGTGTTGGATCTGCTTCCATCACCAAAATGAGGGAATTATCTACTTAGGTGACAGTTTTATAACTTCTAATTGTTACACAAGATAGGTATCTTGTGGAGGATTTGTACAAGTAAAAGTCATGTGATAACAAGGCCTATTTGTTTTTTTAATCATCATTCCCATATCCATTTAGTAGATGAGATATACCCTGCAAGGGTACTGTGTAGTGGTTCAAATATATAATCATGTCATTATATAGATTAAGAGGCTTTGTGGGTTTTATATGTTGTTCATGGTGTTTAAACCTAAGAAGCTTCATTTGGGAAACAAGGATCACGTTATGTTCCCCTGACCATGGTTAGACCTTGAGACCTATTCTCGGTTCACAAATAGCCTAATCATGGTTCCTATGTCCCACTTGAAGGTGAATGATACACTATAAAGGAAAGGTAATATGTTTTGGTTCAAGGCTCATCCATCGTTCTTAATCCTAATAAGAAAGTATTAGAACTAGATTCTTTTGTTTCCCTCCCTCAATTATTATCAAGGACTCAATACCCATCCATGATTCTCAAGACCTTTTAATGGTTCCCATATCAAAGTTGAATGATAAATACTCCCCAGAGAGGACTTGTATCATGTCGTTTATGTGTTGTTCATGGTTCTTGAGCTAAAATAAGTTCAACTTGAGCTAAAAGAAATTTCAACTATGGATTAAGGACATTGTTTCATGAATGTCCATGTTTATGCCTTGACACTCATTTATAGTGCAAAAAACCTATTCATGGTGCCTCTTTCCAAATTGGAGGCTTGCATATAAATCCTATAGAGGAATCCTATGTTGGTTCAAGGAATCATTCAAGGTTCTTGAAACCAATAAGATTCAACAATTTCTCGAGGAACTTGTTTTCCTTCCTTGAACATGGTCAAGGCATTGCAATCCATATTGGGGGAACAAAAACTCATAATAGAATCCATATCCAACTTTCATTCCAAAGACACTCTAGAGAGGGCTTGTTTTGTGGTTTGTAAGTATTTTTTATGGAAACTAAGCCCAAGAAGCTAATTTAAGGCCTAAGGCTCAAGTGTTCTCCTCTCATAGACATGGAAATTGAGATCAAGAAGATTCATTTAGGGATTAATCCCCTTGCCCCCCCCCAACCCCACAATCGTTTTTAGGCCTCAAGACCCATTTTTTTAAAAGATAAAGTAATGTACACATGCTTTTAACAATGTACACACTTTTAGAAACATGTGTGCACTTTTAGAAATGTGCACTCACTTTTAAAAGCATGTGCAATTTTTTATAACATAGTACGTGGAGGCATCCATGGGTCATGCATGGAGGTTCAATGAGGGATAAATAAATTCAAATAGGAATGCATACACATTTCTATAGTTCATGCATGCTCCCAAAATTTTCAACGAGCACGCATTTCCATCACAAAAATTTAAAGAAAGAACATTTTGCACATATTCTAATATATTTAAACCAATATACTAAGAATATATATATATATATATATATATATATATATATATAGAGAGAGAGAGAGAGAGAGAGAGAGAGAGAGAGAGAGAGGATATATATTGAAAACAAGGGGTTCTTTAATTGAAAAGGTATATTGGGAGGGATTATACATATGAATTTTTGGAGATAAAAAAAGAATGAGGGGAAGGATTTAATATTCCTTGAATCAAATTTATATTCCATAAGTTTATTGAGTGAACCCCTTGACAACGATCTTCAAATATAGTGTTTAAGTGGCATCATAATAAATTTGCATGCAACACCTTTTATTCCTCTAATGGAACTCATTTTTCTAATGCCTTTTAGTAAAGAGTGATACACACAATGATTGATTCATATGTCATTTGAGTGCAAAAATAGCCTTGTTCCAATATTATGGAATATTTCTTACAGGCCTTGACATCTCTATCAAACCCTGGAGCATGATGTCATCACAAAAAATGGCCAACAACCAAGGTCTAAAGGATGACATCCATGGTGGAAGAGGTTGTATCATCTCTGCATGCTATCCAAGCCACACCAATTGCAATTCCCTCCATCAAGTAGTAGGGAAATTTGTGGGTGCACAACCCAAAGCATGGCATAACTGCCCATAAGTGTGCCATCATGACCATATCTATCAAAATCAAGCTCATCAATCCATCATCCAAGGTCCAAAATATGTGAGATCTTGTATCTGAGTGTGTCAAGCCACCAGGTGACTCAATGTTATGCATCACACGTGCCATATCCTGCAATAAAGACATGACATCCTGGGTGAAAGTCGAGGTCATCCTTCAAAGTACCATGTCATGGGCATCTAAATGAAACAAGGCATAAAATTGAGTATTTATCCAATGTTCATAAGATATACTAGTCCTTAGATCATACAAAGTAAGATGTTACTTAAGATATAAGACATATAAATAGTTCAAATCAAGTATCCCCTTCAAATTTCAGATTAGATCAAGACTTTATGTAAGTTGAAAAGTTTGAATATGGGAAGACCTTCATTAGAGCCTATTAGGTGTGCTAACCAAAATAGTGAAAGAAAAGAACCAAGTAGAGGGATATGTTCCAGGGAATGTAGGAAATAAAAGAACCCTTCAAGAGTAAGTGTGATAGTGGTACGTGTTGGACTTACTTCATGGCTTATTGTGTCATTTAATCCATTTGTATGAGCTTCATCATGGAGGGTGTGATTTCTCTTCAGTTACCACTTTTTAAGAACTACATTTTTCCAAACCCTTTAATATTCCTTTTTTTTCATTTTATCATATTTTCAGGTCCCCTTTATAAGGTTTCAAGCTATAATATCACTTATTGGGAATGGAGAGAACACGGAAAAGGTAGAGCTCATATCCAAGGCTCACCATCATATTAAACACATATCCTCCGAGTATCATCTATGACCTCACTTGATTTTACTTCATTTGCAACACTTTAAATAAGACTTTCAGACCTTGTGGTGAATACAATTACACAATACTTAATTAGTAACTAAACAATACATTTGGATATGCATTAACCACAAAAAAAGAAACCAACCTCTGTACTGACTTGGTTAAATTGATTGAGAAGGGTGAAGGAACACTTGGCATAACATCCTTCAACACTGTAGTCAAAGTACCACATGTCCTTGGTTTTAGGTGAAGAACACGCATACACTTCTTCTAAATTATTTTTTGTAATTAGAAAAGTGGTCACTCACAAAACACATTGGGTTTTGGGTTTCTAGGAATTATCCCAACAATTCTTTCCATTGATTTTGGAGGCTCACTTAACTTTGTTTTAGATACAAAACAATTCATTGTTTTTTCAAATGTAATACCATAAAGATATAATTTTTGCATCAAGAATAACTACTTGCTTTATAGTCCAATATAATGGATACATTTCCATTGGATAATATTTACACCCTTCCCTTAAACAAAACTATAATACTTATAAGAAATAATCATTTCCAAAATATATATAATATTTATAAGAAATAATAATAGTAATATTATAAGTTAGTTATATATGTTAGAAAAATAGGATCACAGAGAAATAAAATAAGACAAATGTAGAAATAAAACCCAAAAGATACACAATACAATAGAGACAGAGATATACGTGGTTCACCTAGTGTGGGCTGCGTCCACGAGAGAAATTTCTAGGTCCGTCCTTTTTATTATCTATCAAAATGAAGGGATGCAACCTACAACACACCCATTGTAACTTCCTCTTCTTTCTCTCATAGTATCCTCTCTCAGAATACAATATTTGTAATGATGCATAGATGCAATATATTTCCCTCATAAAAGAGAGTTTCCTTCTAGGGAAAAAAACCATAACATAACTTTTATCGTCATATTTGCGACCTTATAATGAATGGTCCATATTTGCTATGGAATTACAATATACATTTACAAAGAATTTTTTCCTTTGGGGGCTTCACCCCCGAACCCCTGCTAGGGGCCCGCTTGCCACCAGACCCCTCAGGGGGGGAGGGAATTCCCCCCTACAACTGTTAAGCCCTAATATTGGCTCATTGCCCCTTAATTGGGGCATATTATATTAGTAGTATTATTTTATTTATGTCATCTTTAGGCCATTAGTTGTAATTATACCTCCTAGTCTCCTATATATACCAAGGAGACATTTTCATTTTGAATCATCTTGTACTTGAACATTTAAGTGGGGTAAAAGGAGGTTTCCCCCTCGAAGAGGCTTATTATCTAAAATTATCACTTTTTCAAGGTGTTGAGTACTTTTTCTGAGGTTTTTCTATGCTATATTGATATTTGATACTTAACATATGGTATCAGAGCTCAAGGTCTTGGGGTTTCGCTGCTACATCTGAGACACCTTGGAATTTTCACTATAACTTTTTTCCTACAACATTACAGATGGAACAGATTTAATTTTATTTAGTAGACGGATCAAGGTACGTTGGTTTAAAAATTCATCTCCTGAGGCCTTATACTTTCGGAGATACAGCCTGTACAAGACAGGGTTCTGGAAACATATTGAACTAAGTCATTGTGGAATTTTTGCTATAAAAAATTTTCTGTAACGTTTAAGACCCTAATATCTGGAGGCTATTTACAAACATTGATAAGGTATCTGTGGTACAAATTTCAGCTTCTGGGTCATATTAAATTTGTAGATACACCCTGTGTAAGATAGTGTATCTCACTAGTCCAATTGACTATTCTAAATAATGTGTTCTAGGTAAAACAATCATAACTACTTCCTAGAGTATCCAAATTGAGTGGGACTAGTTGCATTGGATCGTGGACATTCTGTAGTATTTTGGGTGCGAGTTTCAGAATTTTATATCAATTATTTTGTGCGGGGCACGCTATACAAGTGAGACCTTCTGGAAAGGCCAAAAATCGACAAGTTGTGGGGAAGTTACTGTAAATTCCACTTGGCAGATACAATTTTGATCATACCTGTGGCATTGAAGAGAAGAAATGTCAGAGAGCTAAATAAAATAAATTTTCATTTCTAGAAGGGTCGGAACTTGGGAGATACAACAGAAGAAATATTGTCTAGCAGAACCACCTCAAAATCAAGGTTCAAAAGTGATACTTGGCCAACATGCCACCCAAAAAGGGAACTTGGACTCTTGATGAAGGTGAAGAAATGCGTAGGGAAATAAATGATTTTACAAAAGAAGACAGTTACAAAAGATGAACTACAAGATATGATGGAGGGTTTAAAAGGGGAGATCATGGAAGTATTGAAAAATTTCATAATAGAGAAGACACATGAAAGTGAAAATGCATCCCATGAAATTCATAATGAGGACACAAGGAAGGTGAATCAAGAATGGAGAAAATCCAACTTTGGTTTGAAGACCAACCATGTTCCTAAGATTGATATGAAGAAGTTTGATGGCAAGGACCCAATCACATGGATACTTCAGATGGAGCAATTCTTTGATCTCCATAATGTGTCACATACACAAAAGGTACGAATTACTTCTTTATATTTAGAACCTAATCAATTTGTATGGTATCGATGGATTTGTTCTCACAAATCACTCGTCACTTGGACAATTTTCATGGAAGAAATGATATCACACTATGAGGATACAAGGAGTAATACCTTCTTTAGCCAATTGATAAATCTCAAGCAAAAGGGTTCAGTTACCTAGCACATTGAGAACTTCCAAAGATTGAATATAAAGGTAACCGATATTCCAGATGAGCACTTGATTGATGTATT
>ML781447.1:1504095-1519827 GCA_009831015.1 Picea engelmannii
AAAGAATTTACATGGAGGATGAAGACATCATGAAGTATTTTATGTTTGAATTTTGGAATCTTTTGTGTGATCAAGAAGTAATATTGGATAAAAAATCATCTTGATATCTTTCTGAACTTCATGTTTGATTTAACGGTTATGTATTGTTAAAGAATAAAATTTAAATATTTTCTGTATTTCTTGGGTATATCAAGGAATACCGTTTGTTGATTATTATTCATGCACTGGATTACATGACTTGCATTTTAACTAAATTTGTTATGAAAGACTTAACATGGTTCTTGAGATCAACAAGTGATTTAAATTTTTGTTTCACACTGTAGATAACATTACAATAATCTAAAAATTCCTAGGGGTGATGTTGATTATCTTAGAGTAGGATTAAAGGGCACACATCCAAGAAAGACAAAGTGGATTGAGAAGGAAAAGGTGAGGGAAATGTTCCCTCACTTATCTGTTGATTGATGAAATATTTTGGTGGTCGAAAATGCTCTCAGTGGGAAGGCGTGATCCATAAAGGATATATAGAAGACTAAGGACAACTCAGAACTCGTAGAAGGAACTAGGGAAGCTCATAATGGCCTCAACAGACATAGAAAGGGAAAAAAATAAAAGTCCTCAAAACTCAGTGAAAGTGGCATGATCGCGAAGAGCACGTCGCAAGATTTCCAATGACGTAAACAGATTGTCAATTGGATCTACAGATTGAAATATATTCGCGGTTAAATTTTGGTAAACATAGCCCAATCAGTAGGGGATGAGTCAACATCCGTATGGATGACGTCAACATCAGTACAAATGACGTCAACAATCGTACAATGTACATGGAACATGCAGGAGGAGACACGTGTCATGCTGACATCAACATGGTGATGTGGTAGCAGTAGAGGTTGCCACGTGTCACTCATTTTTGGCTTTTTTGGGTCGATCCGTGGGCCAATGAAAAAGTGCCACGTGGCAGTCCGTACGGTCATGTGGTAGGTTGATATGGCAGCTGAGGTGGAAGATTGTAAATTGACGTGGTAGGTGACTGTACAGGTGGTTGGCATGGCCCAATGATTGGCTGCCACGTGGCCCATTCATGGGATTCTATGTGGTAGTGGGTAAATTCCCAATAAGGGCCCAAGAACCGAATTTCAAAAAATAAAATGGCAGGTCCGCCAAATCTGGAAGAACCCCACCAGATTTAGTGCCCAACGTACATATCCAAACTACCTCCAAGTTGGCGGAACCACCAAACATATATATGCATATAAGTTATAACAAACACCCAAAAGTGGAGGCCCGCGGGCTCGACCGCGGGACGTCCCCCATTGTATACGCCTTAACTATAGCTCCACCAACCAATAGGCCAAACAACCTCATTATTTACAACGCCCACAATTTTTATTCAAAAATTGAAATCCACCAGTGCACGGGGGAGAGGCACGCTACAGTAGGACCATACACAGTTTTCGAGGCATTTTTTGGGAATTAATTGCAGGTTGGAGGGCACGAAAACTGAGACAAAGTTTATCTTTGGCCTGGGAGTGCTAGAGTTGAATTGAGGCATGGAGATAATCATTTTTGGGTAATTCAACGCCACAAATTCAATGGTGTTGTCTATTTTCTAATATGAGCAAAGCTTCTGTAGCTTAATTCCAGAATGAGGTACTTATGTATTTTGCCAAATTATTTTGCTGAGTTAATAAAAAAGCCTACCCATTTGAGAGAAGGACCCAAAGACGTAGTCCACCAAGGATGAAATATGTTATCAATTTTTTTGTTCATATTTTATTCGTATGTCTCTTCATTATTGATTTTTTCCTTCTTTAATGGTGCACTTTAATTTATTCTAATTTAATACAATTATTTATAAGTCACTTCAATGAAAAGTTCTTGGATCACTAACTCTAAACTTTTCCATGAACATGAGTACCATTGAAGAGAATTATTATAATCAAAGACAACTACACTTTGACAAAAGTAAAGTTGACATTTTATTAAAGGATTTAAATAGTAAATTGCATCTCCTAACCTATAAGGACAACAATTGAAGAACTCTATCATAATTTTAAAACTACCCTTTCCACTTCTATAAACATGTTTTGTTTCAAGGTGTCCTGTAAAAAGAATAATAGAACGACCAACCCTTGGTATGCTAAAGAATGTGAAATTGCTAGGAAAGTCATTAGGGATGCTTCTAAGGAGTTCTTAAAACTCAATAAGATCGATACGTACAAATCCCTAATTAAAAGGAAAAAAAGGTATTATATCAATAAAAGGAAAAATATTCTTTCAAAATTATCTAAGTTAGATCCTAAGAAGTTCTCGAGTCAAATTCTAAACCACAATACTAAAGAAAATAATTTGATTCCCTTAAGGGACTGAAATTCTTGCCTTAAAAGTATTTACGAGTTCCCTAATGCCATGGACACCATTCCTATTGTCCCTACAGAGGATGCAGTTTTTTCTTTAGATGACATAGAGTTCGGGGTTAAGGGGCTTGCAAATGGGAAAACTAAGGACATTGAAGGTTACCAAGCTGAAATTTTTAAAATCGGACGGCCTATCCTTATTCCTCACATACACAAGCTCTTCAATTTAGCATTTAAGAAGGGCTTCCTTGAACCATGCACTCAAAGCCTCATTGTTCCTATTTTTAAAAATAGGGATAGAAACATTCCCTCTAATTATAGGACCATTATGATTAGCCCGATTTTAGACAAGTTTAATGGAATTCTTTTGCAAAAGAAGATTATCCTTTGGCTAGAAAGTAACAGTAAAAGAGATAAAGGACAGGCAAGTTTTAGGATATATCATTTAACTCTAGACCTTATTTTTACCTTTAGGATCACTGCAGAGGAGTTCCACAATACTAAAACCAATCTTTTTTGTTGTTTTTTTTTACTTTAGATTTTTTTTTTACATGGTTCCTAGGAAAAACCTTTGGGGTAGGTTGGAAGGGATACAAG
Organism: Picea engelmannii; assembly: GCA_009831015.1. NCBI lineage: Eukaryota > Viridiplantae > Streptophyta > Pinopsida > Pinales > Pinaceae > Picea > Picea engelmannii. The sequence continues at coordinate 1,507,050 of ML781447.1, forward strand.
TGCCTCTCAAGTTGATGGATGTTGCAATAAGGATGTATGAGAACGTTATTTCTAAGTTTTAAAACACTAAGGGTTGGTCGAAAGAGATTAACTGGAATATTGGAGTCAAACAAGGTTATCCCTTATCCCCTGCCCTTTTTGGCATATACATTGACAAGTTGGAAGTCCGTTTGGAAAAACTAGGTTGTGTCGGCCCTACTCTCACTGGTATAGTCATCAATATTCTTATTTATGTTGATGATATCGTTCTTATGGAAAAGAGTCCCCATGATGTTGAAAGCCAACTAGGAATCCTCAAGGATTTCAAGGAATTTTGCTCCAATATGGGTATGACTGTTAATACTGATAAGACTAATGTCATGATTACTAAATCCAATAAATTCACTTATGATACCTTCATTTATGAAAACAACAACTTGGAGGAACTGAATTCATACAAATATCTTGGAATTGATATTCATCACAAGCTCAACTGGAATTATAGCATTGAGAAAAGGATTATTGGGGGCTAGAAAGATTATTATGGGCTTGAAAACAATTGTAATTCAGTCAATCTTTGGATTTGGGATAAGAAGAAACTCCTCTTTGAGACTCTTGTTACACATGTTAATCTTTATGGATTTGAACTCTAGGGTTGTAGTATCTCTTGTGAATCCTGGAGAAAGATAAAGAAAACACAAGAATTTTATAACCTATAATCTCAAAATTAAAGGAAATACACCCTATCCCATCCTCCTCTTACAAACAAGCCTCTCCCCCATTGAGAGCATGGGCATGACTAGATGCCTAATGTATAATAAAAAGTTAAACAACATGGAAGACAATAGGCTTCCTCAAATTTCTTCAAAATCAAGCCGTAACCACCATCGACTCAAGCAAGGATGGCATAAATATGCCCAATCTTGGGTAAAATATTGGGGAATCATGGAAGACACCATTTTCCAAGTGGGTGCGTCCGAGAACAAAGAGGGTTCTCCCTCACCCTCTTTCTCTGAGTAGGTTTCCCACCAGTCCTTGACATGGGGAGCGGCTTTGAGGAGTGAGAAAATAATCTTTTCTCGGTCGAAAAAGTCATGAACCGAGAAATATCCTTCTAACAGATTCAACCATCTATCTATGGCATCTAAATCTATTTGGACTTCAAATATGGGAATGTCAAAGTTTACTTGTACCTTAAAAGGAGTGGCACCTCTAGAGTGGCTTCTGGATGTCGATGCACCGCCAGTCGGAATCCGTTGAAGAATCTGGGCAAAGTTGTCCATCATCGGGTTCATTTGTTTCTCGAGGGCCTCCTCGAGAAACATTTTGATAGGATCTCCTGCTCCCACATCTTTATTTTCTTCCCCCATGGGCGGTCATCGGGGTTTGCAAGGCTGATCCTGCAAAGGTTCAACCAGATCGAGCCCCAACTCCCTATATCCCGATCTCGTTGGGGACATGCAAAGAAGGATCGAGAATGAGCAGAGCGCTCTGATACCACTGATATGGATTTATGTAGGAACACAATGAAATACATAAATACACATAAACACAGAGATGCAGTGGAAATAAGATTTCATTTCATTAATAACAAATGACTGAAATATGCTTACAGACAGAATGGAAATAAAGTAGCTAGGGCGCTGGTAGCTTATCTCTGAGAAGAGATGTGGACGCTACTCGCATCCATGAGAAGATGATTAAAATGAGGCTCTAAAGGAACTTTTACAATAAATTGGAATGCCAAAAGTCCTAGACATCCAAAAACCTAACCCTGGGAGATGAAGCGCCAAAAGTCATGTGGGCCCCGTTTGGGTAAGTTGGTGCATCAACTTCCCGGGGTCGTAACTTTTGCATACGATCTCCATTTTAGGTGTATGATAGCTCATTGGAAAGATCTATCCGAGGCCTAAAACTCTCGAGACAAAATTTCATCATTAAATTATGTCATATTTTGCGAGAGCAACATACCCAAAAAACATCGTTTAGGGCCTCAAAATGGCCCCAAAATTTCAGGACCTGAAAAAACTGCTAAAAATAGTAAACTATGCGAAAACTGAAAAACTAAAAGAAGCAATGGTGGGGGTCCAAGTGGAATAGGTGGGTGGCCACCAATATCCACCTGGATCAATCTCACTCAATTAATTAAACAAATGGAAATTAATCATGTTAATCAATTGAAGGAACATGTTGGTCAGATGAATTCCATGCAAAATAGGTTGATAGCCATGGAAAGGGGACAAGCTAGAAGGCCCCCACATAGGCCAAATGACAAGTGGCCTAAGAATCCCCCTCCCCAAGATCAAATACCACCAAATCCATTTGAATCCACTAATTGGGTTGACCACCAGGCTATTCATTATTGTAGACCTTGTGAGAAATTCCATGATGAATCAACTTGCCAAGTCTTCCTTCACCTTTATGGTGAGGAGGGACATTATGGATCAGAAAATGAACAAGTTAATATGTGTGGTCATGAGTATAATGTTGGCATGTATGATTGGATGGATTTGGATGAATGTGACAAGGGGGTGAAGAACATGAATTGCATGAGTGATGTTGTGGTGGATAAAATAACATATATGTTTGGTCCTAAGCCTACTCCACAACAAGTAGATGGAATGGCTAAATTTAGAGGAATTACCTATCAAAAGAATGGGAACAAAAGTCAATACAAAAACCAAGAAAACATTCCCAAGGTAGCTCCAATCCCCCCTAATTCAAACATGTATGCAAGTTCAGAATTAAACATTGACTTAAGAGGATGGTTAAGTAATGCAAAGATGTCGGTGCCTGTGTCGGAAATAATGAAGATCACTTCTCAGAGGGAGAAGTTTATCAAAGCCATAGATTGTCCTTCTCAAAAAAATGTTGACATTCCACCAACAATAACTTATCAGGATGCACCTATTGCACCTCTTTCGTCACCTTAGTGAGAAAAATAGAGGTGCTTGCAAGCTTAGTTGGGTTTGCTAAGCAGGACAGTTGTAAGGAAAAGGGTTAGAGAAAGAAATATAAAAGAACAACTAAGAAATAAACTAAGAAATAAAAAAACAACTAAATTAATAAGCATAGGGACATAAGGACAAAAGAAACAATGAGACCCATGTCACCAATGATAAGGCTGATATTAGTGAAAGAAAACACCAAGAAGAAAGAGGACTATGAGTCCCTTCTTCCTCCAAGGGAGGGCTTTTGGACCCCCACAAATAAGCTCTTCTTACAACTTTGAAAATGAAAATGGTGAAAGAATTCTTTGTTAATCCACTCAAGGGATGAGATGGAAACATAACTTTGCTATGAATTCCTTGAAAAATGAAGTGTATCCATGGCCTTTTTATAGCATTCCTTTGAGGTATTGTCTAACTAGTTTGTAGTGTGTAAAGAGGCTAATTAGGGAATTTCTAGGTCTTTGACCAGCCATCCAATCGAATCCAGTCCAGATTTGAGTGTCAAATAAACTTGGAAGTTGAACTAGAAGTGGGTGGGAGGCCGACCACTCTCATAAATGCGTCGTTTCTCAGGTGCATGACTTTTTACAACAACAATTGCACATCGTGTGCATGTGTGTGATTTCTGCATTTCTGTTTTGTGCATGTGTGCACATGCCCTATGTATTCATAGCGCTCTTTAATTTTGTCACTAGTTGTATAGTTTTTGACCCTTTGGAAATGATTTTGTGTTAATTTTGGCCTATGGGTGACTTCATAATTGTTTGATGATGTTGAATTCTTGTAACCATTTGCGGACTAACTTTCAGTGATAACAGATGCCCCCTGATGGATGAGGTTAGGAGCATACATATAGCCGAAATCCATCAATGTTTCTTCTACTGAGAGTGTTGTTATAAGAGAGAGAGATAGTGTGATTGTCAAGAGTTACCCGTTGGAGGGAGAAGGGAACCTGTAGAACCCGACCTTCCATAAGTTGTGTAAAAATAAACTGTGTAAAAATGAGGTGGGAATGCCCCATGCTCGTGTCATGTAACTAAAAAAGGAATGAAGTGTTGATGTAGACAACTGCAGTGCCCTCGGGGTGATCGAGATAAAGGCAGAAGACAATTCTGTGGAGGAACATACTCTGAATAATAGGCAGTGATATATGCAAGAAGTATCATGGATTCTATAGGTATTGATAGCCCAGCCAAGTTCAGAGGTCTTCAACAAGTATAAGAAATAACTACAATAGTCACAAAGTAAGACCCACCGTAACATGAGAAAATGTTGACATTGAATGTTATGGGGGTCAACGTCAGCAAAGAGAAATTGTGGTTCTCCCTGTGTCATCCGAGAGCTCTCATGAGAAAGGTATTGAGAGTCAAGATACTATCACCCTACTAGAAAACTGTGATAATGTCGACAAAAGGGGGATGTGACTCCCAAAAGAAAAGGGCTTCGTGAAATCTACTAGGTGAGGTTAGGAATTGGAGGAAGTGCATGGACGAAGTCAAGATGTAGTAAGACTCAAGACTGCCCTTGGTTGGGGTATATGTGAGGTAAAAGTGGCCACAATTGTTCAACGAGGTCGAGTGTCATGGGGAAAACAAGATAGGGGATAAGTTGTGCCAGAGGCGAGACAAAATGAACAAACTCAGAGGGCAAAGGTAAGTGGCCTATGGAATACTCTGAATATATGGACGATGTCATCAAGGGTAGATTATAAGTAGTGCCCCAACCAAGGGTGACATGGGTTGCTTTTGCCAAAAAGGGAGGAAGGCCACCAAAAGGTGACGACAAAAAGGTATGGAAATACGAGAAATAAAGGCGTTTGTATAATAAATAAAGAATAATTTGGGATGAGTGTACAAATACAGAAATGGTTTCCCTGATGTAATATGGTTGGCCCGGGTAGGGTGTAATTTGCTTGGAGAACTGGTGGAGGGTGGGGGCCCCATGGGTGGGTTTCTGTATGAGGTAGGTGAAATGAAGGGAAATTTGTAGAGGGGCAAACTGATTGTGGATGAAATGGAGGGTTCATGATACTGCGAAGGTGCAGTAAAAAATAGAACCTTGAAGAGATAATCTGGGAGTCCGGTGGGAAAACTAGCGAAATGAGGAAAAGGAGTATGTGGCTGATTTGTGACATGATGTAATACTACCGGGACTCCCATCCCTAAAGGGTTTTTGAAAAGAAACATGAGTGTCAAAGCTGCAAAAGGGTGCTATGAATGGGACAACTCATGTGGGTAAGAGTGCTACTGGGTGACAGTACCGAAGATGAAAATGGAGGTGTTGGTACTGCAGAGCCGGAGATGGGGATCCTAGAGGCAAATGTCAGAGGGTGTGACTGGAGATGCAAGTGAGATTCAGAGGGAATGACTACATGCCAGTGTTGAGTATATACCTGAAGGGGTTGCGTTGATGTATGATGACCAAGTACCTGCACACATGAAAACCAAATACTTTATGTGAACCATATTGGAAGAGAATCGAACATACGAGCATTTATTTGATAATTTTGAATATGAGCATGGATACCTGGTTGGGGTATGAAAAAATGGTGCCCCAAGGGCTTAGGATGAAAAGTGGCCTGGGGACGGTCGTGATGTAGATGGTGGGATGTTGATCCCGTGGTTGAAGACATATCGAAGAATGGACACCCGGAGCTCCCGGAATGGTGAGTGGAAGTTTGGCGAAAAGGCCTATATATAGCTGTAGGGCCCACATTGCCAACTCATTTGTACTTGCTGCTAGAGTGACTAGACGAGAATTATTGAAAGGAGATTTGGAGATTCCAGGAGAACAAGACAATCAATCGAGGACCAATGAGCTTTAGGTTAGTAGTCTGATCATCTTGCATAGAATTAGGGTTTCCATTTTTGGGCAGGGCCTATATGGAGGGTCGTACAGGGGGTTTATGGGTGTGGGCCCCCACGTGCGTGGGTGATCCAGAAGTATGTGTGCACAAGTGCACACCTGCCATCTAGATAGTCGCGCATGGGGACACCCGTGAGGGGGACAAATGTGCGCATTTTGTGCACGCCTATTGGCGACACAGCCACGCATGTGTGCGTGGCTATGTAGTGGACAGGCGCGCTTTGATGTGTGCTTGTGTTCGTGATAGGGGCACATGGAGGCACCCCTGTAGTCTAAATAGGCACACACATGTGTACGCCTGTGGGATGGATATGCATGCTTGAGTGAGCACCTGCGGAGTGAAAAAACACGCATACGTGCGCACCTATGGAGTGAATAGGCATGCATCTGTGTGCGCCTGTGGGTTAAACAGTCGTGCCTTGGGGGAAAGGTTGATGAGTGTAAAAATTATCTTTTTAATGTGGTTTATGGTCCATGTGGCTAACCTAGGACTCTTTTATGTGGCTGCAGGCCATCATTTTGCACGATGTCAGTTGGTTGGCGAGAGCGGGATTGGTCCCAGCTAAGAGATGTTGTGGCTATTGAGGATCCGGGGGTATGTGCTACTTTGATAGCCTGTGGGCTGCTGAAGTTATTTAAGTGCCCATTGATATGGGCATAGGAGTATCTCCTACTGTTCCTTATCCATATGTGGAGTCCGGACCTGCATTGTTTTATGGTGTGGGGAGAGAAGATTGCCTTCACTTCAGTGGAGGACATATATTTTTTCACTGAGCTTCCGTTTTGGGGAATGCCCCTACCAGCGGAGCCGGTGATACCTGGGGATGTGGCACTAGTGATAGTGGGCCAGAGGTTCTATTCTAGGGTGAACTTCTTGTCAGGCTTCGTTATGAGCATTAGGGCAATGGATGCTCTAGCGCATCACTATATAGTAGCGATGATTGTGAGGGTGTATGGGTCCCTGACGACTCAACGGATCAGTGGTGGTCAACTGAGTGTGATGGAGAGGGTACTGGCTGGTGAGCACTTCACTTGGGGGCTTACACTGCATGCCATGATGGTAGGGCAGCTGGACCATTGTCGGTCCACTGATATAGGAGAGTTTGCCTTTGGGTCCATCCTAGTGGCCTGGTTTTTGGAGAGGGTGCCTATGTTGTACCCTAGGATTTTATTGGGTGCTCCTGGGGAATGAGAGCCATGACTGAGGCAGTGGTCGACTATTTTGCTTCACCATGGTGGTGGCGAGGGTGACCACTTCTTCACAGCTGAGGTGGCGCAGGTGTGGTGAAAAATTCCATAGGTGATATTGCAGTTCCCATATGCTGGTGTTGACTTTTGGGATGATTCGGACATGGTGTTACTTCCGGGGGAGGTTTTTCATCATCAAGGTATGTTGATGAGTTTTATATATATTGTTTTTTCTAAGAAGCATGACATGTGTATTTGGTATAGATGTTGATACTATTTGTTGTTTGTTTGTATGTGCAGATGTGGCACCTCGCAGGCATGAGGTTGAATTGTTGAGGGTGTCGGCTCGCCAGGAGCCAGGGAGACCATCGTGGGTAGGGTCGCGGGGAGGAGAGAGACGTCGGTGTGAGGACGTTGAGGTGAGACCATCCAAGCCAGAGAGAGTAGCGAGGAGACGTCGGTTTGATGACCCAGGTGCCAGGCCATCACATGCTCCTCTGGCGGATGCTAGAGAAGATTTTGAGGATATTCGTTGTCGCATGAAGGTGGTGCTATAGAGTGTGCCTGAGGGCATGTGGTCGCGTATCCAGGATGAGGGCATCCTGGAGTAGTGTGTAGGGATTCCGCCACCGTGGCGGGCTGTGGTATGATGAGCAACAATAGCAGGTGTTTCTATGACCGGACGGTTACCTCTAGGTCCAGAGGGATCAGTAGTGGGTGGGGGACCACCGCCTGAGGGAGGGGTAGGAGGTGGTGCTCTAGAGGCACCTTGAGTGGTTCTCTATGTATTTTTGTATATTTGTATATAGGCTGGTGAGCCCATTTTCTACCGAGGTGCTTCACTGGCCTACGGATACTTGTATTTTTGTATGTAAACATTTGGATGGAACTGTGGACCATCTTATATATACATGAGTATAATTTTGGAGATCTATGTGATGTTTACATGTGTTTTGTTAATGTGTTGATGATGTCTAATCTATATATGTTGTGACAGGTTGTGGACATGTTTAGGTATGTATAGAGGTATCTTGATGTGATATATGCCAGTCTAACAAAATGTTAGCTAAGTTATCTGTAATTTGATTCAACTGTCTTGGAATATGTGTAAATGTAATGGAATCAAAATGTCGAGACAAAAGTCTAACCTGCAGGTATTTGTGAAAGAGGCAAGGATCGCGTATGCAGTACACATTGTTGATTTGGAGAACAACTAGTTGAGAGTCAAGAAAGATGCTAAGGTGACGAATACGATGATGTTGGGCATCGATGAGGAGGCCAATGACGACAGTGTATTCGGCTTGGTTGTTGGTGGATGAACCCAAACATATGCTTCTCGAATGGAGCATTTCATGTGAGGGGGTATAGAGGGCCCAAGCTGTCGAAGTGAGATTTTGTGTCCAATGGTTGGCACCATCAGCATAACCGATGTGGTAGGCCGGTGGAGGAAGCATCTGCCAATAGCACAAATGATAGTTTAGACGTGAGGGATGGAAAAAAGATTAAAAACACTATAAAAGAAATAACCTAAAGTAGAATTTCTATGATTTAGACATAAAAATTCTTTAAGTACAACCCATTGATGGGTTCTTTGAGAGAGAGGCCTTCGGGAGAGGCCAGGATGTATGCACCTTTGGTGAGGAAATGTTGGATAATATATGGGCCATGCCATAGTGACTCAAATTTTCCATGACCGAAGGTATCATGAGTGATATCATAAGCAAGGACGAGGTCACCTTCGTGAAATGAGAGAAGGTTGACATGGTGATCAAAGGTGGCCTTTGACCATCTTTTAGCTGCCTCATTGTTCTGTAATGAAGATCGACGATCTTCATCCAGGGACTCTAAGTTCAGCAAGCGTTTCTCCATTGGAGCAGTGTCGGGTAATAGCTCAATTGCGGTGCGTAAGGTGAGAATTTATCACTCGATGGGAAGAGTAGCCTCAACCCCATGGACTAGCTAAAATGGTGTGAAACCAATGGCTATTTTCATGACCGTACGGTAAACCCATAGCGCAGAAAATAGCATATGATGCCAATTGGTCTTATGTTTATTAACCGTGCGCTGTAACATGGTCTTGAGGACCTTGTTAACTGCTTCGACATGTCCGTTAGACTAAGGGTAATATGGTGAGGCAAACTCTTGGGAGAATCCTAACCGAGATGAGAGTTCGACGAAAATATCATTCTCGAAGTGTTTCCCGTGATTGGAAACTAATTGGAGTGGTACTCCAAAGTGGGATATGACGTGGTTAAAGAAAAAATGCGTTGAAGTGTCAGCAGTATTTTTGAAGGTGGTCATAGCTTCCACCCATTTTGTGAAGTAATTGACTGTGACAACAATGTATTTGTGGCCATTGCTGGAGGGGGGATTACAGGTCATGAAGTCGATGCCCCATTTACAAAAGGGGCTGGTAGTAATGACTGGATGAAGAAGAGCAGGTGGCGCTCGTGCTTTGTTGGCGTAAAACTGACACTTATCGCATCGTTTCATGGCATGAATGTAATCGTGAAACAAGTTAGGCCAAAAGTATCCTGCTCGGATGATCTTCTTAGTAGTGGATATTCCCGAAAGATGGCCCCCACATGCGCCGCTATGGTAGTCATTCAAGACTCTATCGGCCTCGTCAATGGTCAGGCATCGACAAAGAATGGTGTCGACCCCTCCCTGGTATAAGATGTCTCTGATGAGGAGGTAGTGGTGGGCCTGGTGGTGAATGCGACGACGATCATCTCATGAAAGGTGGTTACCAAACTTTTGTATTCAGAGATAGATGAGGAGGTCGTCATACCAAGGATCATCTGAAGTGATGTAAAAGAGGTGTTCATTGGGAAAGTTGGTATTGATGGGGGCACTGGTTGTGTCAGAGGGGAAGGCCATGACAAGTTTGGCAAGGATGAGGGATTTCTTTCTCTTGGGTATTGAGAATTCAAGGTCGTAATCCTAAAGGATAACGATCCATCGAGCAAATTTTCCATTAATTTGCCGACGACTGAGCAAGTATTGCATAGGGTTGGAATCTACTACGACCTTAGTTGTGCAAAGCAGAATGTATTGACGCAGTTTCTGGACTGCAAGGATGAATGCAAGGGCTAGTTTATCTTCATGTTTATACTTCAAGGGTGGCCTTGAGAGGTTTTTACAAACGTAATAAATGACATGCTCATGATCGTCATCACCGATTTGAACGAGAACTCCTACTACTGAGACAACTGAGGCTGATATGTAGAGGATATAGTTGCGATTGTATTCGGGTGCACTAATTAAAGGGGCATTAGAGAGCACCATTTTAATATCATCAAATGACTTTTGGGCATGTTCATCCCAGTAAAATGGGATTTTGTGGCATAGTAAGCGAAGGAAACTGTGTGCGCGAGTGGCGTAGTCTGGAACAAATCTCCGTAGAAAATTAGCCTTTCCTTGTAGGCTCCGGAGTTGACGTAAATTCCGAGGAGGTGGAATTTCGGTGATAGCTTGGAATTTGAGGGGGTCCACGGTAATACCACTTTGGGAAACAATGAATCCGAGGAGGTGCCCTACAGTGATGCAGAAAACACACTTCAGGGGATTCAAGAAGATGTTGTACTGGCGACACCATTGGAAGATGATCCGTAAATCGTTAAGATGTTGGGTGCATTTCTTGGATCGAGTTGTGAGGTCATCCAAGTATGCGAGGATGATATGAGCTAGATCGTTAAAAATGTATGTCATAGCCCATTGGAAATTTGTGCCAGCATTCTTTAAACCAAAAGGCATGACACGATATGCAAAAGTACCCCAAGGGGTAGTGAATGCAGTTTTGTATTGATCGGCTGGGTGAATTTGGATTTGATTATAACTAGAGAAACCGTCCATGAACGATAGAGCCTCGTGGCCTACGCAGTCGTCGATAATTTGATCGATGAAAGGCATTGGAAATTTATCTTTGAGACATGCATGATTGAGGTCGTGAAATTCCGTGCAGACGTGGATAGTGCCCTATTTTTTATTAATAGATATAGGGTTGGAAACCCATGAGGTATAGGTGATGGGGTAGATGAACCCAGCTATGCGTAATTTTTCAATCTCGGCTTTGATGGCCGCTGATTTGGATGGGTGTAGCGGTCGCTATTTTTGACGAACTGGTGTTATGTCGGACCAGGTGTCGATGCAATGTTTGACGATAGAGGGATCAAGGCCAGGCATTTATGTGTATGACCAGGAAAAAATATCCCGATATTCCTGGAAGACGGATTTATAGGCGGTGATTTCTTGAGGAGTGCAAGTGGCTCCAATTGTGATTTCCTCGACGATGCCATTTTTGATGGAAATGTTGATTTTGATGGTCGGGGAAATGTTGGCCATGTTGCCTTCTTCAAAAGCATCAGGGGAAGGAATAGGGTTGTTGAACTAGACGATATGCCCTGATGGCATAAAATCCTTGGTTTTGACTACGTATATGGGGTGTTGGTTAGGAGGCATGGAGGCTTCCTATGGAAAGAAGAGCGCTTGGTGGTGTAGCGCATCCCATGGGTAGTCAGGGGTGTTTAACACTTCAAGTATTTCCTCGTCACACTAGAACTGGCGGGAAAACAAGGGGTCATGAAAAGTGATATCGGTGATTGTTGTCGTGTGGCTTCCCCCTAGTGATAATGAAGCATGGGGAATGTCGCAATGGAATTCTGATGGTTCACTCGACATAAACCAAATATCAAAGTATTGAGGAGTACCCGTGGTAAATGGATGTATAATTTTCATAGGGAAATGAGCGGGATAATTGGGGGGATTTGGGGATGAATCCTCGGATAAGTCATCCAAGAACCACAGAGGTGTTGGGAGGGCCTCAGGTTCGGGAGAAATGAGATGAAGAATCTCTAGTGACGAGGTAAGGTCAACTATCGATTCTATGGGTCTTTGAAGCAGGGTCAATTGGCGTTGCCTGTATTCAATGATCATAGGACACTGGTATGTAAAATGATCTAAGGATTCACATAGAGAGCAAGGGCATCTCATACATTCATTGATTGAAGTTGTGACATAATGTATGTCAGTGATTTTTGGTAGGGATGACGTAGCTGGATTGGGTTCGCTTTGGAAGCTTTGGCATACTACGGCTAATGTCTGTCGAAAGTGTGGCAATGTTGGGTAATGGTGTGTATAATGGCCATATTATGAACATATAGCACAAGTGAATTTGGTTCACATCCCTTTAATACTTGAGTGAGGGGCGAGAACGACAGTATTTTCTATGGTGGCAAGTGTTGATGGAGTTTTATTGAGTGGAATTAAGTTCTGTAACTCCGGTAGAGATGTGCAGTTGTTGGTTTGGTGTCCATATTTCTCGCATAGCATGCAAAGGGGTTGGACGCATGGGGGAAGTGGAGCTGTGGACTCTTTCTTCTTTCTCCTACCCCCAAATGTGGTAGGGAGAGTAGTGAGCAGAAGTGTAGAGGGTATGGTGGGAGTGAGTATGGGAATCGTCATTGGGATTCCTTCCATTTGGGGGGGAAGGGATGGTCGAGGGACCATCTCTGGTGGATTTAAATACCAAAATGGAATTGTGTTAATGGGTGAAATTGACTGTCCGTCAACTGGGAGAGTGGAATCGGTCCGGGGTTGTCTAAATAACCCAAGTCGTTTGGAATGGACCACCCTGACGAGTTTAACGACTCCGTTGGCCGCTCTAAGGTCTTCTATGAAAACCAAAGAGAGAATTGATCTGAGCTAAGTAATCTAACCAAACTAATAAACAAATCAAACTATAACTAAATACAAGAAACTAACTAAAATAAAGGAAACTAGAAACTAATAAAACA
>ML781447.1:1531811-1550203 GCA_009831015.1 Picea engelmannii
ATACTAAATATAAACTATTCTAACCATTCTATCTACAAACTACTAATTACTATCATAATAACTCAAATCAACTACCTAATTATCAACTGCTATATTACTTATTCACAAATGTACACTATAAACAATCTACAGATTTGATTAAACCCTGCAAAACTCATGTGTATTCTGCCCTAAGACAGCCAAGAATCTCTTTTTTGATTTTTTATATTTTATGAAAAATAAATAATCATTACTGAAATTAAACAATCTAAAGTATTTACTGAAATTAAATAATCTAATATAAATCTAATTAAACTACTTAATCAAAACAGTAAACAACAAACTAATTGACCTGGAAACGCTCCAAGTCTGCCCTGTGTAAGATGACTTCTAAGCTGGTTGGAGGAAGAAATTCACACCGTTTAGTCCTTAATCTTTTCGTAAACGGTCAGCTGTGCTTCTTCTTGAAGTGTTTTACAGGACAAACATGACATAAAAGAGAATCATAACAATCTTCTGATGATAAATCTCTGCAATAAGGGAAACCTATTATGCAGAAAACTTATATATAACAATTCAATTTATGAAGAAGACAAAGCTATCATTCACTAAAATGAATTAATAATTGTTATGTATTTTATCGATTTGGAAGAAACAAGATATAGATAACAGTAATAAAATTATATCATTTGAATTTGATTTAGATAGCTAAAGTAACCATAAACCATAAACAAAGTGATATACAAATCTTGAAACAAAATGTTGATATATTGAAAAGCAAAAGCTATGACAAAACATCAATTCTGCTCCAGTCTGTAATAGAACTCCATATCCTTGTTCTCCCACAACTGAGGATGATGATTATTACAAAAAAAATAAGTATATATAGGTTTATTCACAAGGTAAAACTTCCTTGTGGATAATATCAAATAGTTTTACACAATCTGGGAGATATCCCAAAATCATCTAAACTAAGGAAATAAAATGCAAGTAAAATCTGTAAAACATCTCCTAACTGCTCATCATATCTATTGCCAATTCGAATTTGCTTGTAATAGAACAAAAAGATCAAATTAGAAGGATATTTTATTAAGAAAACAATAAAAAATCAACTCCATAGACTTAGCTACAGAATCATCTGATTCTGTAGCTAGTCAAGAATAGCCAACAGGACCAGATCTCAATCAAATCAAATCAAATCGAATCAACTTTTAATAATCCCCAAAATGAATTACTCATAATTCAAGTGAAATTATCATTTTAAATCAAATCATCACAAAATAAATGCAATTGAAACAGAGTAAAGAATTCTCTGTTTTTAGTTACCATAAAACATGGTCAAACTTTGACAAGCCTGTTTGGAATTAAACGAAATTAAACAGTGAATCAAATCGAATGAGATACGTTATAATTGTAATCAAAACAATCATAATCTAACATGATAGTAAACATATCAAATAATATTTTCCACAACATAACTATAATCGATATTATTGAACACAAAATATATGTTACAGCTGTAGCAATATACATCGATTTCATGTCGTTTCAATCAACAGGCTGTAGAGATTAAGCACGAAATTCGTTCTGTTTTGATCAAATAAGGGAAGGTTGTTACGATATACATCAAAACGAAACATGCATAACAGTATCGACCAAAAATCATCATCCATTTCAGTTGCTGGGTGTAACACAGTCAAAATCGAACAACATTGATAACCATAACCTGGGCAACAATTAAATAAAATCAGGTATGGGCTAATTATAGAACAATTCATCATCCTGGGCATGATCGTTTTGTTTTACAAAATCCATTCGTAACAAAAAATACACTGTCATTCCAATTCGCAAAAGAACAGGGTCAACTGGCCTCAACGAATTGACTGGCTGGAGGTTGGACGATTGTTACGATTTGTATCAATTCTCGATAAAAAACAAAACCCTTTTTTAAACAAAAGCCAAACTGTATCCAGGCTGGTCAAAGCGATATGCAAATCAAATTGTAACAAATAACCATGTGTCTCATAACCAATTCAGATCACAGCATAAATCGTGTCTCAAAATAGCTTGTCTATAATAAATACAACAGAACATTCAATCGCAACTAATTTTAACACAATCAAATCCATTATTATGATTAATAAAATCAAGACCAAATCGAATAACAAAATTCGATTTACCAAAACGAGTTATATACAGCAATGCATGTTTATGTAACAGAGCAGGTCGATGATATACACAAAGTTTATGAATGTACAATATAAATGGGTGAAAGTTATACCAGCGAGATTGTTGAGGCTACGTCAATTTTGAATTGACGATTTCCGTAGCCGACTCGACATTCTTGAACAGAATTTAACCAGTAGTTCGTTGCTTCTTGTCAGAGGGTTCCATCTTCACATTATGACCAGTGATCTTTGCCACTTGGTCCTCCAAATCATGGATTCTGGATTGCAACATTGGCACATCTAAGTAGTAGCTCTCCAACCATAACCCACACTAATCGCATGGTGGAACAAATGGTTGAGCAGATGAGGGTTTCGATGAGTCACCAAGGGTTCCACGAGGTAGTTCAATGCTAGGAAAATTAGGATCATCACACAGACAAGGTGGTAAATTCTTGACAAAGTCATAAGGAGGTTTGTCACACAAGCCTTCTGAGTAAGGATACTCGTTTGCGAGAAAACGTTCAATCTCTGAATCAGAATCTTCGCTAACCACGATAGGCTCAATATTGGCAGAGGGTTTCGGTTTATTTCTCGCCATGCGAGAGATTAACCAAGCATTTTTCTTGCCTTTAGAATTAGCATTAGCTTTAGCTTTAGGTTTTCTGGTTGCGGGTTTAGCAATTTCGACCTATTTGGTCACAGCCATAGGCAAGTTCGTAGGTGGGTCAGGTAGAGGTTTGGGTAGCAACATGTTGTAAGGTACAGGGGGGATAGGGTTGCCTTCGCTCACCACAGATTTATCAAACTGTGGTGGGTTTGACTCTTCAAAGCCATTACGACTGAGAAAATCACCCCAACTGTCACGACATAACCCCAACTCATAAACCATAATCATTTTAATCAACCCCAAATGGAAGAGACTGGTATCAACCTGGCTGTGCTTGTACCTCTTCGCCATCTTAAACATACTTCTATGAAGGTAGTGAGGTACATTGAGTTCAAAACCCATAAAAACCATCAATAGACGAAGGTGAAACAAGAAAACAAACCCGTACCTTCCCTCGCAAGTAATGAATTTCTTGATTATCATTAGCAGGTCGTGCCAGCGTTGTTTTAACATTTTTGTACGCCATCCTTTGTTGCAGGGTTTCACCATTCGAGATTGGAAGAGCAATGTCCATGGGACATCTTCCAATTTACAATTTTTAGACCACTTCTGTCCTGTAGCAGGAAGACTGGTTGCTGAGCTAAGAAATTGCTCATTAATCTCCAGTTCCACATCCCCAATTTTGGCTCGACAGCCATCGAATGATAACACAAATTTCCAAGCCATGATAGGGTTATAACCATCAAATTTCCTTATGAACGGGAGCCACCCGAATTTCTCCAAGTCGCTACAAGCGCCATCAAACATCAACAGTGCTTGGCAACCGTTAGGCTCGGCCCTTATGACAGGAGCCATGGATTCTGTGCATGGTAGGGTTTGGTTTGAACAATACAAAATGCAGGATAAAAACGATAGGGCTTAACAGCTGCAAGCGCTCAAAGGGGAATGAATCAGTGTAATGTGTGTGAAGGTGGTGGGATTACCACCACCATGCAGTGTATTAATGGCTGGGTACAACGTTGTTCCATCAGTAATCATAACGTTTAAAACACATTAATCGGCCAACACAAATCGGTGTATAACCATATCAACGTGCCATCAATCAAATGTAGAACCAAAACCATATGTAATATTCATGCGCCAAGTGTATAGTTCAATCCAACATGAAATCCAACATTAACCAACGCACCATCGTATTAATCATTAAATCAAAAACAAACGTTTAAAACAATGTTAACCCAATCATGCCATTGCATAAATTCAGACTATCAAACCAAAAGTTTACCCGATCGGGGTTTCATAACTTCAAACCTTTGCCTTTCAACATGACATCAAAACTCATATATTGATCATGCGCTCATAGAAAAATAGATAACCAATGTTTTATAAAACATTATGACAAATGGTTTTATAAAATCGATAAGTCAAGAGCTCAAAACAATAAGGATCATATCACATAAAACCAACATCAATCGTGACTTTTATAGAATCAAATGTAACCAATAAATCTGCATGCTCAATGGCTTATTAATCAAATAAATCCAAATGGGCAATCAAAGTAAGAGTAGGCCAAGGGACATAGTTTGAAAGAACCTTTGCAGTCATGTGATAAACCAATGGTAAAGTGCCTTTCAGAAAATTAATAAAAGACGACGACAGTCCAAACAACGATGGAGGGGTTTTCACATTTTCAGTTGTGAAAACTGAATCGAAACCAAATTGCAATTGTCGAAAAAATGAAACAAATGTCTAGTTGAAAAATGCGACGATGACTTGTCGTTTAGAAGACAATTAGGTGTAGGCAGCTTTTTTTAAGGAAATTAAAAAAAATGAATTGGCTGCCAACAAATTGCTAACATGATATTAGGTAGGTTAAGCGTTGCAGCTACTTGGAAGGCTTGTATGCCAGGTGGAGAGTAGAAGAAGGGTATTTGAGTAATGGCTTGGGGAACTGTCTCCCAAAATGGGATATGGCCTTGGGGAGAGGTGAAATCGTGGACTAGTGGGGTCGACGAGTTCACAAGAGGCTCGTGAGGGGGGAGCTCTGCAACTAGTGGGATGTCAGATATGATAGAGGCCTCCCTAGGAGGAAGGGTATCCTCTATGTCAGTTCCGTTAGATGATATGGCGCATACTTGATTGGAAGGATGAAGGAGTGGTGGTGCTCCATGGTAAGTTCCTAACAATGATGGATCTTTGAAAATTCCAAGACCCATTTCGATGAGTGGGTATGCGTATTGACTCGTGTGGATGAGAGGAAGAATGTTATCGATGTTGGCAGAAGGGTTAGGCTCATAATGTGAGACTTGGTCAATGGTAACAATCTTGCTGTTATGGGAGAACATCATTGTTCGAAGGACAGAAGAGGCAATTGCCTTCATAGTGTACATGTAGCTACGACTAAACAGGATATTATAATCAAGTGGGGCATCGATAACTTCAATGTCCATGAGAATAGTATTGCCCCCAAGTTCTATGGGGACATTTTGGAAGAGCCCTTCAGAAGACGATGGTCATCTGTCATAAGCTCGTAAGGTAATGGCAGAGGGTACGAGTTTGGGGGAACCAAGTTTTTTCCATACAGATTTGGACATAATGCATGTGGATGCACCTTCATCGATGATGCACTGATGAACTGTAATGTTTCGTATTTTCACTAGGATTTGAAAAGCGATCAAAGCAGGAAGGCGAGGTTCTCCACTTTCAAGATCAAATGTAATGAGTCGAGTATCTATGGGGTCGACTTCCCCCAAGGAGGAAAGTAATGATTTCCACTGAGGGGGAAAAGTTTTAAGGACTTCTAAGACTGACATGGAAGTCGGGGATTGTGCTAAGTCATCAACCACATTGTAATTATGAGCTTCCCTAGCCTGTGGGTTGTGGACATTCCTGCACAATGGGATGTGAGGTATGCGAAGAGGTGGTTATGTGTTAGGGTGAGGGATCACCAACGAAGGTCTTGATGGTGTGGGGATTGTTTCTGGAGGAATGGGAGGAGACTCAGTGGGTGCATGATACTGACGATTACGTGTTTGCAGAAGGATTTCTTCCTCATTGGTGAGGAGGATGGTATGATCTATGGGGTTGTTTGAATTGAGGTACTGTCCCAACTGAGGTGGGGTAGGCTACGTGTTTTGTTGGGTGTTTATCACAGCTTGATGCAGAATTGGATTCTGCAGTATGCCTTGGGGGGTTGTTGCATGTATTGTTGTGGGGCCTGTTGAGGGGAAGGTGGTGTTGGAGGATGTGGTAGACTGCCTGAGTCTTTCATCCATTTGAAATCAATGATTTGGGGGAAATGGTGAGTATAATGACCGAACTCATCGCAAAGGTCACAAGGGAAGTTGGTTTTTATAGTATTGTTATTCCTATTGTTATTGCCCCCTTGGGGGTTTTGATTCCCAAGGTTTTGGTTGCCCCCGGTAGGTTGGTTCTGCTGGGGTTGATTCCCGCTTTGACCTGGGTTGTTATTGTTCCTATTTATTCCTTTATTTTTGGCATTATTCGACGGATGGGTTGGATTTTCCATATTCAACTGTTCAAAATTTTGATATTGCTGAATGGGACAGGGTTGAAAAAAATTCACCCCAGCGTGAGGGTGTGTGGATGCCATGGGTTGTGGGGGACCAGGAAAGGGAAACTATGGATTCTGTGGGGGTTGTAATCCATAAGGTACATAGGAAGGAATGGTTCTTTCGCTAGTACTCATAGTATAAGCTGAGGTAGAGGGGGTACCAGAGCTTGTTTGGATAGGTGAATGTATTGGGGGTGCTAGCGATGGCCCATTGATGGGTGGAGGAAAGGCAACAGGGTATGGCTGTTAATAAGGGGGTGGAGGGTAATAAGAGGTTCCCCCATATGCCGACGGATATTGAGGTGTGCCATACATTGGTGGTGGTTGGGGTTGGGGACTATGGTGTGTGGTATTACCAATCAATATGCCGGCTAAGTGAGACATCCCAGGTTTGTCTTGACAAAATGGAACAGGTTTGGGGAGGTCAGGAAGTACCATGTATAAGTACCCTGATTGTGAATAGATGAGGTCATATTGTTGAGCCTTGCTGATGGCTTCCTCTTCAGATTGAGGGAAGGTGGAAGCTACATCTTTACTGAGGAGAGAAACAAGTGATCTGAGAAACCAATCGAGACACTGTTGTTTGGTGGTTTCATCTTTGCATAAACTACGTCATCTACGCCACTCGTGAATGTGATCAGCGATATGTGTGGCTGAGGTTTGTTTGAAATTAGAGAGTAGTTCAAGACCATTGTCATGGAGGATTGGTAATTGGAAGAAGGTTAAAAATGCTTTGGCCAAGGACTCGAAAGTCGCATGGGACCCTGATTTTTCATCTACATACCATTTGGTCGATGGGCCAGTGAGTGTGCGTTGAAATAATCGTAGTCTCATGGAATCATCCATAATGTTGTTGGAAGAGAACCATAGGTGGAAATTCATGACATGGTTGGCAGGGTCATCTCCTGTCTTTCCTTCAAACTTAGGGATGTCTGAAGGTAGTTTGGTGGGCATTGCAGGACATGTGGGGTCATGCAATGCCCACATTGGTGTGTTTGCTTAGATCTGGTATGTTAAGAGAGGCCAAATATGGCATCTGCAATGGGGGGGGCGGGATTATCTCCAGCCATGGTGTAAGTGTGTTGTGAACCTAACCCTTGAGGGGGACTGGGTGGGTTGGTACTTCGCCCTTGAGAAGAAGTGGGTCCTCTTCTTCCGTGTAAATGAGAGCGAGTGGATGAAGGGACTTGGGAAGTGGACCCAAGTAATGTGGAACCAAGCAAAGTTGATCCTAAGATAGTAGCACTCACATGAGTGTGTGAAGGTGGTGTCGATGAGTTGGCAAGACTAGGAACTCCCCCTAAAATAGGAGGGAGGTTTAGTAAGCATCTGGAAGGAAGGGGGTTATGTGGGTCCCCTATGATGTCTGAATAGCTGAGTGGATGTGTGCAAAATGTGATGAGAGAAAGTAAACAAGAACCTTTGTTGCAAATTTTGAATTTTACACAATATATATATCCAAATCAAAATGTAATCAGAAGTGCATCATACATAAAGTGTTTTTGAAAAAGAAACATATATGTGGATAAGTGGGTTTTGTTCACGTAGGGAATCAAAGAAAACAAATGCTTGTGTCCTAAAAGATGTAAAATCCTTCCTATCAAATAGCACTGGGCCTTCCAATAGTACTCAACAGTGGGGTCTGAAGTCACCGGAAGAGAAACTAGTGAAGGATGAAATAACCAATTATAATGAGGGGTAAAGGGGTCATATCCCAAAAGAGTTGGTGATATTTCCCAATAGCCACACAAAATCCGATCAAGGTGCAATTGCAGCCCACAATTTCCACCTGGGTAGATGTCCTAAAATTTGGTCACTAGGTACCTCGGTCAAAGTGCGGCATTTAGATTTTCGGCCTAAGAAATGGGTCACAGGTTGGGTCCCATCCAATAGGTGGATGCCTCAAGGGGGGACACACAGAACAACTGGACCTTGGACTCCAAGCCTTTACGGGTATCTCCCTACCTTATGGTGTTAGGAACACTTGACTTGGAGGATTTTCAGTTCCCTATTTGACAACTTCTATGGTTTTGACAATGTGAGAACCAGATAACGGGGAGTTATTTAGATGCCTATCCCCGAAATCCTACCTAGACTAAAAAATTTCTTTTGGCACCTCCTATGGAGGAAAACTTAGTGAGTTTTTAGAAAAAATTTAGATGTAGTTGTTTGAGAGGTTGGGGGTGTGAACCAACCTCATTAAAATTAAATGGGAGTGGATAGTTTCGTCAAGAAAAGGGTGGGGTGTTTCAGAATCCCTTTGGAGGAAACTTACTTTGAGCTCCACATTTTAGGAAGAAACTATGTGAGTGATAAGTGACTTTTGTGTGTGAATGAGTGAAAGTGTGCCAATTTTTAATGAATTAGGTGTCACCTTGCTGCATGTGGACTTCGCTTGGTCCTTACAATTGTTTATTACCTAATTAACTAAGTGCCTTTGGTACAACCTTGCATAATTCAAAAGTCCCTATGAAGCTAGCATGTGGACATGTGGGTCCGTTACTATTCCTTTAACTCCCTATTGTGATGTAATTTAAGAAAAGCTTTGAAACTATCCTAGATTGTGATCATGTGGGAATGTATGGGCCT
Organism: Picea engelmannii; assembly: GCA_009831015.1. NCBI lineage: Eukaryota > Viridiplantae > Streptophyta > Pinopsida > Pinales > Pinaceae > Picea > Picea engelmannii. The sequence continues at coordinate 1,540,729 of ML781447.1, forward strand.
GTTACAAAACATTTAAACTTCCCTAGTGATTTAATCTAAGAAATTAAATTTCAACACTATCTTATCTTTGCAGCATGTGGGCATGTATGGGCCCACTACAATATTAAGATGTGTTTGAAAAATAAACTAAGAGGAGTCCCAAGAGCGGTTGTTGTCCTCTCCTAAAGGTTTTATTATTTTTAAGGGAGATGAAATTGTCCCACAATCTTTTTCTGATTCTCAAGGTAACTTGGAAGTGCGAGAGAAGAGCATACTAAGCGATTGTTATCCAAATTCTAGTCCCAATGCAAGTTTTATGTGATTGCAAATGATTTTCAACTTATATTTTTAGTCAAAGCAAGCCATCCATGTGGCAAAATGAAAGCAAAAGAGGAAATAATGATTTTAAACCCCCTAAGTGCCTATTTGTTTTGACTAATCCCTTTATATGAAGAGGGAACTAAGTGTGGTGCAGCTTTAAAAAATGCATGAAATCACTTTTAAGAAGGCTAAGGGCCTTCCTCAAATCTCAAAAACCTTGCAATGTGAATTTTTTTCATAGGTGCACGGGTCTCAGTGGAGACAGAGGCCCACAGAGTGCATGTGCGCAGATCAAAACAAGCCAATGGGAATAGGTGCGCAAAACAAAACTGTGACTTAGGTGCATGTGCACATGATGCGTGTCTATGGGCCAAAAAACTCGCACATAGATGACACATGGCCCTGAATGAAAATTTCGGATGGAATTCTCTCAATTCAACTTGAAATTGGATGATTAGCAGGTCGGCTTAGGCCGGTTAATGCACCTGCAAGTTAAATAAACCAAAATAAGAGCTAGAAAAACCCAAATGGGGTAGGAAATTGATACCTTTCCCCAGTGGAGTCGCCAATCTGTTGTGCCTCTTTTCTCACCTTAGTGAGAAAAATAGAGGTGCTTGCAAGCTTAGTTAGGTTTGCTAAGCAAGATAGCTGTAAGGAAAAGGGTTAGAGAAAGAAATATAAAAGAACAACTAAGAAATAAACTAAGAAATAAAACAACAACTAAATTAATAAGCATAGGGTCATAAGGAAAAAAGAAACAATGAGACCCATGTCACAAATGGTAAGGCTGATATTAGTGAAAGAAAACACCAAGAAGAAAGAGGACTATGAGTCCCTTCTTCCTCCAAGGGAGGGCTCTTGGACCCCCACAAATAAGCTCTTCTTACAACTTTGAAAATGAAAATGGTGAAAGAATTCTTTGCTTATCCACTCAAGGGGTGAGATGGATTGCCCAATGCAATGATGCTAGTATACTCTTGATAAAGATAGAGCATTCCTTAAGAGAATAATGGTAGCATAACTTTGCTATGAATTCCTTGAAAAATGAAGTGTATCCATGGCATTTTTATAGCATTCCTTTGAGGTATTGTTCAACTAGTTTGTAGTGTGTAAAGAGGATAATTAGGGCATTTCTAGGTCTTTGACCAGCCACCCAGTCGAATCCAGTCCAGATTTGATTGTCAAATCAACTTGGAAGCTGAACCAAAAGTGGGTGGGAGGCCGACCACTCTCATAAATGTGTCGTTTCTCAGGTGCATGTATTTTTGCGACAACAATCACGCATCGTGCGCATGTGCGCGATTTCTACATTTTTGTTTTGTGCATGTGTGTGTGTGCCCTGTGTATTCATAGTGCCCTTTAATTTTGTCACTAGTTGTATAGTTTTTTACCCTTTGGAAATGCTTTTGTGTTAATTTTGGTCCATGGGTGACTTCATAACTGTTTGACGATGTTGAATTCTTGTAACCATTTGCAGATGAAATTTCAGTGATAACAACACTAGTGATTCTACAAAATATGGATAGGGGGGATCAAAAGAATAGAACCCTTTTCCTATCCTTGCTCGTGAATGATTTTATTCTTCATAATTGTATGCTAGATTCGGGAGCCACTTCAACTGTTATGACCAAGAAAGTAATGGAACAATTAAACTTGAGGATATCTAGACCTTATCATAACATTTGTGCTATGGATAGCAGGACAATTGAGGTGCATGGTTTGATTAAGGAGTTGCAAGTACACTTAGAAGTATTCCCAGATATCATGATTGAGATGGACATTGTTGTAATTGATGTGCCAGATACTTGGGGTATGTTTATAAATAGAAAGACAGCGACAAATTTAGGTGGTAGTTTACAAATGGACTTAACTTATGCCACCATTCCAACTCCAAATAGTTTAGATTTTATATTAAATAGAGATTTGTAAAGAAAGTATCATGTGGAAGATCCTAGGAAGAAGGAAAATGAGATTGTTTTTTTGGGAAGTTGAAATGGGGTGTTATGAGATAGAGTATACTTTGCCATTTTCTAAGATGGAGCTTAATAGAAAACCCCCATGCATTTGCAATGTTTGGGACCCCATGGATTCTTTTGATGGGCTTTTTCTTGAGGAAAATGTGGATAAGATAGATGATAGTTTGCCTCCTTCAGGATTTAAGTCAGAGTTGGATTTGTCAGTTGAAAATGTGAAATCATCTCAACCTTCATCAACGGGATCAGTTAAATGTCAGAATCAGTTAGATGGGATTCTTGGGCCACACCCTCCTTACTTTGCAGAAAGTGGAAATGTAAAATATAGAAAAAGTAATGAGAACCTGATGGGAGTACTAAGGATGATAAGGTTAATAACGATAAAGTAAAGTATATCATTCCTAGTAAAAGGTATGCCAAGCCTTTTAAGGAGAGATTAAGTTCATAGACTTTGCACTTGGTACCTACGGAAAACCATCAGAAATTTGTTAAGGGGAACTGCCCCAAGTGACCTAAGGCTAGAAATTGGGATTCACATGAAAGAATGAACAATCAACATAAAGTGTATCAGTCTTCTGGCAACTCTTCTCAGCTAGTGGGATGACATAAAGTCAGACGTGCTAATGAGAGGACCCCTCCTTGAAGTGTTTCTTCATGTGGAAACTTGGTGTCCAAAGGGACACCCTTTGTAACGTATCTCTAACCCTTTTTCCCTGTATTTCAATTTTGTATTATTTCATTCATTATGTTGATATGTACCTTGAATTATTTCTATATCATAGATTCATTTTGTAGTTATAATGTGTACTTTAGTTATTTTCATTATGTAGATGTTGTTTATAGCATTTGTTTATTTCATTATATATATGTGTATGCTTATGTGGGGATTTGTGGGCCCACAAATCCCCACATAAGAATACACGGTCCCCACTTTCTAGCTCACTCATCCATGTCACCAATCCTCACCCAAACCCTAAGTGGTGTGCCCCTCTCCTTGGGATGCTCTCTTTGGCTTGGTATTTGACACTTGGATATCATCCAAGAGGGGTGATTTTTCCTCTCCAAGAATAAATAGAGCCTCTCCTCACTCATTTCTTCACCATTCTTTGATCTAGTGTTACTCTACTGAAATTTCACCCCATCTCTCTTTCTCTTTGCCTCTTGCTTCCATCCCATTTTCTCTTGAGAGTCTTGGAAAAAATTGTTGCTGCAACACTCTCCCCTTTGGATTAATAAAAATCTTTGGAAGATTTGGAGTAATCAAGAGTATTCTGATTGACTTCTTGCATATGAGGTGACATTGTTCATTTTTTGTATATGGTGTAGTGTTGAGTAGATCATTGGTAAAGTAGTTTACTTGAGTAGATTAGCAAAGAATATTCTTGTTGGTCTATACATGTTGGGTAGCTAGTTGTGTGAAGTATTTTATATTGTTAGATTATTAATGCATGTTATCTATTTGTATACATCACATATTGCTTGAGTTTTGCAGGTCTACCTCAAGGGATTGTTGGGATAGCCTCAAGAAGGAGTCTTCCCTCAAGGCCCTTTTAAACTCCATGCTTTTCTTATTATGATTTTATGTTCTGTTTCACCATATATTTCATCTAGTTAACCATCTTCGATAGGTCAATTAAATCTCATTTTACTTGGATAATTTTATGTGGAAAATTTCTGCCTAAAAACAGATATTTTTCGTAACATTTCTTGTGTTGTGCAGCATTTCTAGCAAGGAATAGCTTGCTGGTTTTTGCAAGATCTTACCATGAAAAAAGGGTTATGATGCCCAAATTCGGCCACACAACACCTCAAGAGTTGCTCCATTATTTGGGTAACGAATCTCTCCTCTTTCCTTATCATTTCTAGCATTGTAGCAAGCCCCCGGGAAGTTCCCTTGAGGCTTGCATTATCTTGTTCTTATTTCATCCATTGTAAATCATTTTTTTCAAGTTATTTTTTTGCCTACACCTTGGGAGAGTGATTGGCTCAACCAACCACCCAATATCACTGGGCTAGGGCCTAGTTTAATTTCATCATTGGTTATTCTTTTTCCCCACTTCTCACTAGGACAAAGTTGTGTGGCTAGCTTGTTTCAATGATAATTACATTTTTCTTTCCAACCCTCTCTGGCACAACATTGGAAGGATTTCCTCCACCTTGTGCCATTGTGAGTGGTTTGATTTTCACTTTCAAGTTTTCTTTAACTAAGTGCCTACACCTTGGGAGAGAAATCCCCAAAATTGTATGGTCAGTTAAATATGTGTTGATGGTTATTATGTTCCTATGTGATTAAAATCTTCTAGAGTAGTCATCACACATCATTAATCTTAGCTTAAGCCCTCAAGTCATAGTTTCATTTTCATGCTCTAGTTTTTATCAAGTGCAATCTCTCATGGTTTAAATGCTTTGGAAGTAGTCCTTTGAATCCACAATTTACTTATCTCTTAAGGCATTTGCCATCCATTACTTTAAATCATATGTGGAGCATGTACATGGTGTAGAGCTTAGTTTTCATTTCATAAAGCATCATTCATTTTCTTTGCATGCACTCAAATGGATTAAGCTAAAGGGTGATCACATAAAGCAATTTTCTGTTATAATTGGCAAGTGGTTCTTGTCTTTCACTTTACTTTTTCTATTCAAGTTTACATGCATACATGGTTAAGTAGATGATAATGGAATAGATGTTTTACTTTCAATTTTGTTACATGTTTTGGATGTGTTCATAAGATTCATTTTCATAATCTACAACACACTTTAATAGTCATTTAAGTTTCGGTTTTGGGCATAATTCATTGCTTTTGGGCACTTAAAACTTATCAAAACACTCACCAACACATCTTAAAATTTAGTCCTAAGTCTTAATAATATATTAGACCAACTAGGACACCTACAATCCACCTTCTTCACCATCTAAAATGGGAATTAAAGAGGGCAACGAAAGGTGAAGGCCAGGGACAGTCTCATGGGGCAAAGGAGCATCCTTTTCGTAAAAAATCAATTCTTTGGGTTGACTGTGATAGCTAGGTTGGGCCTTGTTGATTCACTATCTTGAACATCCAACAACCATTTGTCAATAGGGGGAGGAGGATTAAGGTTTGACACTTAGTTAGGAGGGTAACCAAAATCTTCAAAATCTTTAAGAAACTCCTAACCACTTAGTCTTCTAGGCAATCTTCTTTTGGATATATCTTATGGTTGTTTAGAGCACTAGTTGCAAGTACATTATATGTTTCTATCTTTCATGCAAGTTGTGGTTTAAATATCTAAGTGTTGAATTTTTTAAGTTTGTTGAGCATTTGTATTTCAAATACTTCACATCTTTTGGTTAATTCTCTTTATGGTGTGATTTAACAAGAGATAGTGTAGCCCACTTGGAGGCAACATCTTGTTGGATCTTGAGTGATTTTGTGGTTTCCATTTAAAAGCAATTCAATTGATATTGGGGCATGCTTGGCTTATGTGAATGATCTTCATGTTTTGAATACCTTTGAATTCTCACATATAATCTTTTGGTTAATCTTGTTTATTTTTACCTTGTATATCTCATATATCTTGTTGTAGTATCTTTCATTTAATATTGTAAGTACTCGTATATTTTGTTGTGAAGTAGTTGTAATTTTGTAATATTTGTAATCTTTTGTAATCAACCTCCTCAAACTTTAGTTGACCCATTTTCCCAACCTTAGGCACTAGTCTTAGTTGACTTGGGGAATGGTTTGCTTAACATAAGTAATTGTTCATCTTTCATTTGCTACCTTTGCATCATAGGTTAGTAGTCCCCCCAAAATTATAATCAATTAAAACCAACTCCTAGAACATAAACATTAAATCTTATCTAGTAACTAGGGTCTACCCCCCTTGGTTTCCCTAGGAGTGAGCCTAGAAGGAAGAGGTTCCAGTTAAGGTGATAGTGTGGACTGTGAACCTAGGCATCATGCCTCCAAGGACACACTAAGTGAGCTAGACTTTGCTCACGTTTGCAAGTGTGTATTGGGATGGAAACACTCCCTAAGGAAGGTATGTCTCGCCCAAGAGGGGCCTGAGAATCCCTACTAAATATCAAAGGTAACATAATCAGATATAAGGGCCCTCGTGGGCTTAACATCCAGTTGGTTAGATTCCCCTAGATATGTAATCCTCCATAAATGTTGTGTGTTGTCCGACCCTTATCTAACCTAGGGTACCTGCAGAATAACCCCTGCAAGTAACCTATGAGGCACCTAAGTCAAGCAATTAAGAAGCCAATGTATAACCGATGCATAGGCAAGTAGTCGTAAGTCAAGTCCACCATATGGGAAAGGTAGAAAATGACAAAACCTTGAAAGTGTTGCCTCTCACAAAGGTAAACACACTAGCAAGATCCCCAGATACGAATAGATCCCCAAAAATATTTCTGACACTAAGAAGGTATTGGGGGGATATACCTTCAACCAACCTCACATGACCTCATGATTAACTCCGGTGTATGCAGAGCCTCCTAATATTACCAATTATACAACGGATTTATCCACTCCCTTTGTCAGACACACATGTTGATTTAATTTCCTTGGAGAAGTTTACTCACAAAATCCTATTCCAAGGCATTAAATCCTAAGCTAGTTTGTGCACCCTAGAAAATAAAATGATGACTAATCAATTTTAAATTATAGCATTAATTTTAATGGAAGTGCTTACTCAAAAATGTATGGTAGTGAAACTCATGATGTTATGACTCAGCAAGTAAAGTAAATATGAATACAATGCAAAGTCCCAACTTCAATTTTCAATGAATGATATGCTTCTTAAAACAAATGCAATTTTCAGTTTCAACTTTGCAATTCTGAAGTAAAAATGAAATCTTTCTTTACATGGTGTTAAGATAATGACAAAGACTCAAATGATCAAAATTACAAGCATTGCAAAATGCGTAGTATTTTTGTATTTTCAATATAAGAAAAATGAAAAAGAGTGGAATGAACAACAACTTGATATATAAAACTCTATTGTGTATAGAAAGAGATAACTCAAGAAAAATACCAAGGAACAAAACACCCATCCCAACGTACAAGTACAATCAAAATGAAAAGGTGATGAGAAAGAATATGCCCAAAAATTCAACCCTAGACAGGTTGCATGTCATTCCACAGGCACTTAACAGTCACTACAGAGACCCAAGAAGACTTGACAAACGTCAAATCACAACCAACGACCACCAAAAATAGTAAACAAGCACAAGAGGTTTATGCACGCAACTGTTCAAGGAAACAGAGCCTATGCACGCAGCTTGCAGAGGGACAGGCCACGTATAAATGTGTTTATCAAGCCAAAAACCACATTGAGCACTTTACCCAAAGAAATATACCTGCAACTAGTACTCAACAACCAAGAAAATCAAACATATGGTCATAATAAATGATGTTAGCACATTCAATATCATAATCCATTAATAAACATGAAAAATATGCCCATGGAATAATAATTCAAGTATTTGCAAGATATCAATTGGATGGGAAAATAGTATTTCTATTAATATATCATTAGTAGAAGTGAAAATGTTACAGACTTCTGTGTTGGCATGGTTCAGAACCGAGAAACTAAGTTCCTTCCAGCTAGGCCTCCACCACTTTAATCTTCCACCAAAGGAAATCTCATACAAGAGAGACAATGAAGTTCTCAATCAATAAGGGAAGATCTTGGGGGCTGAAAATTGTGTTCAGACTTAAAGGACAAAGGGATGCAGGCTCAATATGAATTAAATAATTTCTCCAAAGTAACTTTTCTCTCAAAGTTGAATTATTTCTCCTCTTTTCCATAGCTTGGAATTGGCCCATTTATAGCCTTCAAATGGAACTGAAGGGTCTAGTCGGAATGTTTCCAGTATATAGAAGTCTAAGGATCATATATCTCCTATCGTGACATAGAAACCCAACACCGTTTTTCATTTTTGGGAATAAATCCTTGTCGAGCGAATTATATGATAGTAATTGCGACATAAATTATCAATCCGGGAGGTTCATAAAATTACGAGGTCTAAGCACAGGAAATGTAGGGCTAAAGTGAACTAGCCTAATCTAGCATTCAAAAATAAATCAATCATGATTGAAATGATATCTAATTACGAAAGCGTGTAAAATTGCATTAAAGGAAACTAACCTAATGCTAAATAGAACTTGCAAATGAAATTGAATCTAACTATGAAAGAATGAAATTTAGAATTAATCTATGAAAACATGAAAGTACATGAATTAAATCCAATGAAAGCATTTAAAAAGCATCTACAACAACACACGACAAAAAGGTAAATGACAAACCACTATGAGAAAGTAAAATCTTGCATTAAAACAATCCAATACATGACAAATAATGAAAATCACTATCTCAAAACTACAAGACTATGAATCAAAGCTCAATCACTCTATTCTTCTATTCTATATTCTAAAGAGAGGCCTCTTCCAAAATGAGGAGAGAACCCACTTATTTATACATGAATAAAGATAACAAACTCATAATTACAGATCCACTTTTCTCTCAACCCATCCCTTCAAATCCTCCACAAATACCTTAGATAAGATATTCTATCCATGATCTTCTCCTTGAAGTTAGCTTGAATGATTATCTCCAAATCAAAGGTTGAAGGTGAAATTCGAATTTGAAGCTAGGTGGTGATTTTTGACTTTGTGAAAATCTTCAAATATGCCTGTAGTCATCACAAAACTCATCCAACTTTGAGATATAATCAAAATATGTTAATTTTCTAATATTTAGTCACAAATTCTCTTAAAGATACCCAAAATAAATAATTTGGAAAATGGAAATGTAAACCCATATGTTTTTATGAAAGTGATGATAATTATGGTTTTATGGAAGAATGAAATGGAAATAAAGGCGACAAATGGTATATGGAAGATGAATAAAGTGTCGTATTTTTCCAACCCAACATTCCCCCCAACTAAACTTGTTGCATGTCCTCATGTAACTTTGCATGAATTCTCTTTAGGCTTTTGGCATCTTAGTTGTGGCTTTTCATGATGATGATGTGTAATGATAAATCATTTCATGATGAGATACATGAGTGCCAGCTAATATTTCTTATGGTTGGTTCTTGTGTGACAACCATCAATATGACAAATGTTGGTTCTTGTGTTAACAACATTTGTTTGTTTTACTTATTTTCTTGCTGCAAGTCATAATATTAGAAACATGCATGTACTGGAAATGAT
>ML781447.1:1550880-1563343 GCA_009831015.1 Picea engelmannii
TCACTTCTAACACACAACTCACTTGCTCATTCTCTTATGAGGCAAGCTGCAATTAGAAGTTGGAGAGAGGAGAAGAAGGGTGGCGCATCTCTTGGGGAGGACTTTCTGTATTGGTTTGAGTTATCTCTTGAACATTGTACAAGATATTTATGATAAGAAAGTTTTTGCTGGGTTTTCTTCCCCTAGAGGGTTTCCCAGGATAAATGTTTTGTCTCTTGTGAATGTGTATTTCTCAGTGATCTTGTTCTTATTATGCTCTTATCTAATGAAATGCAAAGAAATATAATAATGGCATAAACATTAACATGGGTTTAGAGCCAACCTGAAGGAAGCACAATTTGCAAGAGGAAAAACATCACTGTTACCGTACCCAAAACTTAGGGTTTTGAAAAAGTATCTCTTTTCAGTTCCCTAACCTCCTAGAAAGTTGCGCCCTCCCCCAAGGATCATTTTTGCACTTACAGCGCACCTTTTCAGTGGCTATATCTCCCGGAAAGTGAAACCCTAGTTTCACAAAGTACTAGAAAACTAGAAAACCAGAGTACTAGAAGTACCAAAAGTACCAGAGTACCAGAAGTACCAGAAAACCAAAAGCACTAGTCCAGAAATCCGCAGATCAGATTTGAAGGGGTAAAAGTTGGATTTTCAAAATTTTAACTACACCAGCTAACTTACCTCAACCCAGTGCATCTATCCCCTGGATCAAAATTTCAAAATTCAAAGTTTGAAAAATTAGGGTTTCCTCATAAAACCCTAAGTTGCAGTTGCAGTACCAGTCGTAGAACCAATTGCAATCACCCTTGAAGTTTTTCGTCATGATTACCGCTGCTACCAGATGGAGCCACTACCTGCAAATGTTATTAGAGGTATGTACTTACATATGTTTAATGGTTAAACCCTAAAGAGTATTTGCAGGAGAAGGGATCTTTTTCCATAGATCCAGAAGGATCTCAAGATCCAACACATTCAGAGGAATGATGCAACCCAGGTGTGATTATTCTAATATGCATCTATTTGTTATGAAATTATCTTGATCAGTGTTTCATGTTGAAGCTATGATAAAATCATTAAAAGGATTAAAAGTTGATCATAGAGCTTATCCTCTAACCTAATCTTTTGTCAAGATAGCATATTGTCTTAGTACAACAAATAGGTTGAAGAAAGTACTCGTCACTTAAGTGAAGGAGACCTGGAAGAAAAGCAAGCACTCACTCTTGAGGACAAGGCTCCAGGTTGGATTAATCAAGATTCAAAGATACACATGAAAATCTAATAACTTTAGTTGAGATAGCAATCGTCATACTTGATAACATGTGAGAATACTTTGTTTGATATGACTAACACCTCCTTTAGGAGAAACCTCATGTGTTAGTTTCAGATTGCCATTGAAGAATGCTTGGTCACAACACTAAGAGAGTGTTGACCCCATTTCGTATTGTATTCCTTACGTTTAATCTTTGCTAAATTATAAGTAATAATCTCTAAAGGAGCTATTGTGATGATTGTTCGTGCTATTGCTTTATATTATCAATAAGGATATTATTCTTGCTTGTTGTTTTGCTGACCTTGCTCCAGGTCACATGAGGAAGCTATAGCAAAGGTTGCAGAAGGCAACGTGCTAAAGAAGAAATCATAAATGAAGCAATCATCAGTGAAAAAGAAGAAGGTGGGTCACTCAGAAGTTTCCATGACCCATGCTATTGAAGAATCCATGTGAACTCTAGAAGATTAGCTCACATCAACTATAAGGCGCTACCATACATATGCAAAGTTGTCACAGGTTTAACAGAACTCAAAGGTGACCATGAAGACGTATGCGATGGATGTGCGCAAGGGAAGAACATCAAGAACTCATTTCCGAAGAGGGACAACAAGGAAGAAGGAGTCCTAGAACTCATTCATTCAGATGTATGTGGCCCAATTCCATCATCCTCCATTAATGGGTATGTATACTATGTATCATTCATTAATGATTATTCTCGTAAAAGACCTAGATATATTTGAAGTGTTTAGCAAGATCAAGGAATTCAAAGCCTTGATAGAAAACCTCTATGTAAGGAAGATTAAGATACTCAGGTCGGATAATGGAGGAGAATATACCTCAAAAGAGTTTGTGAATATCTGCAAAGATGTTGGGATCAAGATTCCCAACAAAATAGTGTAGTTGAATGAAAGAACAAAACGATTATGGAAGTTGTGAAGACCATGATTCATGATGCAGGAACATCCCTCATGACAAGCAAAACCAACGTGGAAGCAGAAGACAGTTGGGAGACGTCCAGCACAAGTTTTTGAATTTTTAAATTTTCCCTTGAAGTTGATGCGCTGAATATAAATGAGATCATTTAATTTGGTGCCTTGGTAAAAATGTAATCAGACCTCGAGCCATATGCTCTCGTCTGAGATAGACAGAGGCATTTATAGTATTAGTTGCAGGTAGATAGAATTGAATTCTTAGATTAGACAGTTTTAGAGAACAGGAGGGAAAACAGATATAGACACCCTCATTTGTATCATTGTAACATTAACAGGAGTAAGAATAATCTAGAGAGAATAGGAGAATAGCAAAGGGTTGTGGAAGAACACCCATGTATAGATCTTGAATTAATAGAAGAAGTTGATTCAGATTCATGGTTGTTGTGTTATTCTCTGTGTATGTGTATTAAATGCTCTTCTTATGAATATTTCTTCCTGTTATGAATTGTTGTTATGTTGTGCATATGATTTCATGTGTCGAGATTGAAATTTGAGAGGAAGTGAGTTGAGCTACAATTGTTTCCCTTTTGATCGAGGATTCCTGCAAGGAGTGTAGTTGAAGTCGTCTGCAAGGGAGTGCGTTGACAGAAGGCTAAGAGAGATAGCTTTTGTTCTCATTCGTCGCAAAGGTGCAGTTAGACGTAGAGTCGTGCAAGGAGTGCGCAGTCTAAGAGAGTCTCAGTCGTGAAAATGAGCGAAGTATTGAAGGACTACTGCTGCAGGTGTGTGCAGAGTCACGAGAACTTCAACACTTAGACGTGATCGAAGATTTTCCGCAAGGAGTACGCGCAGAGGTTCCTCTTAAAGACTGAAGTTGTGGAGAAGCTCAGTAGGAATAGACCTTCAAATTTTCTGAAGGTTAAGTGTAGGGAAGCTGCTGTCAGAAGCCGGAGAGCAGCGTTGCAGGTTGGCGAAGCGGTGAAGGAATCTCGTGGAGAGATACTCTTTTTCATTTCGTGGGTTACACAAGGAAGAACAGATGGTCGAAATCATCTGAGTACATTTCACGAAGTTCTGAGGATCGTTAGATCTTGTAGAGGTGTAAGGAGGTTACGGCGAGAAGATTCCAAAGAGGTTGAAGCTCAAGAAAGGCAGAGCCATTGATCCAGGGTCACAGGAGCCGTCGGATCTACACGGGGTATCGTGTATTGGGGACTCGTGAGTTGAAGCCCCAAAATTTGTATAGCAAAAGCAACGATATCGCGAGACGTGATATCCTGACAAGATCAGGACCGTCCATTGGCAGAGGATAGGTGGAAGAGATCAGTGGTCTCGCGAACTCGGGAGTTCGCAGGTTGAAATCCCAAGTGTTGGGTGCTCTAAGTCACGAAGAATTAAAATGGCGAGAGGCTGTGAGCCGTCCATCTGAAGAGGATAGGTGTTAGAGATCGAGAGATCTCGCGAACTCGGGAGTTCGTAGGGTGAACGCCCAAGTATTTGGTGTTAAAAGTCGCGAGACGCGAGGTCACGAAGCAGCGAAGTGGCGAGAGGCTGTGAGCCATCCATCTTAAGAGGACAGGTGTCAGAGATAAAGAGATCTTGCGAACTCGGGAGTTTGCAGGGTGAGAGCCCAAGTATTGGGTATTCAAGGTCATGAGGATGAGAGAAGCGAGAAGGTAATAACCATTGGATCCGGATCGCGGGAAGATCGTTGGATCCGTACGTGGGATCATGTATCATAGTCTCACAAGAAAAGGCCCGAGATGATCAGCGATTTGACTGACCATCGGGTCTCGGGATCCGAGAACCCAGTGTTCAACCTTTGAACTCACAAAGTCACGAGTTATGATTCCCTGATAAATCAAGGAAGTGGGATCGCACGAGAGAACTGTGGGAGCAGATTTCCCGATAGGGAAGTAGAAGAACCTTGGAGTTCTTCGGGCCGAGAAGAAGAAGGGATCCTGTGAGCGGATGTGCCTGGGTGGCGCGCCTGCGTCAGAGTGGTATCATAGAATAAAAAAGTTTCTTTGCTTTCTTTAGCAGAGGAAAAGGAGAATTCACCATGCCGCCAAGGAGAAGGGGTAGGCAATCACCCGATCCAGAGGAGGAAAGGGAATTGTCCAGAGAAAGGGGTAGGCAAGTGCAGAATTCAGACATGGAGAGAGAAATGCGAAATCTTCGTGCCAGAATGGAGGACATGGAGACATCACAAAGGAGCAAAGCGGATGTAGGACATATTAGTGAATCTGAAGATGAAGAGGATGCTGGACACGGAGGAGAAGAAATCCCAGTAGAATATGCAGCGAGTGAACGCTTACTTAAAGATGTTGCAAGGATGGGTACAAAGGTAAAGATGGACATTCTAGTTTATGAAGGGAATTTGGATGCAGAAGAGCTGCTAGATTGGATTAGAGCTCTAGACACTTACTTTGATTATGAATATATCGAAGAGGACAAGAAGGTCAGACATACCGTCACAAGATTAAAAGGACATGCAGCCTTGTGGTGGGATGAACTGCAAGCTGACAGGCGTTGCCAAGGCAAGTAGAAGATTAAGAGCTGGGACAGGATGATTGCAAAGATGAAGGAAAAATTCATTCCCAGGGATTATCAAATTTCTCTGTTCAGAAGGATGTAGAACCTGAGACAGAAGCTGATGACAGTGAAGGAGTACACTGAGGAATTTTACAGGTTGAATATCAGGGCAGGTCATCGCGAAAGCAATGACAAAAAGGTGGCCAGGTATATGAATGGCATGAGGTATGAAATTCAGGATGAAATAAATATGGCAACCATTCCAACGGTGGAGGATGCCTATCAAATGGATTTGAAAGCTAAAGAGAAGTTGAGTCGTAAGCAAGGTCAGCGAGGAAGAGGTAGGAGTCATCCCAAAGGCAAATCAATTGCCCAAGATAAATACCAGAAGCCCAAGGATGACTGGAAGAAACCTCAGACTCAGATAGAGAGAGGTGGAAGTTCGCAGCGAGGGCGATATGCTGAGCAAAAGGAACAACATACTGAGCAGAGAGGAGGATATGCTGATAATAATAGGTTTCCTCGTACCAGAGGTAGAGGAAGAGGAAGAGGTGGAGTAATCACATGCTTCACATGTGGGAAAAATGGGCACAAGTCATTCGAGTGTCCAGAGAAAAAGAAAGAAAATGGAGAGACTCACATCGCCGAGGCACAGAGGCGAGATGTTGAGGTGGAGTACGTTGAAGGCAGAAAATCGCTAGTGATGCGGAAGTTCCTTTTGACGCCAGAGAAGAAGATGGAGAATTCAACGTAGAGGAACAATCTTTTTAGGACTGCTTGCAAGACCAAGGATAGAGTGTGCAAGGTCATCGTGGATAGTGGAAGCACCGATAATCTCGTTTCAACTGAGATGGTAGAAAAGTTGGAACTAGAGACAATTGATCATCCGATTCCATACAAAGTTTCATGGCTACAGAAGGGACATCAGGTAAATGTAACTAAACAATGCTTAGTTAACATTAAGATAGGAGGATATAATGATAAAATTTTATGTGATGTTATTCCTATGGATGTTTGTCATTTATTGCTGGGTAGACCATGGAAATATGATAGAAATGTAATTCATGATGGGAGGATGAATACATATACCCTGGAAAGGAATGGGAGAACTCATATGTTGTGTCCAATTGAAGAAAAAGAGGTGAAGCTGGAGGCAAACAACACAGTACTTCTCATGAGTGGGAAGGAACTTCTTATAGAAGTTAAGAAGAAGGGGGATCCACAATTCTTTGTGGTTAGAAAACCGAGAATTGTTCTGACTAGCACAAGAGTGGACGATTTACCAGGAGAAGTTCAAGAACTGCTAGAAGAGTTTGCTAATATTGTAGTGGACGAACTACCTCATTCATTGCCCCCGATGAGGAGCGTGAGTCATCACATTGATCTCATACCAGGAGCTAGTTTTGCAAACAAAGTCATGTACAGATTGACACCCCAGGAGAATGAGGAGGTTAAAAAGCAGGTCCAAGAGTTGTTGGACAAAGGTTTGGTCAGGGAAAGCTTGAGTCCATGTGCTATTCCAACAGTACTCAGTCCGAAGAAAGACGGAGGCTGGAGGATGTGCATTGATTCAAGAGCGATAAACAAGATAACTATCAGGTATAGATTCCCATTGCCAAGAATGGATGATTTGATGGACTGCTTAAGTGGAGCAATTTTTTTTTCAAAGATAGATTTGAAGAGTGGATATCATCAGATTTGTATGAGAGAAGGTGACGAATGGAAAACAACATTCAAGACAAACGAAGGTTTGTATGAATGGCTTGTCATGCCGTTTGGATTGACGAATGCACCAAGTACCTTTATGAGGTTGATGAATGAAGTCCTGAAGGAGTTCATCAGGAAATTTGTCATCGTGTATCTGGATGACATATTGGTTTTCAGCAAGACAAAGACTGAGCATTTGAAGCATTTGGCTATTGTGATGAATACATTACAGCAAGAGAAGTTGTTGATAAACATGAAGAAGTCCTCATTCATGAAGACATAACTCATTTATTTGGGGTTTGTTATTTCAGCAAATGAACTGAGGATGGATCCAGATAAGGTGGAGGTGATCAAGAATTGGCCATCACCGAGGAACGTATTTGAGGTAAGGAGTTTTCATGGACTAGCTAGTTTCTACCAAAAATTCATCAAGAATTTCAGTGGAATTAGTGCAGCAATGATGGATACAGTGAAGAAAAGACATAAATCTTTTCACTGGACAACAAAGGCTAACAGAAGCTTCAATCTGTTGAAGCAGAAGATTACAGAACAACCGGTGTTGGTGTTGCCGGATTTTCAGAAAACATTTCAGGTAAAATGTGATGCAAGCAGGTTTGCCATAGGAGTAGTCTTGAGCCAGGAAGACAGGCCGACTGCATATTTCAGCGAGAAGATGAATGAGGCAAAGGAGAAATATTCCACATACGATAAGGAATTTTATGCCATCATACAGGCATTGAAGAAATGGAGGAACTATTTGATTCCAAAGGAATTTGTTTTATATAGTGATAACCATGCATTACAATTTGTGACTCAATAGGAAAAGTTGAATCAGAGGCATGTTAAATGGGTTGAATACATGCAAAATTTCACTTTTGTGATAAAACATATTTCTGGTACTGCTAACAAAGTTGCTGATGCTTTGAGAAGGAAGTGTTTTCTGTTGTAGGAGTTCAAAGTCAGGACATTAGGCTTTGATGATCTTAAGGACATGTATGCAGATGATTCAGACTTTAAGGAAGCTTATGAGGTAGCTGAGAATCCAGTTCTCAGAGACAGAATTTAGTGGATAGAGTACGTGATCCAGGATGGATTGTTGTTCAAAGGCAATCAACTGTGTATTCCGAATTTCTCCATGAGGGAGAACTTGTTGAAAGAGAAGCACAGTGGTCGATTAGCAAGACATTTTGGTCATGATAAGACATTTTCAAAACTGAGCGAGTCATACTTTTGGCCAGGGATGCGTTCAGAAGTCAAGAAGTTTGTTGACAGATGCAGGATTTGCCAGCATTCAAAGGGAAGAAAGCAGAATGCAGGATTTTATCAGCCATTGCCCATACCAGACAAGCCATGGGATGAAATTAGCATGGATTTTATATTGGGGTTTCCAAGAACCCAAAGAGGCATTGATTCAATCTTTGTGGTAGTGGATAGGTTTTCCAAGATGGCACATTTTATCCCATGCCAGAAGACCAGTGATGTGACTCACATCGCAAATCTGTTCTTCAAGGAGATTGTTCGACTTCATGGATTGCCAAAAAACATAGTTTCGGAAAGAGACACAAAATTCATAGGTCATTTCTGGAGGACATTATGGAAGAAGCTGGGAATTAACTTGGAGTTTAGTTCATCTTATCATCCTCAGACGGATGGGCAAATAGAAGCAGTGAAGAAGAGTCTAGGAGACTTGCTGAAAAGCTTGGTGACGGAGCACCATAACAGTTGAGATAGTATATTGCCACAGGCAAAGTTTACTTACAATGACTCAATAAATCAGAGCATAGGAAAAATTCCATTCCAGATTGTCTATGGGAGGAAACCAAGGGGAGTGTCTGAACTAAGGGATTCAGAACAGACTGATACTAGCAGCGCTAGTGCAGGAGAATTCGCTGAAGCGATGAAAGAACTTCACCATAGGGTGAAGGAGTGACTACTGAAATCAAATCAGGAGTACAAGCACAGAGCATATCAGCATCAGAGACAACTTCAGTTTGAAGTTGGGGATCTTGTTCTAGCACATTTGAGGAAGGAAAGGTTCCCAAGAGGAACATACAACAAGCTAAAAATGAAGAAAATTGGACCATGCAAGGTCTTGAAGAAAATGGGACAGAATTCTTATGAAATCGAATTACCAGATGGGATCGGAATTTATCCGATATTTAATGTTTCGGATTTATATCCATATAAATCTGATGAAGTAGGAGCAGAAAGTGATGATCAACTAGAGGTCTAGTGGCAGAAGAAAATGCCAGTTGGAGAGAAGCCACAGATGGAGCAGATATTGAATAAACGAGTGGGGATGAAAACCAGAAGGAAAGAATATTTTGAATATTTGGTCAAATGGAAAGGTCATCCAGTTGAAGATGCCAGCTGGGAGACTGAAGCAGAAATTCTGATGCATGGACATACCATACAGGAGCTCATGGAAAGGAGCCCATGCAAATTTTCAAGTGAGGGAGTATGATGCAGGAGCATCCCTCACGACAAGCAAAACCAATGTGCAAGCAGAAGACAGTCGGAAGACGTCCAGCGCAAGTTTTTGAATTTTTAATTTTTCCCTTGAAGTTGATGCACTGAATATAAATGAGATCATTTAATTTGGCACCTTGGTAAATATGTAACCAGACCTTGAGCCATACGCTCTTGTCTGAGAGAGATAGAGGCATTTATAGTAGTAGTTGCAGGTAGATAGAATTGAATTCTTAGATTAGACAGTTTTAGAGCGCAGGAAGGAAAACAGATATAGACACCCTCATTTGTATCATTGTAACATTAACAGGAGTAAGAAGAATCTAGAGAGCATATGAGAATAGCAGAGGGTTGTGGAAGAACACCCATGTATATATCTTGAATTAATAGAAGAAGTTGATTCAGATTCATGGTTGTTGTGTTATTCTCTGTGTATGTGTATTAAATTATCTTCTTATGAATATTTCTTCCTGTTATGCATTGTTGTTATGCTGTGCATATGATTTCATGTGTCGAGATTGAAATCTGAGAGGAAGTGAGGTGAGCTACAATTGTTTCTCTTTTGAGCGAGGATTCCTGCAAGGAGTGCATTTGAAGTCATCCGCAAGGGAGTGCGTTGACAGAAGGCTCAGAGAGATAGATTTTGTTCTCATTCGTCGCGAAGGTGCAGTTAGACGTAGAGCCATGCAAGGAGTGCGCAAGCTAAGAGAGTCTCAGTCCTGAAACTGAGCGAAGTATTGAAGGACTACTGCTACAGGTGTGCGCAGAGTCACGAGAACTTCAACACTTCGACGTGATCGAAGATTTTCCGCAAGGAGTGCACGTAGAGGTTCCTCTTAAAGACTGAAATTGTGGAGAAGCTCAGTAGGAATAGACCTTCGAATTTTCTGAAGGTTAAGTGTAGGGAAGTTGTTGTCAGAAGCCAAAGAGAAGCGTCGCAGGTTGGAGAAGCGGCGAAGCAATCTCGTGGAGAGATACTCTTTTTCATTTTGTGGGTTACACAAGGAAGAACAGACGGTCAAAATCATCTTAGGATATTTCACGAAGTTTCGAGGATCGTTAGATCTTGCAGAGGTGAAAGGAGGTTACGACGAGAAGATTCCAAAGAGGTTTAAGCTCAGGAAAGGCGAAGTTGTTGATCTAGGGTCACAGGAGCCGTCATATCTACACGAGGTATCGTGTATCGGGGACTCATGAGTTGAAGCCCCGAAAATTGTACAACAAGAGCAGCGATATCGTGAGACGCGATATCCTGACAAGATCAGGACCGTCCATTGGCAGAGGACAGGTGGCAGAGATCGGTGGTCTCGCGAACTCAGGAGTTCACAGGTTGAAAGAACAAGTGTTGGGTGCTCTAAGTCACGAAGCAATGAAGTGGCGAGAGGCTGTGAGCCATCCATCTGAAGAGAACAGGTGTCAGAGATTGAGATATCTCATGAACTCGGGAGTTCGCAGGGTGAACGACCAAGTATTTGGTGTTAAAAGTCGCGAGACGCGAGGTCACGAAGCAGTGAAGTGGCGAGAGGCTGTGAGCCGTCCATGTGAAGAGGACAGGTGTCAAAGATCGAGAGATCTTGCGAACTCGGGAGTTCGCAGGGTGAGAGCCCAAGTATTGGGTATTCAAGGTCACGAGGACACGAGAAGTGAGAAGGTAATAACCATTGGATCCGGATCGCGGGAAGACCGTTGGATCCACACGTGGGATCGTGTATCGGAGTCTCGCAACAAAAGGCTCGAGAATTTGGCCATGGGGATCACGATATTGCGAGAGGCGATATCCCCGACATTTGGAGAGTAGTGTGGACCATAGCAGAGTGTGAGTGGAATACAGGTGGCATGAAAGTCCTCGGGATCTCGCCGCGAGAAGTCCCGAAGTATTGGCGTTAGGATTCACGAGTCACGAAGTGCCAAGAGATGGGGTTCGTTTGGTCGTGTGGCAGAGCATAAGGTGGGACCCGCGTGATTGGCGGGTGGACACGTGTTGCCTGGAGATAGAAGTCAACATTCCGTTGAATTCTCGCATCTCGGGGATTCACGGAACAGGATGGTGAAAGTTCGACAGTTCAACCTACGAGGTCGCGAGTAGCGAAATACCTTAGGTAAAAGTCAGTGAGTTGACTGACCATCGGGTCTCGGGGATCCAAGAACCCAGTGTTCAACCTTTGAACTCGCGAAGTCACGAGTTTCGATTCCCCGATAAATCAAGGAAGGGGGATTGCACGAGAGAACTGTGGGAGAAGATTTCCCGATAGGGAAATAGAAGAACCTTGGAGTTCTTTAGGCCGAGAAGAAGAAGGGATCATGTGAGCGGACGTGCCTGGGTGGCGTGCCTGCGTCAATTCATGATCAAGATCTTCCTATGTGCTTATGGGAAGAAGAAACTATGGCAGTTGTTTATGTGCAGAACAGACTATCCCATAGTGCACTTGGGTTCAAAACCCCAGAAGAGATGTTCACCGGAAAGAAGCCAGAAGTAAGCCATCTCAAAATATTTGGCTGTCCAGTGTTTATCCATATACCAAAAGAGAAAAGAAATAAGATGGAGTCCTCTGGAAAGAAGGGAATATTTGTGGGATACTGTGAGGTATCCAAGGCCTTCATAATCTACATACCTAGTCACAACCATATTGAGATCAGTAGGGACATGACCTTTGATGAAGAATCTGCACTTAAGAAATCAAGAAGATGCCATCTTGAAGAGGTATATGAAGAGGAACCTGTAAATCCCAGGACGACAGAATCCGTGAGGGAAGTTCCCAGAGCTGCAGAACCTGTAAGGGAAGTCATAACTTCCCCTGATGAGGAGACTCCTGAATATCATGATATCTCAGAAGTTCAAGAACCTCCTCAAATGACCTTCTCCCATAAAACAAAGCCTGCTTGAGCAAGAGAGCTTATTCAAGATGGAGAGAAGTATGGTTTCCAGAAGGAACCACAAGACAGGTGAAGAGACCAAAGCCATTCTCTAGTTACATGGCTTTGATGTGCAATCTACTTGATGAGGAACCTACATGTTTTGAAGAGGCCATCCAGAAGAAGGAATGGGCAGATGCCATGACAGAGGAATACCAATCCATAATAAAGAATGATGTATGGGAAATTGTTCCTAGACCAAAAGGTAAGGATGTGGTATCATCAAAATGGCTCTTCAAGATAAAACATGCTACTGATGGAAGTATTGAGAAACATAAAGCAAGATTTGTTGCCCGTGGCTTTTCCCAGAAGGAAGGAATCGACTATGAAGAGACATTCGCTCCTATGGCCATATACACTTCAATCAAAACCATTATATCTCTTGTTGCCAAGATGAAATGGAAGCTGCACCAGATGGATGTGAAGACAACTTTTCTGAATGGTATCATTGAAGAGGAAGTGTATATAGAGAAACCCCAAGGATTTCAGGTTGAAGACAGGAAGTCTCATGTCTGTCGATTGAAGAAAGCCTTATATGGATTGAAGCAAGCTCCCAGAGCTTGGTATGGCCGTATAGACAGTTTCTTGACGAGCTTGGGCTTTACCAAGAGTAAAGAAGATTCAAATCTCTACTTCAAGATCA
>ML781447.1:1563393-1574723 GCA_009831015.1 Picea engelmannii
TACCAAGAGTAAAGAAGATTCAAATCTCTACTTCAAGATCATGGATAATGAACCAGTAATACTATTACTGTATGTGGATGACTTATTCTTAACTAGAGAAGAAAATATCATCACTGAATGTAAACAGATACTTGCCGCTGAATTTGAAATGAAAGACCTTGGCCTAATGCATTACTTCTTAGGTCTTGAGGTATGGCAGAGTCCAGAAAGAATCTTCCTTAACCAAGGGAAGTACACGGTCAAAATCTTAAAGAGATTTGACATGCTAGATTGCAAGTCCATGAATACACCCATGGAAGTGAAGTTGAAGCTACTGGTCGATACCTCATCAGATTTGATAGATGCCACTATGTACAGACAGATTATTGGATCGTTGATGTACCTGACGAACACCAGACCAAACATCTATTTTGCAGTGAACACCTTGAGTCAGTTTTTGGTAGAGCCCAGACGTGTTCACTTAGTGGCTGCAAAACATGTGATGAGGTACCTTAAAGGTACAATGGATTATGGTCTCAACTATGATGGAGATCATGACTTCACATTGAGTGGATATACTGATGCATATTGGGCAGGAAGCATTGCTGACAGAAAAATCACTTCTGGATGTTGTTTCAGTTTGGGATCAGCTATGATCTCATGGTAGAGTAGGAAGCAATCCAGTATTGCTCTTAGCACAGCGGAAGCAGAGTACATTGCTGCATGTTCTGCTAGCTGTGAAGCTATATGGCTTCGAAAGTTGTTGAAAAGCCTATTTGATTTGGAGATGAGAGCAACCACGATTCTGTGTGATAATCAAAGCTATATTAAAATGATAGAGAATCTTGTGTTCCATGACAGGTCGAAGAACATAGAGATCCGCTATCATTTCATCCACAACATGGTATAGAGAGGAGCCTTGAAGCTCCAGTACATTAGCACGGATGAACAAGTTGCTGATGTGATGACTAAGCCTCTATCTCGTGTAAAGTTTAAACACTTTCGAGATAAGCTTGGTATTGTCTGAAAGGACCTTCTCTGAAAGGGGGAGTAGATGTATTCCTTGCTTCTGACCTAGTTGTTAGACATAAAGCAATATGAGTCATGCTTCTGACCTTGTTGTTAGACGTAAAGAATGATGCTGTGTGATCCTTGCTTCTGACCTCGTTGTTAGACGTAAAGCAAGATGAGTTATTCTTCTGACCTAGCTATTAGATGTAAAGCATAATGTCATTGATTCCTTGCTTCTGACCTAGTTTTTAGACGTAAAGCAAGATGAGTCATGCTTCTGACCTCGTTGTTAGACGTAAAGCATGACACTGTGTGATCCTTTCTTCTGACCTCATTGTTATATGTAAAGCAAGATGAGTTATGCTTCTAACCTATTTGTTAAACGTAAATCATAATGTCGTTGATTCCTTGCTTCTGACTGTTAGCATCAGAAGTCACTCCTGGATTGCTTGCAGGAGCAGAGCCCGACACCCATCAGTTTTATGTCACGATTTGTTTATAAGGGGTGATCGAATGGAGATAGTGGCTCAAGGAGGTATCACTCTAACTCAGGGACTGATTCTGGTACATAAAGAACAAAGGAGGTCTGGAATCCTAACTTCAGCCAGTGGGTTGATTAAAAGATGAGCAGGTGGAAGACTTAGTCAGAAAGGTGAACAAACAACTTTGGGCATCAGGCTTACAGTGGTTTGTAGGGGAAAAACTCTGAATGCAGGATCCTCCTAGTTCAGGGCTTCAAGAAACTGAAGGGAATACTTGACTAGATCCTCCAATTCCAAGTCACTCAGCGATGGGAAAATCACAAGAAACGATTAGAGACTCCGTAACTATTACAGTGATCCATTACAACATCATCCTATAACAGTTACAACTCAACTGGATCCTCCAATTCCGAGCTGCTCTAACCAGTTTAAACAAAGATATGAAAGAAACTGGAAATCATAAGGCAAGAAGTCTCAGAAGTTCATACATAACCAGAACAACAATGCTTCATTAAAACTTTACAACTGGTAGCTCTACTCAACCATTAATACCTCTACAAAAATGGAAGAAATGCCTACATATACTTGGAACTGACTTCGGTGCTCAAGGCACGATCATATCATAAATTCAATGCTTGACATTGAGGAGCTTCTCTGCTAGGCTACGCATGTAGATGTTGGGCAGAATGCCCATGCAGTCATCTGTCAGACGTGATCTTTGTCAGGAGGAACTGACAGCCTTTCTCTGTACACGCTCCTTTTAACCTTCTATTTAAGGAAGGAGATGATCTATCACCCACCTTCCTCATTTGCATTAATTGATTCATCGGGACCTGAGAGGCAGAATGACAAACATAAACACCCCTCCCCCAGGCCTCCTTCTCGATGACCAGGTGCCAAATCTGTGGGCCCGATTCTCGGTGCTATTGGAAATTCGGGGTTCAGAGTTTCAAAGTGAAAGAAGTAAGGGGTGCCAGCTTCCCGAAATCCGATACCCGATATGCGATGAGCTCCACCTTTGTGAGCTAGCCCCTACTGGCTAGAACTCTGATTGTCGATGCGCCTTTCATGCTAGCCCTTTGAATAGGCTCTGGTCCAAGTGACCACTACCATATGCCTTTGACCATACTCTCCATCGGGGTTTCGCGGTTCGCACTTTTGAAGTGAAAAAATCACTTGTCCCCAGGATCCCCGATATCCCGATGGCTTCAAGTTCGCCGATGGGCGCTTCCCTGTCAGGACTTTCCTGATGACATCGATCTCCTACCACACATCCTTTCTCAAACGGATGGTCTAGATATCTTTCGTTGTTTCTCGTGTCCATGATCAGGCTTGCCTGCTTAACTCGAGCCCCAAAAAGATTTCTTCTGTGTGTTGCGCTTGGGCACCTATCGCACAATCCTACAGACCTGCATGCCTTTGTTCCCCGATACCACAATTGTTGCTAACATTAGGCTCCATGGGGGACAGAGTCATCCATATGATGCTCTAAGGACTCATTTTGCAGTTCCAGAGCCTTGCTGTTGGGCTATGGAGTCATGCCGAAAACATCCTGCTGCTGAAAATACAGTCCAAAANTAAAAAAATAAAGCTACATGCTCAAAGGAGATTATTTATACACAATCCTAAACTAATAAAATATTTTACATGGGCTAGGTGAAAGAGAACTTGCACCATAGCCATCCAAGAAGCTTCCTGGATAGAAGCTCCTTCCTTCTGTCGATGATCACCAGCAGATGGTGTAACCGTGACAGCAGAACGACCACACTCTTCAACTCCTCCTTACAGGCTGGAGTTGAGATGAAATAGGGTGGCTCCAAAGCATAGGGGAAATGCCACTCCATGTATTTGCTGACAGGGTCATCGAATGAGTGTCCATTTCCAAGGAATTGGCGAAATACAACCTCTTCAGCTACACAGTTGTTCACACGTGGACAAATGTCTCTGATAACCACAGGCGGGTGAATAATTGAAGTAGGATCACTGATCTCAGGTGGTGGTTGCTCACTGAGTGGCTCTGCGCAGTCTGTAAACTACATCTTCGACTGCTCCTATGGTTCCTCTGGTGCCTCTTCTTGGATCTCCCAAGGGTTAGAGTCGTAATCATCATAGATAGGACCTATGGGAAAGCTATGCTTTTCAATTTGCTGCTCAGGGGGGATGATTTCCTCACATTGTCTTTCATTTGCGAGCAGGGGATAAGGCTCTGCGACCTGCTCTTGGAAATCCAGCATATCAAGCTCAGACTCTGATTCGTAACTGTCATAAGTGGTCTGGATGCTCTGACAAGAAAAAGGTGATGTCGGGCTCTGCTTCTCCTCTTCCATATAATCATTGAAGTCGGGGGGAGACAAAGATTCTCCAACTTGCAGAAATGGAAATATCCTCCGCTCCTTCGTTTCGACCCCGAATGTAAACACATCGTGGGAAATCTCGTGAAGGAAAAGAGAGAAATCCTCTTCCACAACTACCTCTTTATTGCTTTGATCTGAGACAGCAAGCTCATCGGGGGTAGATGCCAACTCATCTAATAAATCTTCAACAATCTCTTCAAAAGAGTTTCTCAGAGCGTCTGCCTCAAGGATTGGAAAATCCTTTGCACAGTCTTCATATTTCAACCCTTCTAATTGGGTAGAGAGATATTTCACCTACTCTATCATCTTACTCGGGGCGCCATCCTCCTCCCTAGGAACTTTATCACTTTCATAACCTGCCTCGGATGCAGATGAATGGGGAGGAGAAGGGACTGAGTTTTGATCCAGGTCATCAAGATCCTCCCCACAACTTTTGTCAGAAACAACTTTCTCTTGTATAGAGTTGTGGTATGCCTCACAACAATTATGACAAATTAACTCAGGGGGATACAACCTCTGACAATAGGTGGTGAAAGCTGCATGAAAATCACTGAGTGAAGAAATGGTAGATGGGGGTAAAGAACAATACCATTTACGTGCATCCCCCGCTAACGAGAACATGAACATTTTCAGTAATACATCCTCATGATGTATCTCCCACTGATGCATGAGTTCATGAAACTAACTGAGGTGCTGAGCCGGGTTGTCCTCTTCACCTTTTCCAAATATGGGAAAATAATCACCCCATTCATCTAGAGAGGGGACACCATTAGGAAAACCAGGAATAGAAGAGAAATTAAAAGGAGCAAACCTGCGAGCAAGGATTTTCTCCATATCGAACCAGTGGAGTCGCCAATCGATCCTTGAATCATGGAGTCGCCAGGTGAAAGATGCACAACTTCAAATATGCCTGGTCCTTGTTCACCATCAAAGGCCAGATCTTAACGTTGTCGTTACCCCAGGAATCTTCTCAGACTGAGAAAGCAGCTTCTGAAACCTTCTCGAGAAATCTCCTTAGGGTCGACTTTCAAGCGTGCTAACAGTAGTCACAGCTGAAACAATGATGTGGAAACAATGGAGTCACCACAGTGGAGTCGCCAGGTGCACAAAAACAATCTTTAAGGGATATGATGTCTGATGCACCTTCAGAATCAGAGGCTCAATGTGGTTCTGCCGAGGGAAAATCTTCAACTTCGTCCCCGGCAACGACGCCAGAAATGTTAGCGTCGGAAGTCACTCCTGGATTTCTTGCAAGAGGAGAGATCGACACCCATCAATTTTATGTCACAATTTGTTTATAAGGGGTGATCGAATGGAGATAGTGGCTCGAGGAGGTATCACTCTAACTCAGAGACTGATTCTGGTACGTAAAGAACAAAGGAGGTCTGGAATCCTAACTTCAGCCAATGGGTTGATTAAAAGATGAGCAGGTGGAAGACTTAGTCAGAAAGGTGAACAAACAACTTTGGGCATCAGGCTTACAGCGGTTTGTAGGGGAAAAAATTTGAATGCAAGATCCTCCTGGTTCAGGGCTTCAAGAAACTGAAGGGAAGACTTGACTGGATCCTCCAATTCCAAGTCACTCAACAATGGGAAAATCACAAGAAATGATTAGAGACTCCGTAACTATTACAGTGATCCATTACAACATCATCCTATAACAGTTACAACTCGACTGAATCCTCCAATTCCGAGCTGCTCTAACTAGTTTAAACAAAGATATGAAAGAAACTGGCATTCATAAGGCAAGAAGTCTCACAAGTTAATACATAACCAGAATAACAATGCTTCATTAAAACTTTACAACCGGGAGCTCTGCTCAACCATCGACACCTCTACAAAAATGGCAGAAATGCCTACATATACTTGGAACTGACTCCGGTTCTCAAGGCATGAACATATCATGAATTCAATGCTTGACATTGAGGATCTTATCTACTAGGCTACGCATGCAGACGTTGGGCAGAATGCCCATGCAGTCGTCTGTCAGATGCGATCTTTGTCAGGAGGAACTGATAGCCTGTCTCTGTACACGCTCCTTTCTAACCTTCTATTTAAGGAAGGAGATGATGTATCACACACCTTCCTCATTTGCATTAACTGATTCATTAGGACCTGAGAGGCAAAATGAAAAACATAAACGCCCCTCCCCCAAGCGCCTTCTCGATGACCATGTGCCAAATCTGTGGGCCCGATTCTGGGCGCTATCGGAAATTCGGGGTTCGGAGTTTCAAAGTGCAAGAAGTAAGGGGTGCCAGCTTCCTGAAATCCGATACCCGATATGTGATGAGCTCCACCTTTGTGAGCTATCCCCTACCGACTAGAAATCCAATTGCCGATGCGCCTTCCATGCTAGCCCTTTGACTAGGCCCTGGTCCAAGTGACCACTACCATATGCCTTTGACCATACTCTCCATCGGGGTTTCGCGGTTTGCACTTTTGAAGTGCACAAATCACTCATCCCCAAGATCCCCGATATCCCGATGGATTCAAGTTATCCAATGGGCACTTCCGTATCAGGACTTTCCTGATGACGCCGATCTCCTGCCATGTGTCCTTTCTCAGACAGACGGTCTAGATCTCTTTCGCTGCTTCTCGTGTCCATGATCAGGCTTTCTTGCTTGACTCGGGCCCCAAATAGATTTCTTCTGTGCACTGCGCTTGGGAACCTATCGTGCAATCCTGCAGACTTGCGTACCTTTGTTCCCCGATACCACAATTGTTGCTAACACTGACCTAGTTGTTAGACGTAAAGAAAGATGAGTCATGCTTCTGACCTAGTTGTTAGACGTAAAGCATGACGTTGTGATTCCATGCTTTTGACCTTGTTGTTATATGTAAAATGAGATGTTGATGTGTTCCTTGCTTCTGACCTCGTTGTTAGACGTAAAGCAAGATGAGTCATGCTTCTGACCTAATTGTTAGACGTAAAGCATGACAATGTGATTCCTTGCTTCTAACCTAGTTTTTAGACATAAAGCAAGATGATGATATTACTTGCTTCTGATCTAGTTGTTAGACGTAAAGCAAGATGTGACTAACACTGAGCTACCAGCTTAACCATTATGACATTGAGCTAGTGTAGTATTGTGATGTGACAGCCTAGTGCTGTAATGAGGTATCATTTTTACTGATACATGTTTGATGCAGATGATGATAGCATTCCTTCGAGAATGATGATGCTGCTGATGAAGAAAACTTTCGATGACTTGTAAATGTGCTAGACAATGGTTCAAGATGATATTGATGATACTGTCCTCCAAATGCCACTGATGATGCAGACCTCTCTTGCCTGATGCTGATGAAGAATACCCTTCTTGTTAAGGGGGAGTGTTGAAATAATGTAACTGCAAAGAGCATTCTTATTATTATTTTTTTATTGGATTAAATCCCCATTGTGGATTAATCATGTCATTATTATTATTATTGTCATTGGATTAATCCCCATTGAGGATTAATCATGTCGGTAATTGTATAAGGACTAAATCCCCTTTTGCGGATTGGTCATCGGACAATTACAAAGTGCAGAATAAGAAGTCAGCCCCAGTAGTTATAATGGAAGACCCAGAATTAATTAAAGGTGGGTTTACCCACCCAGAGTGAGAGGTCAGCCCTGCCAGATTGTGACCTTTCACATGTGCCAGGTTGATATAAATAAGAGGCTAGCGCCTCACTTCTAACACACAACTCACTTGCGCATTCTCTTATGAGGAAATCTGCAATTAGAAGTTGAAGAGAGGAGAAGAAGGGTGGCGCATCTCTTGGGGAGGACTTTTTGTATTGGTTTGAGTTATCTCTTGAACATTGTACAAGCTATTTATGATAAGGAAGTTTTTGCTGGGTTTTCCTCCCCTAGAGGGTTTCCCAGGATAAATGTTGTGTCTCTTGTGAATGTGTATTTCTCAGTGATCTTGTTCTTATTAAGCTCTTATCTAATGAAATGCAAAGAACTATAATAATGGCATAAACATTAACACTGCTAAACCCGATGGTACAATTCTAGTCATGCGAATGAATGTGTTGATGTCAAGCATGAAGAGAAGTCATTGGATTACCGACCATTGATGAATGTCGTTAACCAATGTGAGGAAAAATCACCATTGATGTCAATGAGTGACAAGGTACCTGAGTACATCTTGCGAAGTGCAAATGGATGTGCTGATGTCGAGCCACTTGCAAGATCTGATGATCAAGGGACAATGATATATTCCCATGATTGTCAGTGAGAGAACTTTCCATTAAGGCATGCAAGCCTCCAGGTACTCAAAAGGAAATCTAGTCTATATCCTAGATAAGGTGTTGAGGTTGATGGGGCAAGACTTGTTGAGAGGTGGGCCTTACGGAATCCCACATTAGTCAATGAAAGTTTGTAAAACTAATTGGTAGGACTATAAATTAAAAGGCCTCGGTAGCAACAATGTGTATGAAAAAGAAAGCAGGGTAATGTCATCATCAAAAAGGGATCTGAATGGTTTTATTTGCAAGGAAAAATGAATGGAAAATAGGAAAAAGATGTATGCGACTCAGAAAGATAGGTGTGTGTGAAGTCATGAAGGATAAGGTAATGGAATAGAAGACTTCGACATGAATGACGAATAAACTTGGAAGGAGAAATGCGAGTATTCATGACGCAAATGGGTTTATGAACGGTTTCTTGTGTAACTACAAACATCATGAGATGCATGAAGATCAACTCCTTCAAAGTGTCCAACAAGGCATGTTTCATGGAAAGAGTTTGTGATTCTTTAAAATCACTTCATCATGAGATGTGATCGTCTTCGAACCTGAAAAATCTTAGTACCAATTCCTACAAGAAAACTTGTGAGATGTTCGAAGAAAAACATAACATGCAAAAATAAGTACGAATGCGGCAAAGTAAAAGAAATAAAATGCATTCTTACTTGTTGTTGTTGCGCGCTAGATTCTTCTCCCAAGTTCTGTAAAGTGACTTCAAGAAAACAAATTAGTGTTTAAGCGTAAATGCATGTTTTGGCATTATCTTCAGGAATTTGTTGAAAAGTCCATTTGCGATTTGGCACTTTTATAATTTTTATGATTTTTGAGGTTTCGTAGGTGTATTATCCTGATGTACATGGGTTTTAGTGGTGCAACCTGCATATACACATGTTTTATAGTAAGCAAGGTGCGTACATGTGGAAAAAATGTATTTTTAGCTCTGGGACTTGCAAAAAGGGACGACAAGTCTGCATAGGGAAATGGAAAAGGCCTTATGTGCAAGATTGCATAGGGTGAGTCAAATATTGCTATAAAAACATTCCAGATCAAAAGATCAAAGTATAAGTAGAGTCCAAATAGAGGAACTAATGATACTTATGGAGTGAGGGTGGAAGGGAGGAGCATAGAAGGATCAATATCATTTACTAAGTAAAGTGTGAATTAAGGGAGTTGGTGCTTCCTAGGGTTGCTTCCCTAAGGAAAAGGGAGTTGGTTCTTCCTAAGGTTGGTTCCCTAAAGACAAGGGAGTTGGTGCTTCCTAGGATTGGTTCCCTAAAAACAAGGGATTTGATGCTTCCTAGGGTTGGTGCCCTAAAGAACGGGATTTGTGTCTCCTAGAGTTGGTGCTCTAAAAAGGATTGGTTTCCTTCACTATTCTTTATAAAAACTTGTAATTCATATTAAATATATTTATATAATTGATTTTAAATACAAGTCCATTGTCGATCTATTGTGGCGATTAATAAAATAAAAAAGTAATTGCTAATTATTCAAAAAAGGGAAATATTGATTCACCCCTCCCCCCCTCTCAGTATTTACAACAATTGGTATCAGATCAAGTCCCTTCATCACAATCTAATAACTGGAAGGTAGATTCTCAAAATGGATCAGCAAGAGGGAATGTCTTCCAACAAAGCACCATTGTTTAATGGAGGTGGCTATGCTCTCTGGAAAATAAGAATGAAAAGCTTCATGTTGGCTCTTGGTTTTGATGTCTGAGAATATTTTGTAAATGGTTACACTACACCAACTACTCCACCTACAAATATTACAAGAAAGAAGGTGTGGAGTGACAACTCAAGAGAAGTTAATTCCATTATAGGAGGATTGAAAATTCTATATGTGTGAAGGCATTGTAAGTCAATTAAGGAAATTTGGGACAAATTGGAGGCTGTATATGAAGGAGATAGCAAATTCAAGGAAGCCAAACTAAAAACCTATAGAGCTCAGTTTGAAAATTTCAAAGTGAAAGAAGAAGCAAACATTCTTGAATACTTTTATAGGGTAGATGAGGTAGTTAAATCAATCAGAGCAACAAAAGAAGAAATTACCGATAAACCTATTGTACAAAAGGTCTTAAGGTCATTACCTATGATATATGATGCCAAGATCTCCTCAATTGAACATAGCCCATAACTTGACAAGCTCATAGTAGATCATCTTCATGAAAGTTTTACAGCATATGAGATGAAAACAGGGAACGAAAAACCATCAAAAGGAGAAAAAACCTTTAAAGCATCTAAAACAAAGAAGAAACAAGAACATATGTCTAATGAGTATCAATTATACATTTCATATGTAGAAGAGGCCAACTTTATAAAGAAACTCCAGAAAGGATTTGGAAGATAGAAAGGAAAGTTACCCTTCAAATGTTTCAATTGTGGCAAAATCAAACACTTTGATAACAAATGTTCCTATCCCAAGTAGGAGGATAATGATGATGAAGAATCCCACAACCAGAAAAACCAATACAAGAAGAAATTTTATAAGAACAAGAAAAACTTCTACTCCAAAGAAGACCTCAACTCTTCAGACATAAATGAGGATGAAGATTCAAAGCTTCTATTTATGGGAAAAAACACTCAAGATAATAATATATATAATGAATAAAACTCTGAAAGTGAAGTTGAAGTAGATCTAGAAGATAAATTGATTAGTGCTATGGAGGAACTAAGTATAAAAAGAAGAACAATCTACTTAGGGAAAAACTTCAAGAATTTGAAGAATCACACCAATCAATAGAAATAGGTGCATCAAGTACTATCAAATAATCAGAGAAGATCATCAGTGATTTAAAGGCTCAGCTCCTAGAAGCTAATATAATTGAATAATTCATTTAAAAACAAATCAATGATATAAAACAAGTATGTGAGAAGCTAGAAGCTGAGATTGAGCTGCTAAAAGGTGAACTTGAAAAAGAAAAGAAGGGATCAAAATTTGAAAATAGTTCAAATATTTTGGATGAAATTCTTAGTAGTTAGAGGTCACCAAATAACAAAAATGGTTTGGGATACTGTTGGCTGTGGAGCTTGATTATCTTCTTGATTCAAAGGTCCTTGCTTTCAGCCGTGTTTATACCCCATGAAGTATGCACACTCTTCCACGCGGGGGAGTGCAGAGGGGGTGCAAAAATTGCCTTATAAAAGTATATTGTAATTTCATTGTAAATCTGGACCGTTCATTATAAGGTCACAGATCTAACAGTAGAGATTATGTTAGGGTTTTTTTCCCTAGAAGGCAACCCTCTTTTATGAGGGAAATGTATTGC
>ML781447.1:1584647-1594660 GCA_009831015.1 Picea engelmannii
TATATCGCATAAATCATAAATTATAGTAAAGAGTCAAATCACAAAACTTGATAAGTTAAAAGTGTTGTTATAGAACTAACTTCTATAGGTGAAAATAAACATCGAAGTTATAATGAGTCAACAATTTATAAAGTAAAACTTCCAGCGAGAGTTATCGCTTCCTGTGTCTATACTAACTTTACAATGCTCTACGTTACATCAACCGTCCCTCAAGACAGAATCATCAATACAATTAATATTATAGTCAAGGCAACCGAATGTCAATAAATTACATAAGCAAGGCTCCTACCCATTACTATGCCAATGTGCATTATTAATGACAATAAAAAATTCAGTCACATATCCAATCAGGTAACAATGCCCTGTTCATTTAAGGTTACCATATTAACCTAAAACCGAATTAACATTAAAACCATATTAACATTAAAACCGAAACGAAACCATATTAACATGAAAACCGAAACCGAAACCATAAAACCATATTAACATTTCATTAATCCTAAAACCGAATTAACATTTCATAAACCGAAACCGAAATCATATTAACCTATAACTGAATTAACATTTCTAAATTCATATGCAAACAAGGCAATACTGTACAATGCAGTAATAAACACATTAATCACTAAACGCAACAATAAATCGCACGCTGTACAAAACGCAGTAAACAAGCGGTAATAAAATGCGCACCAAAAAAAATGCACAATGTTAATAAAAACACATCTACTAACAGTCATGGCCAGAGGTCACAGGGGGCGGCCAAGGCATTCAATGAGAATTGCTAGAACAAAAAATTTGGATGCAAGCAAATCGCAGTGCCAGAACCCTTCATTCAAAGTGCCAGAACGAAAATACATAAGCAAACAAATAGAAATCGCCAGAAACGATCAAGTCCAGGATTAATATTACGAAGGGTAAAAAAAAAACAAAGCAGGAAAGAGCTAGAAACACGGGTAAAATCAATTGCTGACTGTGTTAGAATTAAATGTGAGCATTGATAACGAAGATCACCATTCAACAAAAAAAATTCAATGAGAAAACCATAAGTACCATTTTCCCTCAATAAATTGACCCTACACTAACAAATAGTCGGGTATCAACCGGAGTGAAAGGAGAAGATACACTTATGATAGAAACGGTAAGGGCGCAGTATGAACAGTGACGAGGAGAATCAAAGGCTTTAATGACATTAGAAAGGGATTATGGAAACAGATTGCATCTCAACTTAGGAACAACTTAATACCCAAACATTTACCTGGCAGTGCTCAATGGTAATTCTCTACATAACATTGACGCAATTTAAAAAGACCAAAAATTGTAGCGCACGGATTCAGATGGGTGAATTGTTAAGATGGAACACGGAGAAACCCGTTCATTGGAAAATAGAATAATATAAGAGAACAGACGAGAATGTCGTTCCTGTTTAGAGACCCAGCGTTAGACGTCAGGCACGAATCCAACTGTAGGCGCCTAATGATTCCAGGAATGGAATCGTGAGAAGATAAAGGTAGCTACCAAGGGGAGACCTGGTCAGTCCAACAGGAAAATGTGGACAGCCAGACGAGAACGCAGCCAAACGAATCGAGGGCCAGCGTGTTTTGGGACCCAAAATAGAGAATGACTGAACGAAGTGACATCCGCGCAGCACGCATGCGTGGAGATTCAATCAGTTATTCAATAAAATTAAGGTTGGAACAGCAAGGGTTCTACGATTCGACTAAAAATAAAAATCAACTGAGAAAGCAGGGACTCAAATATTCGTTCAGTAACGATTTATACTAACAGTGTAGGGATTTCATCACTCGCTTTTCAAGACAGTTAACGTTGGGTGTGCATGAATCCCAAAAGTTTAATCAAATCAAATTTCACATTCCCGTACCAAAATAAAAATCTACACCATCAGAATGAGAAATAAAATTTTTACACAGACCAGAATAAGGAAAAATAAAAAAAAAACATTAACACGGTCCAGAAATGTAAACCATAATTATTTTTCACAGTCCAGAAATATAAACCACCACTATTTTACACAGTCCAGAAATATAAACCACCTCTATTTTACATAGTCCATTCATAAACTTCACAATTCCATTACCATGCAATCTAACTATCACAGTGTTTGTCATTGACGGTGAAAATTATACAGCAACAAAATCACAGCGAAGAAACCAATCTGAGCATTCTACTCCACCAATAACGTGCGTACCTTTTCCTTATCGATTGCCTCGATTGATGTCCGCGCCTCGATAGATTTCCGCGCGCTTCATGCCGCTCCTGCTCGTCGACTGTAGAGACCTCACCAGTACCTCCCAACCAATCGCTAGGGGTACTCTGCTTTCCCCTTAGCCCCCCGAGCCGCAAAGGGGCCACACAAGATCCAGAAGATAAGTCTAGCTTCTCAGCTCGCCTCGCAAGGCTGAGCTACCACTCTAATCCGAGCTGAGAAAATCCCAACTCCTCACAAGCAATCAGTCAAATCACAATCCGGCAGCGTAATGTTACGCTAACCGTTCCCCCCTTCTTCCTCATCTTCCCCTTCTTTTATAGAAATTTGAGACCCACCTACTTTCCCTAAATCACTATTAATTTAAGTTTTAATGACAATTCTCTAAAAATTCTCTGTCGTCCAAGTGTCACTCATCCCCCACATTTCTCCAAAATTATTTTCTTTAAAAAAAATTAAAAGACTCAATTCCCTCACCCACCTAGAGTTGCTCCTAAAATTACTCCTAGGTTTTCCTAGATCCCCTTACATGCTTTTAATAACTTTCCCTAAAATGAAGTTGCTAAATTTAGTTCATTTTAGAAAGTCCTTAATTGTTGATTCTTTTTTGCTTTTTACCCTATGTCCCCTACCTTCCTTTATTATGTTTCATTTATTACAAGTTTCCCTATTTCTATTATTTATTCCTTTCTTTCTTTTTTTTCTTTTTTTTTTAAAAACCAAAAAGATAAATGTGCTAATTAATGTTTTCACTTTATTTTTAAATTTATAACGTTTATACTCTCACATGTTAATTAATTTTTATTCCTTTTTACAATTAAGACCATGGATTTTAATTAAATTATCCCTCTCTTCACTTTACCCCCCCTAAATTTAAGAAGACATAACTATTACTTAGGAGGGTTTTAGATTACGTCCTTATGTTTAATTTTGTAGGGTCTTTTTCTTAAGGCTAAACAAAATTTTATCTTAGAGATGTTTTACATTTAGGTTTAGATTGGAATTGGGCGACAATTATTTAGGGGAGTTGTTTTAAGAATTTCTTCAAGCGTTAAGGTCTTAGGGTCATCTATGCTTGTCTCATCATCATCTTCAATGTGACATGCCCTTCAGGACGCACTACGTGCTCTAAGGGTGCCACTCGCCTCGTTTGTTTCTGTTGCGCGACGTTCCCTTGAGGATGCACCACGTGCTCCAAGGCTGCCACTCATTGACTTGACTGATTGGTAGACTTCTATAACCCCTGGAGTCAACACTCTGCCAGGTGAACTCGTGGGAGACTAAGGGCTCTAAGGAATAATGCCCCCACCTTATTGCGCACCCCTTAGAATCATCGTGAGTGACTGTCGCAGTCCTCCCTCACGGCATCGTGGATCCTCTCGAACTAGGTAATCATTAACCTACAGTTCGAGCCACGACGTGAGTGCTAGTAGGCTATGGCAGGGCTGTTGTCCACACCTCTCCCTCAACCTCTTTGGAAATCATGTGTGGCCCCTTTACTCCATATGTGAGTCTGGTCGGCAAGCTATCGTCAGCTTGCATCATCAACCATCATGTCAGAACATGTCAACAACATATCATCAAATCAATAAAAATATCACGGTAAATAAATCATCGTAAATAGCACACTCCCTGACTCAATCCGTAGTCCAAGGGGTTCCACCGATGCCTCTGCATCCTCAAGGTCCAAAACCCTGCACACTCAATAAAACTGAGTCAATAGAACCTGTCTAAATCAAGTAGTGAAAACATCATGTCATCTATCATAACGCATCATAATCAAGTATAAATGTATTAACATCAGAAAAGTCCAGATCACTTGCGAGAAAGTGTCCTCAAATAATAAGTTTTCTCAGTGCACCAGAGAGGGATGTTACATACAACCCCTCTTGGTCTAAACTTCGTCCCAAAGTTTCTCAGTATAAATGCTGAAATAAAAGTACGACCGTATCATAAGTACCACAGTATCATAAGTCTATCTATCAAACAAAAATGGAAATTGCTGGCGCATATCATATGCGTCCTCCTAGGTCGCCGAGTGCAGACTATAACTGTCCCATTGGACCTTGACCTGATCTATCGTTCGACGTCATAACTGTTGAACGCGATGATCCAAGATGTGGGCCGACTCAACCATGAGTGCTCCCTCGTCCAATACCTGCAAGGAACTCATGTCAATCACGTGGGAAGGATCACTAATATAATGTCTCAAAACAGATACATGAAAAACATCGTGCATACGCCTCAAAGAATCAGGCAAGGCTAGTCGATAGGCCATGGGCCCCTTTTTCTCCACAATCTCGAAAGGTCCCACAAACCTAGGAGAGAGTTTAGCTCCCTTTCCAAACTTGATCGAACTCTTATGCGGTTTAACCCGCAAGAAGACTGGATCGCCGACCTCGTAACTACGGTCGACTCGGTGCGCATCGACATAACTCTTCTGTTGATCCTGCGCTTCTTTGATCCTTTGTCTTATGGTTTTCATTTTCTCTTCCATTTCTTGGATCGCTTCTAGTCCCACCAGGACCCTATCCTCAAGCCGATCCCAACTCAAGGGCGTCCGACACGGTCACCCATAAAGAAACTCAAAAGGCTCCATCTTAATGGTGCTCTGATAATTGTTGTTGTAAGCGAACTCTACTAGAGGAAAGAATTCCTCCCAACGCTTTTGTTGGTCCATTACGTACATGTGCAACATGTCTTCCAAGGTTTGGTTTGTTCATTCAGTCTGTCCGTCAGTCTCTGAGTGATACGCAGTACTAAAATTAAGTTGGGTTCCCAAGGCCTCTTGGAAACTCGTCCAAAATCGTCCAGTAAACACCGATCCTCGATCGGATATAATCTTCTCAGGCACGCCATGTAGCCTCAAAATCTCACTGATGAAAAATCTCTCTATGTCAGGTGCCTGATACATTGTACGCACAGGAATAAAGTGAGCACTCTTCATCAGAGTGTCTACTACTACAAAAATCAAGTCATGTCTCCTTTCCGTCAGTGGAAATCCAACAATAAAATCCATCGAAATAACTTCCCATTTCGATTCCGGAATGGCATGTGGTTGAAGTAATCATGTCGGGTGTCTATGTTCAGCCTTTACCTGCTGGCACTCGATAAATCTAGCCACAAAGTTGACTATGTCGGCCTTCATTCCCTTCCAGAAGAATAAGGGTTTAAGGTTTGCCCTCATCTTTGTGACTCCTGGGTGAGCCATGTAAACTTCTCTATGAGCCTCGCTCAGGATCAACATCCTCAACTCGTCATTTGGCGGTACGTAAATCCGACCTCTAAACCTCAATAACCCATCGCTATCAAAAGAAAATCCCTCATATCGTGGTACCATCATTGTGTTTTGTCTGATAAATTCTTTGACTTCCTTTTACCAGTCATCTACACGCTGTAAAGTGAGAATCTTCTCATGTATATTCATCTGAAGAGGCAACACTGAAAATATGCCTGGTCTCCGACTCAAAGCATCAGCCACTCGGTTCACCGTCCCCTTTATGTAAGTAATCTCGAAGTCGTACTCGCTAAGCAATTCCGACCAACGTCGTTGTCGCGCGTTCAGGTCGCTTTGCATGAAAATGTATTGTAGTCCACAATGATCAGTCCTGAATTCAAATTTTCGTCCAACAAGGTAGTGTCTCCAAACCTTCAAGGCATATATGATGGCTAATAACTCCAAATAGTGCGTCGCATAGTTCTCCTCATGCCTTCTCAATTTCCTCGAAATGTAAGCAATCACTCATTTGTCTTGCATCAAGACTCCGCCTAAACCTTCCTTGGATGCGTCAGTGAATACCAAGAAGTCTGTGTCCATGTTAGGGACCTTT
The DNA here is from genome assembly GCA_009831015.1 of Picea engelmannii. Taxonomy (NCBI): domain Eukaryota; kingdom Viridiplantae; phylum Streptophyta; class Pinopsida; order Pinales; family Pinaceae; genus Picea; species Picea engelmannii. Next base: position 1,590,702 of record ML781447.1, read on the forward strand.
AGTATCGGTGTTGTGGTCAACAACTCTTTAAGCCCTCGAAATGCTTCCGCGCATTTCTCGGTCCAAACAAACTTCTTGTTTTTCTTCTGCAATTCCGTGATCGGATTTGCCATCTTCGAAAATCCCTCAACAAACCGTCGATAGTATCCTTATAAAACCATAAAGCTACGCACTTCTGTGACATTCGTCGGTGTAGGCCATTCCATAATATCTTCAACCTTTTTTGGATCCACGGCGATGCCATCACTGGAGATGACATGCCCTAAGTAGTGAATCCTCGATTGATAAAAAGAGCATTTGGACAACTTCCCATACAATTTGTGCTCTCGTAGACACTGTAGTACCAAGCGCAAGTGCTCTTCATGCTCCTCCATCGTCCGAGAGTAGATCAAAATATCGTCAATGAATACTTGGACGAACTTGTCCAAGTACTCGCGGAACACCCCATTCATCAAACTCATGAATACCCATGGGGCATTTGTCAATCCAAATGGTAAAACAATAAACTCGTAATGTCCAAATATCGTCTTAAAGGCTATCTTAGGGACGTCATCCTCCTTGATTCACAACTGGTGATACCCTGATCGCAAATTGATCTTGGAGAACACCGTCGCACCCTTCATTTGATCGAATAGATCGTCAATCCTCGGCAAGGGATACTGATTCTTGATCGTAGCCTTGTTTAGTTGATGGTAGTAAATGAAAAGCCTCCATGATCCATCCTTCTTCAGAATGAAGATAACTGGTGCACCCCATGGTGACACACTAGGGCGTATCAGTCCCAGGTCCAGCAACTCCTTCAGTTGCATTTTCAACTCTTGCAACTCCAGGGTCGACATTCGATAAGGAGTTCTTGCTATCGGTTCGGTCCCCGGTTTCAAGTCTATAGAAAAACTCCAATTCTCTCTCCAGCGGCATCCCTGGTAACTCCTCCGGGAACACGTCCGCAAACTCTTTCACCACCGGAAGGTGTTCTAGACCTTCCACCACTCCCTTTTTGTTTAGTATGAGGATCGCATAAAGCTTTCACCCCTTGCGCATACTCTTCCGTAACTATAAGGAAGAGACTAACCTCAAGGATACTCTCTGCTTCCGTCCTACAATCACACGTCTCTTTCCTTCATCATCGACCAAGCTCAACCGTTTCGTCTTACAGTTGAGTATCGCCTCATGCGATTCCAACCAATCCATACCAATCACGACGTCATAAAATCCTAAGATCGTGACATACAAGTTGACCCTCATGACAAACTCTCCCAGGTTAAGGGCAGAGCCCATAACCTTTCCTCCAACCTTCTGTTTGGCTCCTGACGCCATCTCTATGAAGCTAAACTCATCCTGTTCGACTGCATTTACCTTAATCCTTTTTAGCACTGCACCAAAAATAAAACTCTCAGTAGCACCTGGGTCTATCAAAATACTAAGGGTCTGGTCAGCGATAGTACCTGTCATCTCGAGCACAGTCGACTGGTGATCTGCCTGGCGGTTATTCACCGCTGCATGAATCCGATGGGCCTTGCCCATATCTCCCACTGTAGTGGGTCCGACTGATCCAGACGCCCTGGTCCTCTCCACAGGACAGTCGCGTTGGTAGTGTGGCTCCCCACACATCCAACAACCCTTCTTCGGCCCAGTCATCCTGGTACATGAAGTAGAAGATGACAGCCCACTGGCTTAGAAGCCCGGTCTGTTCTGCTGAACAGGCCTAAACTGCTGCTGTTGCGGGCGACACTGCTGCTGTTGTGGTCCTTGATAAGGTGCCCGCTGCTGAGGCAGCGGTCATCGGGGTGTAGTGAAAGTGGATCCTCTCTGGAAGCCACGATATCCCGACGTATGTGTCTCCGGTGTCTGATGCTGCAGTGTACCAGAGGAACCCTGCCCTGCTGGTCTCGATGGAGTCCTGGTCTAACCCCCACTGATAAGCTCCTCTTCTGCTATGAGGGCCTTTTGGACAGTGTCATGCAAGGTTTGAGGCATAAAGATCCTAACCTTTGCACGCAAACTGTCGTTAAGGCCAAACACGAACTGGTTGACCTTGAGCTTCTCAGTGTTCAGGTGCGGAGCATACCAGAGAAGCTCCATAAAACGTGCCTCGTACTCGGGCACCGTACGACCTCCCTGTCGTAATGCGTTGAACTCATTGAGCTGACGCTCAATGAATTCCTCTGAAAGGTACCTCTCTCAGAACCGTTCCTCGAACAGTTCCCATGACACGTCTTCCACGGCCATGTTCAGCTGTGCAAGGAGTGTCTTCCACCATAGAATAACTCTACCCTTCAGTTGAAAGACCTCCATGCGGACCTTCATGTTGGAGGTATAATCGCAAAGTGCGAAGCACATCGCCATATTCTCCAACCATGCCTCGGCAGCGGCGCCATCCGGGGCACCAAAAAACTCGGGAAATTTTACCTTCTCGAGTTCATGGTGAATGCTACCTGTAACGGCCAGTGCGTACAGAGGAACCTCAGCGGGTGCCGACGCCCTGGCCTCGTCTCTGTCCAATCAGATGATCAACACCTCAGACATGCACTGAAAATACCTCATCATCCCAACAACATCGCCAATCGCTATCTGCTCCTGTCCGAGAACCTGCTCGCCTCCCTGGGGGTTAGACCCCTCAGGCGTGGATGCTACTGGAGGCGTCACACCTCCTCCGCTAGCACCCCGTCGTCTACCTCCGCGGCGTCCTCTAACCATGATTACTTGCACGCACACAATCAACTCGATCAGCAATAGTATAATCAATCTAATCATGTCAACGAAATTCGTCACGAATCCCAAGCCACGGGTCGAACCCGTTCTGATACCATATGTAATAATCTCCCCATTACGACAACGACTCTTCAACAGGTGAATTCTTTTTTTTTGTTTTTTTTGTTTTTTTTTTGTTTAAGGTGTGTGTGCGCATGTAGAAGTAACAGACACACTTGACTCTACGTGGCCACCTGACCATCAACAAGACGCAACCACGACGATCACAACAAGAAGACACAAGACGGTCAACCAGTAACGACAAGCATTAACGATCAAGATATAATGCGCACAACACAAACATTTAACGACATACTAGGTTCTACACAGTATGAACACAAAAGGAAGAATCCATAGTGGTAGAATTTACTATTTCTGCACAGGAAAGTAGGGCATTTAATCTTAGTTCTCTGCTCCAAAGAGAGAGAAGGTCATATAGGCTCCTGGCCGACTACTCAGGCAGAAACTAGTAATCTCTGTCATGTGTTTCACAAGAGTGGAAACTTGCCTTTAAAGGGCCGGAGACTCTTGATACGGCACTGGATTCCTTACACCAAAAATTAACCAACAAAAAGAAAAATTGACTACCCTCCATCCTACCCTACAATGGTTAGGACCTCCAAGACACATAAGAAACGCTCAACCCTAGGTTCCCATCGATTTTAACCATTTAAGGTCTTAGGGCTGGCGACTGTTCTAAGGAACATGGAGGTGTCTACATCCCGACCGACACAAGCAGACCAAGCAAAGAAAGACAACCCAGTGCCACAAAATCAACGGACAACCTCGACCTCTATGGAAGATGCAAGTCAGAAAGGCTCCGACAACAACCACCATAATCAATTCATGCAACTGGTTGACACCACAGGGTCCACAATCTAAAGATTGAAACAGCCTGGGGATGGAGGTTTCTTACACATAAATACCCATTAAAACATAAGTTCTCCACAATGTTAAATCCCCCCCCAAGTGACATCCAAAAATCTAGGTGATGGCCCGTAAACCACCTACTCATAACCCTATGCGAGGGACTTTAAACCACTTACTCCTAATCCTAGAGTGATACAATCTTTATTTCAATTTTGTATTCACGGTCAAAGATAGAAGATACTTTTTCTCTTATAAAATAAGGAATATGGTTACTACCATTTATATATTTATATATATATATATATATATATATATATATTTTTTTTTTTTTTTTTTTT
>ML781448.1:0-24476 GCA_009831015.1 Picea engelmannii
TGATGGCCTCAACCTTGAGTTAGCTTCAGCAGTTTACCAAATATCCCATAAGGAATATAAACATGCATCTTTGTCATGTACCCAAATTATGTATCCATACATATTTCGGTTTTGTTAACTTACATCCATGATGTACTTAACCATATTCATAACCTAAACCTACCTGTAGCGGTCATAAGTATGTTTCATATCCCATCTACATCTCTAATTTTAAGATTAGTAAACTCAGGATTGTTCACAAACCTTCTCATGTGATTCTCAAAGGCATAATCATTTGCCTCTTATTATGAAAACAAAGCATCTTTGCTCATTTACCCTTTTTATCTAATTATATTAGTATTTCCTGAGGAAAGGGAATACATTCCCCCTCAAGCTATTATTTGGGACAGAACTTTCATGACTCTTCATAATGGATTCAGCCATGCATCCATAGTATTCATTTATTATGGACAAGAGAAATTCTTGCTTTATATTTCACTCATCAGGGCAAACCTATTGTATTTATAACTATACTCTTACATCATACATGTGCATCACTTGCACGCTCAATATCATTCATATCTAACTAGTATTAATATAAGGCTTCATATTAGGAAGCTCCACAATGCATTAAACCCATGCACTCAAGAATAATTAAACACAGATAAGTATTCATCATGCTAGCTTATTGCTTGCACTTTTTCCATGTCATTCACACACATGGACATATATGGCTTCTATATCCTTTTCCCAAGGATCTTCCAATCATCCTTATGATCATGTATACACATTCGTGTAGAAGTAGGTGCATCTCTTGCACCTTTTTACCTCATGCATTCACTTGATAGTTTAATTTCATCATTAGTGTCCTCTAGTTTGAGATTTTCATCCCTTACAGGACTAATCTCACAGTCATATCCCGTATTGATGTTTCCTTCTCTCAGGGAAATAACCAACCAAGGTCACTTTCCTCTTTATGTGACAACATCTGGCAAGAAAACCTTATTCCCTCAGCGTCCATAGGGTTTTACCCATCTCACTTTTCTCTGGTCATGTAGAGTTATATACTTCAATTTTTAATATAAAACAGTAACTATAACTACCAAATATCCTACCTAATCCTATCAGATTCCTTTAAGCCCACAAAGGTATTAACCATTATATAATCCACTACCATCAGTGCTTGAAATTCCAACTTCCCATGCTTAGAAGCAATGTTACAAACACTAGGTCATCCGTCCTTCGGGCTTCAGCTACCCTTGATAGAATCCCTGCCACCTTCAACTATCCACATTCAAGTCTTTTTATAAATTTTAATTGGCATATCCCTACTCCGGTAAGAGTAGTTATCACTTTGACAAAGGGTTAAGGAAATTATTCTACTTAAATTCAACAAGAATTCCCAAAATCACAGGTTCAATCTACAGTCCTTCTCCTCAAAGAGTAAGTGCAGATAACAATACCTCCTTATGTGATTCGTACATAAGCCCAAGCATTCCAAGTGTTGTAACCATGCTCTGATACCAATTTGTAACACACCCACGATGGGGCATAAAAATTTTCTCTTTTCTTAAAGGACAGATTCTCCATTCATGGTTTCTAATTTGGAAAGTCGGGGAACCAGTCCGACCTCCTGGTCAAGGATCTCTGATTCCAAAGCCAAACGACTCTCTGGGACCCTGATTGTCTCACTCTGTAATTAAATGTAGACCCTTTTGACTTCTGGGTGCAGGTCTAGTGGTACACGTGACCTTTCCCTTCGCACCTATGAAATCTCAGAGTCTGGGCACCAGCTCCTTTTCTAATAAGACCCTTCCTTGATATGACCTTGGGTGATGGCCTTATGTAACCATGCGATTGCAGGCATGGCCAAGGGTGGTTTGAAACCAAACTACTTTTCACCCCACAATTCATCTTGAGCTTCCACGTGTCCTTTCTCCAAAACAGTGGTCTGGATTGCGGCCCGCCCTCATATTTTTAAAGTTCGTGTACCTTCAGTCCCCACAATGTGATGGGACTGTCGATCTCATCGACCTTGACAGTGCTTCTGAACTGACAGCTCAAATATATCCTTTCCGAATCTACGGATCAGATATAAACTTGCTAAATCAATGTGACTTATTTCGTGATTCGGGTTTTGGGAGTTTCAACTCTCAACCCTTGCCTTCTCCCGTAGTGACAGATATCTTGCCACGCATCCTCTTCAATCAACGACATTGATTTTTTCGCGATTATGGACTTCAGGAGTCTCAAGTCTCAACTTTTAATTCCCCTCGAAGTATGCAGATTTATGTCGCGTATCCACTTGAATCGGACGATCGAGGCTTACTTTGGGCCTTTACCCGAAATCCACAAATTTATGCCATGTCCCCCTTAATCTGGTGGCTATGAATTACTTTGGGACTTTACCCGGATTCCATAGATTTATGCCACGTCTCTTCTGGATCAGATAGTCCAGATTCACTTTGGGTCTTCAGGGTTCGACAGTCTCAATTCTCAACTGAAACCCTGGTGAGATTCACCCAAAGCTTGTGATCTATTAATGTGTGTCCTCTCTAAATCAATGGCCCTTGTCTCCTTCAAGACTTCGGCCTTTGGGGATCTCAGATATCAGTTTTTCTCAATATTTGTTTCTCCTGGAAATGTTTTACCTAGAATCCATGATCTGATGACATGTGTCCTCCCGTAGATCGACGACTCCCGGCTACTTCGGATGTTTGGGCTTCGGCGATCTCAAACTCTTCTCCTTCGCATTCTCCCTTCTCCTTCGCATTCTCCCAAAGTGCTTCCATCCAGAGTTCACGATCTATTGCCACGCACCCTTCTGGATATATGGTCCAGATCCCCTTCGATCTTCTGGCTCTTCGACTTTTGGGGCTTCGGGAGTTTGTCTCACTCCTCACTTGGAAACCTCTGAAGTAGTTTTCCCCGAAGTCTTCGATCTATCGACACGTATCTCCTGTTAGCCAACGGACAAGATCTGCTTCGGTTCTTTGGATTTCGGGAGTTTAAAGCTTCTATGCACTCATTTCCTTCTGAAGTGCATCGCCCAAAGACTCTGATCTATATACACACACCCCTCCTGGAAATCAATGGCCATGACCTACTTTGGGCTTTTACCCGAAGTCCACAGACTTACGCCACCTATCCTCTAGATCCAACGGCTGACGTTTTGTTATCCCTTGACCAAGTTTTGGATATCCTTGGTCATGTTTGACCTCTTTTGGGACTTTGACAAGTTCGTCGAAGGCGGAGTGCAAGTCGAAGCAGAGATTGTGGGATCTCGGCCCCTTTTTAGGGCATTTTTTGGGATTAGGGTTTATGTAACGAGTATGGGATGTCAGCCCATGGGTTTACCCATGTTTAGGCCCACTTTGTAATGTATAAATAGATATCTAGGCGATGTTGGAAGAGGCCAATGTGCTAAGTGAAAATAGTTGTGGATGCTTTTTGCATGCAGAGGCCCATGTGCTAAGTGAAAATAGTTGTGGATGCTTTGTGCATGCTATGTGTTAAAAACTTGCAGAGCTAAGTGTAAGTGATTGTAAGAAGCTTGTGTATAGACAGTAAGAAGGCTTTGTGCTTAAACCTAGCTCGGGGAAGGAGGATCTGACGAGGTGCACACAGATCTCTTGTCCTATGTGGAGAGGGTTCTAAGGCTTTGTGCATGTAAGGAGATTGACAGAAGATAATAAAGAAGACGAAGAGTTGTTGGAAGTAGCCCCACACTGGGGTGAACCACGTATATCATGTGTTATGGTTTCTTTGTGCATTCATGCTAGTGATGTGATTTATGCTTAGTGTCAATATCTTTACGTATGATGCATCTGGTATAATATCTTAGTGCTTGGTAAGGTGAATGAACGTTAGATCTGATATTTTTTCCATATGCTAAGTGCTTAGAAGTGTTAGATATGGTTGAGTATTTTGATGCTCTGCAATTAGGTTTTGGATCTGCGATGTGAATAAAGGTTAATTATTGATGAATGTTAATTGTTAAGTTCTTTGTTAAGTGGTATAATCACAGATCTGTGTCCCAGCTAGATTGTAGACACTTGAGTCCTACAACCAGCCCTGCCTCTACCTAGGGTGAGACTTCATTTGCTTCGCAGGTGTTGTCGAAAGGGCCAGTAGTTAAGGTTTTGTTGGTGCGTTGTTGAAGCGTTGAACCCTAGGTCTACCCATGTGCCAACAAATGGTTCCGTTGTCGAGACCTGAAACTGTGATTGTTGGGAACTGAATAAAAGAAAGATTTGTGCGTATATGTGTTGCTTTAATTCACAACACTGACTTGCGAAGCTCTGTGATGAGAAGAGAAGTCCGATCTGAAGAAAAGAAGTAATACCTTTAAGCTTGGTGCCCTAAGAAAGGTAAGATAAGTGAAAAATTGTGTTTCGAAAGAATGGATCTAGGTATGTTTGATAAATTTTGTCCTAATCTAAAAACTAGGGCACAGTTAGAATAAATAAGATTTGATATGAATAGATCTGATAGAAATAATGAAAGGTATGTTATTCCTATGCATAGAAAGAATGTTTGGACTAACAAATGGATGTAGGATCCTAGAAAGAATTTTTTGCAGGTTAGTTACTGTGACCCCAGTGCGCAGTACAGGAAAGGTTGGGGATCATTTAAGAAAAAGAGAGGATTAACCCTTTGTTATAGTTGCAGAAGATTGGGACATCTTGCTAAGGAATGCCCTGGTAGAAGACCTAGTTGTCTTTGTTGTAAATCTATGGACCATGAAGTTTTGGATTGTCCTAGAATGATTGCTAAATTTGAAAAGATGAATATGAAACAAGAAAATGATGAGACAAGCCAAGAAACTAAGGATATGATGGAACCCCAGAAAGAATCAGAGACTGTATTACTACAGATGAAAGAAACCTTGAATGATCACAGAGATATCAACTTATCAAAGGTCTTAAAAGAAAAAGAGTACATAGAAGCAAGAATAAAAGACTTCGACATAGACTGTGTCCTTGATGAGGAAACAGGGGTGAATATCATGACAGAAAGAACTTGGGAAAGCCTGCTATGGTTCCTTCATTAGGAGGAATAGGATCACTTAGAGGAAAGTTGATAACCCTATGTGGAATAATTACCCAGATATCTATGATTGCTCATGGCACTTCAATAGCAGAAGAATTTGAGATCGTTAAGTTTGTTGAGAACAACGCCCCATTTTCTATCTTGTTAGGAAAAACCTGGATTGAGAAAGATCAGATACGAAGGAAACAATAAGAGGAGGATCTAGAACAGAAGAAGAAAGAACTAAGAAATTTCATGGCTAGGAGAATAGCACACTTGATAGCAGAACAAGAGAACCAGTCAAAGCTTCCAAAGACTAAATATATGGATGTCGAAGTTGAAAGGACATAGGAAGACTGGAGAAACCTATCTGTACAAAAGAGTAGAGAACCTACCCCAGACAACTTGAATCCTATGAAATACCCTCCACAATGAAAAGTTATCATGCCAAGAGGAGATAAGAATGATAATGGAAAGAGGAAACCAATGATTCAGATCACAGGATAGAAGGCCAAAAATCTCAATAAGAAGAGGGAAAAGTTAGAAAAATTACAAGAAGTTCCAAAGAATACTTCACAGAAGAAAGGTTTCTAGAACTCAAACTTCGTTGGAATATCAGTACAACACAGAATGGCATTTCGCCATGACGAAGCAATATGACCGTTGGAGGCAATATGACCATTCGATCGACGCTCCCGAATGGTTAGGAAAGTAGTTATGGCCTGAAAGTTCGCCATAGGACCGTTGGCATGGTGCCATAACGGATGGAATTTCATTGAATAAGGCTTTGCGGCCCATTGAAAGAAATTGTTACGGTGATATCTATTTATCCCGTCGAGCATTGCACCGAGAACACTTGTGCCAATTGTGATTATCCGAGCCCACGGAGAACTAGTTTATTTCGCGCAGTGATCATTGAGACCTCGCCATCCATTATGTTACAGTGAGTATTGTTCACTGACCTAAAATATCAGATCTCGAGTGTGCATGTCGAACGAAATTAGTGCAGCAGAAAAATCCATTGAAGAGATTCTAATAGACCTCATGGCCGAGAAAGTGATTTCTGCAGGCATCCAAGCCTCATCGACGTGAGGAGTGCAAGCCTCCCCATCGATTTCTCGTGGATCTGAACCATCCTAAGCTGCAACTGAGAAAAGAACCAAGCATCGTGATGACTTGGCGAATGCGAAGCTAATTCCATCCATCCTACCTGACTACATCCCACCCCTGGCCGGTGTGGTGAGTCGTGACAGTGTCCCAAGGGACTTTGACTACACAGTCATCACTGCATACCTTCTGAAGGGAATACAAGTAGTCAGACCATAGTTAGAGAGGATTCCAACCTTGAAGATCAGTGACTATAACCTAGGAGACTGCAAGAGCTATGGCATTCTCGCACCTCACAAATATTTGACCAAGATGTAAGGGAATAAATCGAAGATCATCCCCTAGCCATGGATTATGGACATCACAAGGTCCATTTTCTTGAACATGATGAAGATACCACATTTCGAAAGGCACCACAAGGTTAACATGTGTGTTATGATCCTTCTGTCGTGATTCCATGGTGGATATCTATGGTTGGAAAAACGCTCACCGTCGATCCGACGTTGATCCATAGGATCACTGGATTGAGCATGCAAGGACCATACCTGCAAGACTTTTATCCAAGAAAGGCTACAAACCATGCCCTGGCACGGAATATCAAAGACACCTACGACAATGTAGAGAAATGGACATGAGGCTACAAGGTAGCCTCCATTCAGAATGGCGCAGTGCGCCTTTCTTTCCAATTGATTGTTTGTAAGCTAGTAAAAAAGAACATAGCCATGCAGGTCACAGGGTTTGTGTTGACCTCGCAAGAAAATGCATGGAAGGACTACAGATGAACTGGGCAAGTTACCTAGTAAATCATTTAGAACTAGATTGTCGTGAAGCTCAGGATAAGGGCTACGAGTTCCATTTTAGTTGGTTGTTGATCCTCATCGCATTCACTCCTTGGGAGATGTCGGAAGGTGAGACCTTCCATGACATTGACCCATTCGAGCCACTAGCTGTGAAGTTCACCACGCTCTAGTATTCGAGCGATATGGGGAAACAATGGCAGTCAAACGCAATATTCCATACCTACTACCTGCAGCTGAAGAGGGATATTGAGTCTTTCCCTCGTATGACATCGAATACCCTGGACAGGTTCATACCCCTTATGAAGTTCCGCACAGATAGGCATTTTATTTATATTACTACACGCGCAGACGAAAGTAAAGAAGAGCTTCAATCCTACTACAAGCTCACAGAGGAGGACCTGGAAGAAATCACTAAGGAATGGCCCGTGGAGTTCCTTATACCAGTCGACCAGGTAGCATTGTCTGATCCCAACCTCATTGGAATTCTGGTGGTTACTCGTGAAGAGTATGATGCACCCAGTAGTAGCAGGAAGAAAAACAAGGAAGATGTACAGGAAATACACAACAGATCAGAAGAGACTGCATCAAATTCACCTAGCGGAGGAGGAGATGACGAAGTGGATAAAGAAGAAAAATAAGGGAAAGAAGACAAGCAAAAGAAAGGCAAAGTAACACCACCTAGGAACCCCCTTGAAGAGGCAGAGACATCCAAGAAAAGAAAGGTTTCCCCAATGAAACCTACATTGTGGAATAAGTCCAAAGCGAGTAAGCCGAAGCTGCAGACTATACTCATGGTTGATGAATTTGACTTCATTATTATAGCTATATCAGATGCCTCGGAAGATATTTTGTAGAGAACTGAATCCAAACAAGAATCCATGTATGATAGAATTGAAACAAAGCTGAGAGGAGTACAACAATCCCTTCACTCCAACTGTGCAGTGTCCAACTCCCCAGAATAGTTTATTCGACCGAAGATCGCCTTCGTCGTGTGCAAGAAGAAAAATACTACGTCTCAGTGGCCCTGAAGCAAGCACAAGAGGAAATCATAGAGAAACATCGAGTTACGCAGCAGGAGAAGGATGGCCTTCAAACCAAGTTTGAAGAAACTAAAGCGCAAATCCAACAGGAGAAAGAATAGTTGCTCGCGGAGAAGTTCAGAGTTAAAGAAGTAGTCAATTGAGCACTTCGCTCTATGACAAGCTTGAAATAGATGGAAGAAGACCTAGTAGTAAATCAAGTTGTGAATCTTACTGAAGCCATTCACCAGATTCAACAAAGGGTCATAGAACTAGATCTACAAACAATGCCAAGCACTCCACAGGAAGTGCAAGACCAGAGAGAAGCAACTGCCTGGAGCGCAGTTGAAAGGATCAAAGCATTAGTCATGGAATGTAAAAAACTAAGCAATCGCAGTGCGCAGATTTATGAGTGCCTTACCGAGGACACTCAACTGAAGACACTGGAGTCGCAGCTCCAGGAAGAAAAGCAGCAAGTAGCAGGAGTACAAGCGTAGTTGAAACTCTTGTCAGTAGTTGAGAGGATGAAAATATCCAAAGAACAGCGCACGGCTCAGCAGCAGGTCCATGCCATACAAAGCAAAGTCATGGAAGTGACTCAAAAGCTGCAGCCATTCTAGAATGCAGCTTGCCTACTTTTTCAGTAGATTGAAGGTTGAGGAGAAGTGCTAGAACAAGTAGTCACTTCGGTAGAACAACACTTAGAGGGACCTATGAACGAGGCATTTATTCAAGATTTCATCGAGCACGAGGCCTTGGCACAGCAATAGGTTGAAGTAGCTCGAGCCAAGCTCAAGGCTTTTGAGGCAGAGTTACCCAGACCATAGTGACTCAGGACGAGTCACAGGTGAGTGTTGGGGGCTTGTTGGCCCTTGACGCAGTTTTGGATATCCTTGGTCATGTTTGACCTCTTTTGGGACTTCGACGGGTTGGTCGAAGGCAGAGCGCAATTCGAAGCAGAGATCGTGGGATCTCGGCCCCTTTTTAGGGCAGTTTTTGGGATTAGGGTTTATGTAACGGGTATGGTATGTTGGCCCATGGGTTTACCCATGTTTAGGCCCACTTTGTAATGTATAAATAGATATCTAAGCGATGTAGGAAGAGGACAATSTTCATGCAGAGGCCAATGTGCTAAGTGAGAATAGTTGTGGATGCTTTGTGCATGCAGAGGCCAATGTGCTAAGTGTGAATAGTTGTGGATGYTTTGTGCATGCTATGTGTTAAGAACTTGCAGAGCTAAGTGTAAGTGATTGTAAGAAGCTTGTGTATAGACAGTAAGAAGGCTTTGTTCTTAAACCTAGCTCGGGGAAGGAGGATCTGGCGAGGTGCGTGCATATCTCCTGTCCTATGCGGAGTGGGTTCTGAGGCTTTGTGCATGTAAGGGGATTGACAGAAGATAATAAAGAATACGAAGAGTTGGTGGACGTAGCCCCACACTGGGGTGAACCACGTATATCATGTGTTATGGTTTCTTTGTGTATTATGGTTGTATGCTAGTGATGTGATTTATGCTTAGTGCCAATATCTTTACGTAAGATGCATATGGTATAATAGATTAGTGCTTGGTAAGGTGAATGAATGTTAGATATGATATTTTTTCCATATGTTAAGTGCTTAGAAGTGTTAGATTTGGTTGAATACTGTGTTTCTCTATAATTAGGGTTTGGATCTGCGATCTGAATAAAGGTTAATTACTGATGAATGTTAAATGTTAAGTGCTTTGTTAAGTGGTATAATCACAGATATGTGTCTCAGCTAGGTTGTAGACACTTGAGTCCTGCAACCACCCCTGCCTCTACCTCAGGTGAGACTTCATCTTCTTCGCAGGTGTTGTTGAAAGGGTTGGTTGTTAGCATTTTGTTGGTGCATTTTTGAAGCGTTGAACCCTGGTTCTGCCCCTGTGCCAACACATTTACTTTGGACGATCTGACAGTTGACGTTTACTTCAGGTCTTTACCCATAGTCTACAGGTTTATGCCACCTGTCCCCTGGATCCGACGGCTGACATTTACATCGCTCTCCAGATTTCGGGAGTCTCAAATATCAACGAAAAACTCTCGAAGCGGTTATCCAAAGATTACAGTCTGCTGAAACGTGTCTCCTGGCAAGGAACGGTCGGGATCTCCTTCTCTTGACAATGAACGGTCCCAAACTACTTCGGGACTTTAGGACTTTGGTAAGTCCACTCTCCTACGTGTGCGAAGCACTAAGGCTCGGGCACCTTGCTTCGATTAGGCGGCTATTGGTCCTCTGTGCTATGATCCAACGACCACTTCCACCCCTTCTCCTGAGCTTCTGATCTCTTCCAACTTCATCTGCACACCTGAAAGTGCTATCTCTTCTGAGCTTGATCTCTTTGAGGATTTCTATTTCCCACACACTCCTTATGTTTCAGGGATCTCGTCAAACTCAGATTGAAGGTCGACGGTTCACAGTAACTGTGAGGCCCCAACATGCATACTCTTTATCAGAGAGCTCAACCTCCACAATCTGGAAAGTGTTCACCCAACCTGGTCTAACCGAAGTCGTTGATCTTCCAACCTGACAAGATCAACGGTGTTAGTGAATTTCGGGCCATGAACTAGCACGTCCGCTACTTTCACCTTTGCGCTCTGCAATGATTCCCCACCCTCGATCTTCATTCATAGATCGATGGTTCACATTGATTGTGAGGTCCCACCTCCGCAATCTAAGACTTTCTCACTCGAATCTAGTCTAATCCTAGTTGTTGATCTTCCATCCCCAATGATATCAACGACGTGGGTTGATTGCAGGCCGTGAACTAGCAGGTCCACTAAATTCACCTTCACACTCCACAATGATTCCCGACCATCGATTAAATCGAGCAGTTGGTGTTTGATTCAGTAACTCCAGTGAGTATTTGAGTCGATCTAATGACCCAGATGGCCTCTCCTCCCGTTAAACCACCCGCATCCATCTCCGCTGTTAGATTCTTAAGTCATGGATAGTTCTAGTAACTTAACTATCATCTACCTCCTAGATCTGACGATCGGGACAGTTCTCAGGCATCCTCAGATCTAAGGCTCAGAGTTAACTTCGAGACTTTGGGGATTTTACCTTCCTTATAACGAACTCACTCAGTTCAATGAACTCGCAAAGTCTAAATGACTCCAAGGTTAAATCCCACGCTCTTTCTCATGCCCAACAGTCACAACAAACTATGGCTTCTTCCAAACAGATTTCGTCCGTTCGTCTTCCAAACAAGGGACCTTCCCTTTCGATACTTCAACCTTGTTGTTCTTCCTGAGCTTCGTTATCTCTTAAAGTCTTAAGATCTTTGTGCTCTTTCTCTTGAACTTAACACTTGGAAGAATCCTTTTGCACACCCCTTATACTCATTCTTCAACTCTAGAACTTGAGTGGTTCTCGGTCTCTGCCTGCCTCATAGAGAGCCTATGCATATGTGCACTATCTCTCCTGAGCTTTAACAAACTCCCTCCTCCAAGGGACTCAGAACAACTAGGAATGTCGACATGCATACGTGAAATTGTGCCCAAGGTCGATGAATTCATAGTTCATGGATCTATCTTAAGCCACCACAGGGCGCAAGCATTTACGAATACAAAACATGTCCAATCCATACTTTCTTAAATACACAATTTAAACAAGAATAAAGAGATACAGTATAACCATTAAGCAAACATACACATCCATGGGTCCTTCATAGTATATCCCTTTTCATTACATAATTACAGTTTTATTTCATAGGGTATGAGAATACTTATCTATTACAAGTTGCATCCAACCAATTGACTGTGGGTGTGCGCCTTTCCACCCAACCATAGGCTTAGAGGCATTCATTCTTAACACTCTGGCCACCCCCGTGCCAAGCCATGATATCACTAGGGAATTTGCACCATCTCTTAGAGAAACTCTCTCTGTCACAGCAACTCTGCGAGGTTTATCAGATGCTTCAACTCTGCGAGGTTTATCAAATGCTTCCTCAACATCAAGCTCATGTTTGGGTCCTTCAGGCCGTGTTCTCGACACTTCCTTTATGTTCGCACATCTCCCTTACAAGCGTGTGATCTCCTCCCATGTCTCCTCTCTTAATGTGTCTATGTATGTATTTTACCTTCCCTCCTCTGGAAGGTTTTTCAACCTGTCATGTTCCTTTTGTCAGAAGGAAGCTCGATTCTGTAGGTCTCTGTGGTACTTCGAGCTGACATCCTGTAGCTAGACCATGTTTTCGTTCATGGGGGTGGTTGATGATTCAACCACTGGTCCTTTCTTCATTAACTGATTTCTTTCATCTAGAGATATCATGGCTCGTACTTCAAGGCTTCACCCCCCCAACAGTTAGTTATGGGCATTTTAACAATAATGCATTTACATTGTCCGCATGCCTTAGCATGGTAATCCTATTTTATGATTAATTACAAGCTGGGGGAAACAAGGTTGTTATAGCCTTTCTCTCCCATGATGAGGCTATAGATGATCTCGCGATATTTGGGTGGGTTAAATTCATACAGTCCTTCGAGGGTTTTAACCTCGAAGTCGCTCAAGCTTTGGCATAGACATTTGATGGTACTAGGGCCAAAATAGGCGATTTACAGTTGGAATTCAGCGAGGATTCAATTGTAGAAGCCACAGGATTGTCCTGAGAAGGAGATTGATGGTTAAAGATTATCAAATTCGAAGGTATCCCTTGGCACCTGCTAATGGTTTACAAGAGTTCATGCTACGATGTCAAAGGTACACCAATAGTTTTGTGTAAACCTCAATGGCACGGTTTATTGTTAATAATCAAGCAATTGGTCACCTGCGAGGGACAATATGGACTATTTTTCATGTTTCATATTCATTTGTTAATGGTTTTCTTAGGGTTTGGTTTAAACATGCCATTCTACCTACTTAAAAGCCTTCAAAAAATGGCCAGATTTTACCAAAGGCAAAACCTTAATGCATAGTCCAACCTCTTTCATCATGGCTTGATTCGAATCTTAGTCATTTCCCAATTGTCAAAGGCTGGGGATAACTAGCAAGATTTCGTTGGACAGGAATGGTTTCGCTCTACTCACACATGAATCTGTAATCGACTCACCCTTACATTTTGATGAGCCCACCAACCCTTGTCCATAGACTCATTCTCTGAGGGACCTTCATGTCGAGTTGCAAGAAGACCCTGTGTCATTTACCAAAAACCCTGTTGATTTTCATAAATCGCCTAGAGGCACACACCAGAGGCGCGATTTCATTCCCAAAAAATCCCTAGAAGACGTGTTGGACAAATTGAAGGGCAAGGCCCTTGTTATTCCTAATCCTGGGCAAGATGTGGTTGATAGAAATGAAATTAAAACCAATAAACAGGACAGACGTAAAACACATAGGGTTCCAAATATTGATTTCAAGAACAAAAGATCTGGCCTACTTCTTTCCAGAATGGTCAGGAATCGACATCACAATCGCGAAAAACCTATCCCTATTATTGATGTCGAAGACTGGATCTCTGTTGATGACACCAATGTTGATTTACCCCAATACAATTTTGTATCCAATTTGCCTCCTTTTTTAAAGGAACAAGAAGGTTTCTCTGGTATTCAGTATGATCTCAAAAGGATCATGGAACAAGGTGAAACTCTTGCTACAGATCAGACTCGTCCATTGACGAATATAGAACCTGTGTTTTGTGAGTGTCATTTTGACTGGATCCTAAGATATTATCGAGACATCCATTACCTACAAGCGCAGTTGAATCAAGTGATCACTCGGAACTCAGTTCTTGAAAAGGAAAACGATGATCTCAGATCTTGCATCCGATCGAATTCACACAGAGCCAACAAGTGTTTCAAGAGATCAGGAAATGTGGTTATTAAAAATTCCACCAGTTTCCATGTTATTATAAACTCATATTTGTTTGATGTTTATCTTTCAAAATTCTAATTGGTAAATAGTTTTCTTGTAATTCATGATTGGATGGTGTTTGAATAATAAATGAATTCATTTTTATTTTGTTTTTATTTAAACCAACTACAAAATCGAAGATTTTGTAGCTTGTCTTTTAAATTATTCATTTGATTATTGTCTAATTTAGATTTTGTTTTCTTTGTATCAGGTGAACAATAGGTTAATATGCAACCATTAATAGAACGAGTCATAGGTTGGGCATATAATGGACTTGTAAATTTCGTTTTTTGAAAAACAATGTTTTAATGATGTAACTATTTTGGATTATAGATTTCAATAGAATTATCTTTTTGGTTATTTTTCTTTTAAAAAAAGATTTGTCTATATCTTGCACGATATGAGGAACAAACTAGGAACTTGTTTAAATAGCACTGCTTTCCCAGCGATAGAGGCAATTCCTCTTGGACCATATGATGGACTTATTTTTTTGAAAATATATGGGATGCAGTTTACTCTTTGGCTTTCATCCTTTTGTAGATTGTGCAATGTTATCATTGTTTCTCATGTAATTTCTAGATGTGAAATTTTATTTGTATTGAACTAGCTTTAGTCTGTTATGCATATAAATTTTCATGTTATGTTTTTCTTTACTTGGTTCATGATATTTTGGTTCTGTCGATATATATGAATGATTGTCTATCTATGCATTTTGAGTTTACATCTAATGTTGGGTAGTTGGTAATACCATTTGTTGAGAGTTGGAGTTTCATTCATTTTCAGCTATTGGACATTTTAAAGTCACATGAGATAAAATCAATTTGTCTTTATGGCATCATAGACATGTTCCGGGATATAAAAGACTTCTTTGAGTTGTTTCAGGAAGTATTGTTCTTTCTTTTGTCATAGATTTATACTTGACACGGGTTAAGCAGAGCTTATACAAACACAGAGAGACGAATCTAGTTTAGTATTGTTGATCAACATAAGGTTAGATAGCTTATTACTTATTTAATTTGTCAATTTGTGAATGAATAATGATTGCATCATTTAAATGTTGAATGCTTTGTTCATTATCGTTATATCATTTACAATCTTATTCACTCATTATTTATTAGTTTGTCAGTTATAGTACTACAACATTTTTTTTTATTTTTCATCTTGTTTTGATTCATTAGTTGAAAACAATTATTTTCGCAAGGCTTTACTTAAACCTTGTAATTATATATATATATATATATATATATAATGCTAATGTTAGTTAAGCAATTGTAATTAATGTGTCTATGATAGAATTGTACATTTAGTTAGTTTAAATCTTTTAATTATTTTAGAATCCTAGTTGGCTAACGGAGCCATAAAACCTGTTAGGGTATATTATCCCAAACGGCTTGGGTTAAATAGACAACTCCAGTCTGGATCTCCCCTTATCGTTGACGCTCTGTCAAAAACACGTGTCAACGGTTCTGCAACTCGTTGCAACTCCATGCTACATGATTTGTGCTAGAATTTTTATGTTGCAACTCAACGTGTTGATTCCAAATTCAGTCCACGTAGCTCATGAAGATTAAGTGCCAAGTGGAAATAATTGGTGAAGGAAGAGGAAACAAAAATGAATTGGAAAATGTATGGGCAGTGAGCAGTCATGACTATTCATCTTCCCAGCGGAAGGGGAAACAAATCAACTGAAATAAACAACATAAAAAGGAGGAGGAAGGAAGATGTTGGGGTTTATTTGATATAGAATAAAGGAAGGTTTCCCTCAGTTCGATTTGAAGTGACTAAGACAACCACCAAGAACGAGATCGAGAAGAGACGGTGTAATATGCAGAAGAAAAACACAATACATCAGTTCTAGTCTGGTGAGAAAAGATGTATTTCTCGATTACATTGTAATAAGGGGAAATATAAAATCAATAATAAAAGCAAGGATTCACAACATGTTTGTGGTCTTGTGGTTGTAATTAAAATTCTTCTATTTCAGTCTTAACAATAATAAATGAATTGTTTGTTGCATGTTTGAATATGAGTTTCGTTGTGCATTCTGAAGGCGGAGCATAGTCATGTAGGTGTTAGAATTGCTTCAGGCCTGTGAGCTGCATCAATTAGCAAACTTAATTGACACACCAATGTCATGATTTGACATGACTTAAACTTGAACTGGCTTTGAATTTTAGCAAGACTTCCATACATAACCAAGATCTTTTGACTCATACCTAGACTCTTGTCTTTGACTCTTTACATCAATAAATTCTTACTCAAGACTTGATCATGACTTTAAAACCCGAAGTGTCAGGTACCACCAAACATACACCCAAACTTCTCATTACATAATCAAATTTTTCAACTCACATTTGGACTTGACTTTAAATCTAATTTGTCTCAGACTCTAAATTTCAACTTGGACTTAAAAAAATAACTTTAGTTCAATTTTCCAAAATGGAAAAATTTGATGTTTACACCTTTATTTAAACATGAATTTCTGATACCACAAATGACCATGTCAATTCATAGGACGCGACTTTTTTTTACCATATTGGAATTATAAAAACAATTTTGAGCTATGTGGCCACTTTGTAGATAGCATTCGTCCATTTCAATTTGACTCCAATGTTCAATTGTCCTCATGGAACCACCTGTACATTAAGCTCCCAAAGACAATGGAATTTTAAATAAGACTTTTACTTACTTGCTTCATTACCAAACGCATGTTGTGTTCTTACCTTCCTCATGTCGCATTCTTTCTTGTAGTTTGGTCATATTTTTGGCATTCCACTCCTAGGAATACCGCCTCCTCCATCTGGAAAAGTACTATATGTTCACATGCACGTAGATCTTGCATAATTGATGGCATTTTGTGCAATTGTAACATGAGATACTAAGACTACATTGATATTTCACCCCCACGTTATATTTTTGTTTCCTATGGGTTATTGAGAAGCTCACGAAGGAAAACACCATTGACATAATTGTCACCGTGAGCAACATCATTATATCAATCATAAATGCAACTATACCAACCAACATGAGAGCCAAAGAAATCCTAAACAATAACCAAGTGAGCCCCATAGGGATCAAGTGGGTTCTTATTGAAGATAAATTCATTGATATGGAGCAATCTAAAATGTAGAATAACAACAACCCACGATCTCTAAAAAATTCATCTTCTTGATGGAGTTGTCATTGTTGTAGTACTCTCGTTCATAGATATCATCCTCTCTCTTTATTTATTTGATTGTTTAATTGAAAACCTTCATGAAATTCATTCTAAGGATCGGGAAAAATCCAAGTTGACACTTCTTCTTTCAGTGGCTTCAGCGCCTAGTGGAACCACCTCTCCTTGCCGAATTTTAGTAGGTGGAACAACTTCTAGCAGGTGCGGGGCATAACATTCCCTTACAACATCACCTCCATAGTGTCGTCAAAGGCCTTGGTAAAGGGAATGTTGAGGTAGTCAGGGTTTCTCCCGAAGACAAGAATGCATGTGTTGTTGAATGTGTAACAGAGAAATACATACTACAAGTCGATCACCATGCCTCTATCAATGGCATCAGCCAATAGTGCGATGGGATTCTTCTCCACCATCACCTTTATTGTATTCGCAATGAACTCATGGAAGCTCCATGAATTGAATTTGACATTGGTGATATTCCACTATTGGTTGGGCCTGAGCTTGTTTCAGCTTGAGCTTGCTGGAATATTGTCATGGATGTTTTGAAGGGCCAAATATGAGAAAAGTGTGATCTTCAAACATTGTTCTACATCATAATTACAAGATTTTATGAACCTCATACATACACTTCCATCTTGATTAGACCGCACACACACATACCAAGTGATTGATCATTAGCATCTAGTGTCTCAATTTCCATGAGACATATTTGTTCACCATTAACACAAGAATGATCTCGACCTCTTCCATGATCACAACCATTACTCTAATACCAAATGTTGGCTTCAATAGCAATAAATACACTCAAACATATAAGAAGTAAGTGACACTAAGAAATTATACCTAAAAACCCCCAACTGGAAAAATATATTAATCAAACCATTCATGTGTGTATTTTTATTGTACAATTAATCCATTTATATAACAATAGGTGATCATAACAACTATGTCATAATTAGATAATTAGTTCAACCTTATACATAATTATCTCCACAATATCTCCTTAAATATTTCCATGAATCTATTAACCAATCTTCATCCCTAACCTCTCTCTTTTCTTCTCATCTTTAATTCTTCTATAAACTTCTATGCTTATCAACATCATTACAAAATCATCATATAATTTATATATTATTCATGATTCATGAGTAGGACTTAATCCTTAAATACAATATTATAAATATAAATACTAATAATATATTAATGTGTAACATTTATATAACATTATACATTTTAATATTAGTATTATTTATATTTTCTATTTAATATAATAAATATATAAAATTTGTTACATTATGTTTGAAATAATATTCAAATAACTTTATTCATTAACTTGTATAAATATTATAAAATTAAATTATTATAAATCACCTAGATGGGGTGTCTACGAGTGGGGCCATAGATGCACATGCATTGTGCCAGGCCACCACTCCATCATGAAATAAAGGGCGATTAATGTGGGAACATGGAAATTAGTTTTAGGTGTGAGGTGAGGATGACGAAAGTGACAGAGAGGGGTATGATCCTCTCCAGACCATTTACTAAGTTGACAATGCTTAACAGTGGTGCGGGGGAGCAGTATAATAAGAATTTTGTGGAATAATGCTCAGGCAATGTGTCTTGAGTGGAAGGTGGGGATATCTCTGAATGTTGGATAATTTGGGAGGTAGAGTGTTATTACTTGATCCGATTTGTTAGAAGGTGCAGTCTAGTTCGTGGTCACTTTGGAGAATAGGATGGAGCAATCAAGGTAGTTGGCTCTATGGTACAAGAGGGTACGAAGTTATGTGGGCCATAAGTAACCCTCCATGTCATGCTTCGTCTCTATTCTATGTGCTTAGTGCTTTTCCTATATTGTGGATTTTGGCAAGGTATTTGTTTCTAAACCTGAGCGAGAGGGCGAGAGGGCCAGTAGAGACTGGGAAGTTATTGAGGGAGTCACCCATCCCCATTTGTCTCTTTACTCTTGGTTTTTCCTTATCCCTATTTGTGGCATTGTTTTGGTTCATATCGTCCTTCATTTTCTATTTGTATTTGTCTTTTGGAAATAGGGTGGGTAAAGGTTCTGGTAAACATGGGAATGTAAGGAAAACCAAAGTCGGAGGGGATGAAAAGGCCTCAACTTCCAGGACCTCGAATTTTTTAACTAGAGAAAAGAGAGATGCTTGGGATGTTGAGTAGTTCTTTGAAGAAAAATGCTCAGTTGTAGCAAATTAGGAAATTGAAGCGTTGGAGTTTGAGGTTAAGTCCAAGTGATAAGTGACCTATGAAGCCAAAATTATGGAAGAGGTTAAGAGTTGAGTTGAGGACCCAATCTATTTTTAGACACAAGGTACCAAGAATTTCAGGATAATGGAAACATACTGGATAATGAAGACATTAATAGCCCAAGCCCTAAAAAAAATAAGAGCAGCAAGGTATACTCCATACTATCAAAATCTTTGAAGGTAAATTTGAATCCATGTGAAAAGTTGTGTTTGGTTTAAGGATTTTATTTTAACAGGTGGCAAAGGATATAGGAAAAGGGAAATAGGCAGAGGGTCTACCAATTCAATAGGAACTCATTCCAAATTGCCAATCCCATTGTGCTTGATGAAGACTCCTAGTCTTCAGAGGCTCCCTAGGATGAAGATAAGGATACCAGGATGATTCTATATGTGGTGGAGAAGGAGAATTGCCATTCTCCAAATGCTTGATTTTCAGTATCCTTATGTTTTCTCTTCCGCTTTTTGGTATCATGGACAGATGTAGGCATTTAGCCCAGTTAATATACTTTTGTGAGTACTATGTTGGGAAAGAACTAGTTATAAATGGTCTGAAAACTTCTTATGATACTCAACTTGCCTCTTTTTGTATATAATATAAAGTTGTAGTAACATGCTTTTAGTTTTTAAAAAATATTATAAGTAATTATACTATAAATTTAATTATATTTTCTTAATATAATATTTAATAAATATTAATCATATGTATTATAAACAAAAATATTAGCAATATACTATGCATTATAATATTAATATTGAGAGAATTCTTTTGGATTTTCTACAGTGGAAATCATTGTTGTTATGGGCGTTTCGATTACGAACCAAGATTCAAATTCAGGAAAGCAAGTCTTTAGGAAGAAGAACATTCTCAAATCTTGCATCATAGGAATCTGAAAACAATATTAATATTATTTCAATTTTCAATAAAATATTTTCATTCATTATGTGTTGTTTTTAATAAAAAAAATTATTAATTTTTATTAAAAAAAATTACAATTTTTTCTCTCGATATAAAAACTGCATCCTTAATACATTAAAATATATAATAACATATTATATTTGTACATAACAATCAGTTTTATCATGTTCTACGTCAGAGAATGTTAAATTACAAATAATTGGTGGTTTGGTTCTACGTCAGAGAATGTTAAATTACATATTTCTCTTTCAATGGCAGTTTGTATACATATATTAATATTTTTGTGCTAAAGCTAGCAAGACCTCCTACGACCTAGTAAATAAACAAGTAAAGTTTCTTGCTCGGCAGAAAATCCTAGTTGCATGGCATCTCAATAGCATAGCTCATCCATAGTCTAAAACGTGTAGGGCACCACATCTTAGTGTGCCTAACTCTATGAATTGAACCAAGACTAGTGCATTGGATTACCAACAATGTGCTGGCAAAAGTGGCACCAATTGATTCGACTAATGATAATTGTGTTCTATCCTTTTTAGATTGGAATTTGCTTTGTCATGGTGAGAATGTGGGTGTCGATAAACATGAAATTAGCCCCGTCTTAAAATTAAAATTACCTTCATAATTGTGCACATGCTCTCAAAAATTTTGCATTCATACCAAATCATGGAAACAAGAATAAAATTCATACAAGTGCTACGATATCACCATAAAATTAGTGATGATATTTGTAAGTTTTCCATTTTAAGACAACACAATATATTTACAAATTTTGTGTTTAGTAATCTATTTGCTTTTTCTTGTTTATGGTCGTGCAGTTAGTTGCTTTGTGCAGACTTCAAGTACAAGAAACTCGAGGATTCAATGCTTTTGGTGACACACGAAAGTAAGAAACCTACAATATTTCGAATCCAATTGCATATCATGACGAGAGAAACACTGTCATCAAGCTTCGCCATTTTGGTCCCTTCTACTTCATCAACAGTGCTCCATACAACTGCAATAAGGGGCAGAAACTAATTGTTGTTGTAATGGAATCTTCTGGCAATACTAGTCATGGTGCCTCTTCTCCTTCTCCATCTCCTTTTCATCCAGGAATGTGTAATGAAAACAACACTATTATAGCTTCTAGTGCTCCTACTAGTATCATCTTTGATAGTGTTTACATTGTTAGTGCCTTCACTTATATAGCATGTTGATGGGCATTTTGGCTAGGCACTTTTCCTTAATTGTTGAAGGTGGCATGTCTTTCAAGTTGTTTTTGTTCAAACTTCTTCCATTATATCGTTGTCACTACTTGTGTTTTATAATAAAGCTTTATTATTAATGAAAGCATATATGATTTATGTTGACACCAATATTGGGCCATGGTTATTCTTGAATACATGGAGTACACTAGTTTATGACATGATTTAATTTTTGTATGGTGTTTTGTATTGTCTTCGTTCTGTTTTCTTCTAACGAATAACAATATGGTTCTTTGTTTATAAATAGTATTTTGTATTATACACATTGATTGTTATGTTTTATTGAGATATATAATTGCATCTACTCTTCTTATGGCATATGAAATGCTTCTCTTTTTTTGTTTATCTGCCACACTTTAGACAACCAGTTGTAGAAACAAGTCATATAGTAATCTAAATTTATGAGTGGAACGAAATGAAACACGGATCTATAACATTAAAACAGAGATACAATGAAACTTAACTTCTATTCAATAAAGAAATCTGTTGAAACTGTAAAATGCAAAATGAAACAATCTTACTCGAATGGTGGCAACTAATCTCTGAGAAGAGATGTGGAGACTACACGCATTCTCCTAAGCACATTACAATGAGGCCTCCAGGCCTTTTTAGCATCAAGAAGTAATCAGAAAACCCTGTACATCAAAAAACCTAACCCTAGGAGATGAAGTGTCAAAATTCATGTGGGCCTCGATGGTAAGTTGGTACATCCACTTCCTGGGGTCGTAACTTTTGCATATGATCTTTGTTTTAGGCGCATGATATCCCATTGGAAAGTTCTATTCAAGGACTACACATTATGTCATCACACTCTAACTCAATACATAATGTGATTGTGGTGGGCCCAAAAAATGATTTTTAGGGCCTCAAAACGGCCCCAAAAGTTTAGGACCCAAAAAGCTAGAAACAAACTACCAAGATGAAAATTGTATGTGAGCCAATTGGAAGAGATGGGTGGCCACCAATATCCACCTAGATCAATCCTCCCCCCTAGGGAGAAATGGTCTCCATTGCGTTGAGTTCCCCCATTTGGTGAGAAATGTTTTGTTGAATTTAGCCCTGGGTGAGCCACTTACTTTGGTGTAGGAGCTACCCCGCTTTGACAACAAAAAAAATTTGAATCTTTTGTTGGCGTGTTCCCTTGACTTGTTTGTCCATGATATGATCAGTGGATGCTTGTTCGATGCAGTTAGGGTTGAGTTTGTCAGTGGCAATTGTTCTGCTATCTCTGAGGTGTCCAATAATGGTGGAAAATATGGCTGAAGGAGGTCCACATTAAACACTGGGTACAAACCAAGGAAGGGGGGATGTTGAGAATCATAGATGATTTTAGGGGCTAAATTTCACAAATGGGTTAATTTTCCATGGTTTTTCCCAAAAACAAATTCGCCAATTTCCATCTTTTCTAAAAATGATTTGCCCAAATTCCATAGAATAAAATTATTTTACCTTAAAATTCACCAAAATTTTATAGAAAGTACACAAAATCCTTAGAAATTTGAATATTTTTACAAAATTATCGCCAAACATTTTACATTTTGCATATTAAGGACTAGTAATATTAGCCCATGTTTCTACATTTTAATATAAATTTTCATCCTTAAAATCATCCCTAGTTGAGAATCTCAAAAGCATTGTCACCCACAACCTTGGTGATGGTGTAAGGTCCATAGCAGAGTGAATGAAGATTTCAATGGGGTCTTGTAAGGCGTTCTTTCTACAAGTGCAACCAAACTTTATCTCCCACCTAAAACTTGTGTGGCACCCGATGTTGATCATGGTGTTGCTTGTACTTGGCATTGGACTTCTGCAAAATATCTTGAACCTGTTGGTGGATGTGTTGGATTCGTTCAATGGACCGGGTGGTTTTGTTGGCTTCAGTTTGAGCATGGGATGATTCGACCTGTGTGGATGCAAGGGGTAGTGCAACATCCATGGGACCCAATGGTTGAAATCCCAACCCCACCCGAAAGGGGTTGTGGTCGATTGAGTTGTGTATATATTTGTTGTAATTGTGCTAAACATAATGAAGATTATCATCCCTTATGTGTGGATACTTGTAATTGAACATGCACAATATATGCACAATCATTGTGTTGACAACCTCGATTTGGCCATTCGTTTGGGGGTGGAAGGTTGTGGATTTGGTGAGCTTGGTGTCCGGCCATGACCAGAGGCTCGAACAGAATATCCTGAGAAACCGGTTGTCTCGATTTGAGACAATGATTTATGGTATCCCAAAATGGACCCATACTCATTCGAAGAAGATCTTGGTAGTGGCCTCCACTGTGATGCTCTTCTTGCAGGCGGCCAAAATCACCATCTTGGAAAATTAATCAACCACCACAAAAACACAATCATTACCCTGTTTGGTGGATGGAAGTCCCAACATGTAGTCCATCAAGATGGATTCCCAGGGCCTGTCGGTAGTAGGTAGAGGGGTGTACATGCATTGTTCTTAATGGTCGGTTTGGCAATGGCGCAGGCCGTGTAGGACATGATATACTTCTTGATATCCTATCGAAGTTTCAGTCAATATAAATGTTGTTGCAACAGTACCATTGTCTTTTCTACGTCGAAGTGTCATGCCACCTAACTGTAGTGAGATTCCCAAATCAACTTCACTCAGTTGCTTGATGGGATGCAGAGATGGCCTAGATGGCACAACAACCCGTCCTGAAGATGGAAATCAATGACAATTGTGTTTGTTCCCAACATATGGTATGTAGTGGTGAAGTCGTGATCTCTCTCATAGACTTGGGGCCATCTAGAGGTCTCATGTCCGCAAGAGTGTAGCACTGTGGTTAATGCTGCAAATAGAGGTCAATTGAGGTAGTCAACGATGCAATTGGTTCTCCCTCTCTTTTACTTGATGTTGAGATGGAACTATTGCAAGTATTGTTGGGCCTCAGAAATGTCACATTTATATCCTGTTTTTCCTTCACTATTCCTTACATTTCATCATCCCATTAACCTTCCATCATACCATTTCCATAATGATACTTGGGTTTCTCCTTATTATTTTCCATTGTATTCATTTCAGTATTATAAGTGAATTTATGATTAAATATTAGAA